>JAPPUL010000138.1:0-76354 GCA_026874595.1 Sipunculus nudus
AACCATAAAATGCATTTCTGTTTTTCATCTGCGACATCGCATTTATGAAAGCCCAATTATCGGTCAATATACGCTTTTTTCCTATTTCACCCTCATGGTAAAAAGAATTCATTATATAATTTTTTTAACGGATCGACCATTTGATCCATGAGAATCAACCTTTCAAAATCATCTATAAACTGACATACGCAATCTTTTTTGAAAGGAAAAACCGACTCACTTAATATCATAAAAACGGTTTTTATCCACAAACGGTAATTGGTGACCACAGCAGGACTAATAAAGAATGATCTGCTTTGGATATATTTCTCTGAAAACCTCAGCAAATTCAAATATGCCTCTGAATAACTTACTTTCCAGAGCGGCTTCCTACTTATCAAATTAAAGCTTAGCTTTGTGTTTTCATTTTTGCTTTGCCATTAGCTTTCTCAAAAGGAAACCCTACCAATAAAAGACATTAAAACTCTACTTGATATAGATTGTGTGAAGCTGTAGGGATTAACACGATGAGGTATACCTTCGCAGCTACAACGTATTCCAAATTCCACATCCTCATATTCACACCAATATAGGTACTCATTTAAGGGAAACGCCAATAAAATAGATCTTTTAGCTAAATATAAGCTTCCTGTTACGTATGCCCTATCCTTATGATAACGAAGCACATTACTGTAAATAAAACCTGCACCTTTATCTAACTCGGAAAGCACCTGATTAGCAAAAGGCTTAACTTTTTCACTAGAACCCGATCGCATGACCCCTTTTGGAAATCTATCTAAGGATGTACGCATCATACCATAATCGGAATATCTTTGAGGTTTGAAATTAAAAGTGTCATCATAGTATAAGCTTTGAAGTGTTGTTATAGAAAAAAAGTCGCCAAACTTTTTGATTGCGCTATAAAAATCAATTGGCAAGAAACCCTATCATGCAAGATACATACATTCTCGTATTTAGCTTCTTTTACCAAGCAATTCTTCTTTGCCGATATTCGTACTGGTGGAGCAGGAATATCCTCTCCATCAATTCTCACATGATCCAAGTATTTAAAATTAACCCCAGGTTCCCACAAATAATAATTTCCTTTTCAGGAACATCAATTTCAAGAATTCGCTTCACCGTAACATTTAGTATTGTCGCATCTTCCGGCCCGACAGGGATACAAAAGCTCCAGCGTTCAAGCCCGCATCGCTTTCAGCTAGAAAGGGCTTAATTTTTTTAAAAACGACCTGATCATGATCAATGCTATCTAAAATTAGCGCATCATTAAAATAACTACGCCTGAGATAAGAGTCCTTGGCATGATCACCAGCAAGTACTACGGAGCCACCGACAGGTAAGAAATGTACGATATCCCACATAATTAATGGAGCAAGCGGTGAATCGCTTTCTAGCCCATAAAGTAGAATACGCTCTCCCACTATATTCGTTATTCTCCTGCAAGCATTTACATTTTTGATAATTTGAGGTTTTACCAAAGGTGGTGTCCTGAAACTAACGATGGTTAACTCTTCTCCCAAGCCCTCAATATCTTTTGGCAGCATTGGTAATTGTTTAGATGAAGGATAATGCAGACGTTTGTCATGCTTGAGTTGGATTAAAGGCATAGCTTATACACAATATTTATCGTCATGCACACCGGGCGTTTTTACTACAACACTCACTGCATCGGTGATAGCTTCAAACCCCGTTACTTCACCGGGAGCGAGTACAATAATGTCACCCGATGTCCACTGCCTTCCTACCATACAGACTACACACCTGATAACACTAGTGTAATTTCTGTAGCCAATTTATGGTAATGACAGGTTTCATTATCACCCTTTTTATAATTTTTTACTGCAACCTCGCAGGCTTGTGTTGAAAATGCTGTGGGCGAAAAAGCCCCAACAAACCAACCCTTTACCATATCATCCAATCGTGCATACTTCATTCTTTAGTATCCTATTACAAATCATTTTCAAAATAGACTTTCTTACGGGCTGTTTTTAACAGATGATACTGACTGGCACCCAGTCTAAAGATATTTATACGTTTTTTTTCAAGCACCAATTCATTCAACATTGGAGCAATATAAAAAAAACCATCATGATGAACATCTTTTCTAATCATCGCCTCAACACCCTGAACGAACATTTCACCTGTTCGGAACCAGTAAATGCCCGTAATTGCATTTCTACTAATCGGCCTCTTTTCTGCAGCCTCTATAACATACTCTTGCTGATCCAATTTCACATATGAATAACGTGGGTGTACAGATGAAAAGCACACCACACCTACATCAGCATCAAACTTTTGGAATTTGGAAACAACCTCCTTTAAACAAACATCAATAAACTCATCACTAGTAATAATCAGAAGTTCTTCTTTATTATCTATCCATGGTGCAGCGAGCAGTGCACAACACGCCGGACCTCCATTATTCATTGGCACTTTAATTACAACACCGTCAGAAACTAAAACTTTGAAATACTATCAAGCTGATAGCGGGACAACATCCTCTTCACGAAGCAAAAAAACATAATTACATTTACCCAATACTTCACATGAATCAACCAGTCTCTCAATAACTGTTACACCATCCAGTTCGGTCAAACATTGAGGATAGTGCTCACTGCCAGCGTCAAGCTCGCTAACACTCGTTCCCAGCACCAAAACATTCATACTCGTTAACAGCCTCCACTTTCCTTTTTATCAATTTCACGAATACGGTTTATTATATTTTCATAATTTACATCATTTGTTTCACATACAGCTAAAACATGTGCTCCTGAAGCATTAGCTGCTTTAATACCATTTTCGTTATCTTCAACAATCAAACACTCATCTGGTTCAAAACCAAAATGACTGATTTCTTTACAGTATATTTCCGGATCAGGCTTATTCCTTGAAACATCCTCATTGGACAGCATGTAGTCCAAATAGGTTGTGAGATGCGCTTTTTCCATCATAACCTCTACCGTATTACGTATTGCATTTGACGCAACACCCAATTTATATCCATCAACTTTTAACTGAGATAGTGCAAACTCATGAACAAATCTTGGTTTACACTTTGTATGTACAATCTCCATTGTATATGTCTGCTTCATTTCATTTATAAAACCATGAAGTTCTACTGGTAAACCACGCTCCTTTGACAACATCTCTAACTTTCGGCGGGTTGGCAACCCATCATACTTAGCCAGATGTTCGTCTCTACTAATTTTTTGACCAAAAAGTGATAAGGCACGGTTAAGTGCCTCATAGTGCCAGTCCTTTGCTTCTATAAGAACGCCATCCATATCAAAAATTACAGCTTTAATCATCTTACACACCAAAATATTCTTTTGCTTGCTTTGGGGTATCTGTACATAAAATAATATTTGGTTCATTTGATAGATCTCTGAGCTGCTGCCAGAGTAACTTATGATCACGCCCATGCAATTCAGAAGACACAATGCACACTCTTTTCACTCTATCTAACAGTCCAATAATATCCTTATTGGAATACCAAGTATGTTCAAAAGCATCCAACCATACACCTTCAGCATTCTCAATCCAGACCGGAAACTGTTCAGCCTCACTCATTCGTGTAAATACCGGATTTCCATAATGTAAGTGACTACGCTGATCAGGAATAGACATATCAAACACAAACCAGTCTATACAAGGATAGGCTCCCATTATTTGGGCTAGTTTCTCTGCCAACCCATCAGATTTTATATTAAGTGCCATTGTGTAAGGAATATCAGAAATGTGTCTCATCGCATGCTTCAGAGTTAATACATTCCCATGTGGTATATCATGTGAAATTACCAATTCCCCAGCGTAATCACGTATATCTGTCTCTACTCCAAATCCACTACTAAACGAACAAACAAATGCTTCTATTGAATTTTTTTCACTTGGCTTTTCCCATAAACCACGATGTGAAATAATTTTCATAAGCAACCTTCTACAGCTGACAACGAAAGTTCAAGCCCAAGAAAGTCATTCAAATCCTTCGGAATTCCCAATCCATACATCCCTGCACGATCCGCTCCTATGTTATATGTGCCTATTCTTAGCCCTTCCTTAATCAAAAGATTATATATGGGTGCAACATAAAATTCGTTATTAACCCTTAAACCTTGTTCAATACTTCGTTTCGCAAACTTAACAAAATCATTACCATGCCGAAAATTATAAATACCAACAGTAGCCTCATCCGAAATCACTTCCTTTTCGACAACTCTAGATACCAAACTACTACTATCAAATTCAACGAATGACCACTTAGGATCACTTGCCTTCATTGTCATTATTAAACCATCCAAGTCTTTAATATCCATATATGACAGATATCTATTAATATCAATATCGACATACTGATCACTATTAGCAATCATCAAATTTTCATTATTATCTATAGCGTTACTCGCTACCAGCACTGTACACGCCGCACCTTCTGTCAAAGCATCAATTTCAAAAAGGAGACAACCAGGTGCCCAATTTTCCAGCTTGCTCTTTAATGAGTAGGCTTCAACATGCTCTCTTTGACAAATAAAAATGAAACGGTGCTCCCGTTTGGGACGCAAATTTTTTATTACAAGTCTTATCATTGGAACGCCATGCACTGGAATCAGGGGTTTTGGCTCTCTATAACCCGCCGTAGTAAAACGACTTCCTGCGCCAGCCATTGGGATAACAATATTCAGCATATACTTTTATACCTATTCACACCCCAGCTACCTGTTTCAATCACTCGTCCATGCTCAAGCCGAATAAAATATTGACAAAACTTTTCAGCCTCTTCCTGCGAATGCGTTACTAGGATCAATGACATTCCATTACTCTGCAAATAACGTATACGCGCATGACATTTCTCACGAAATTCTATATCGCCTACAGCAAGAATTTCATCTGCGAGTAACACTTTTGGTTCAATATACACAGCAATAGAAAAAGCCAATCGCATATACATTCCCAAGGAGTAATTCTTAACCGGTGTATCGATGAAATCACCAAGTCCAGAGAAGTCTATAATAGCAGTAAACTTTTGTTTTATTTCTCTATTGCTAAGACCAAATAAACTAGCATTTAAATAGATATTTTCTTCACCGGTCAATTCATGGTGAAACCCAACACCAAGTTCAATAAGAGGGACTATACGGCCATTTTTTAAGACCTTTCCCGTAGTTGGCTCTAAAATACCAGCCAATAACTGCATCAACGTACTTTTTCCTGACCCATTATGGCCGAGAAGAGCTATAGACTCACCTTCTTTTAACGCTAATGAGACATTCTTTAGAGCTTGAAATTTTTCCAGCCTAGTACGATATCGATTGTTAATTAGTCCAATAAAGCTTTGCTTTAAACCACCACAGTTATGTCTTAGTAAAAAATGTTTTACTAACGTTTCTAGCTTCTAAAACTATGCTACTCATATATAGTCCACTAATAAGTCGACTTTTCGGATACGACCAAGCCAATAGTTACAGATAACACCGACAAGAAAACACAAAAAAACAAATTATTAACTGAAGGAAAGGCGCCACTGTGAAGCACTAGACTCAAACTATTAAAGTATGGTACAAATGGGTTATAACTTAAAATATTAAGCATTTTTTCTGGTAATGAATCTGATACCCATACAATAGGAGTTAGCCAAAACAATAGAGGAACACAAACTTCTACGAGGTGCTTCATATCTCTGAAAATGACCTGAACAACACTAAGAATGAGTCCAATCCCAAAAACAAATCCTAATAAAGCAATCAATATAATCGGATAAACTAATATTGATACCGTTAACTTGCCTCCCAAAATATTATACATACATACATAACACCAGCATCCCTACAAACCAAAAAATTAGTACTGATAGTGCGCCTGAAACTGGAAGTAATATCCGTGGGAATTTGATTTTACGTATTAAATTTCCATTATTAACCAACCATTCACAACTTTGCGGTAGAATCTGTGCGACTAGCATCCAGTGCAAAACACCAGTAACTAAATACAGTGCAAACCGTTCTTCATTGCTGGGAATTATAAAAGTAAATACTGTGTAATATGTCACTATCACAGCGAGTGGATTACCTAATGACCATGCAATACCAAGGAAGGAGCCTGAGTAACGTACCTTCACCTCTTTAGAAACAAGGTTAATCACAAGATCCCGCCACCGAAATAATGCACTATGGTACAAGAACACCTCACACACTGGGATTCTTTTACTGAACAAATAAGTATCTTCGTCGATCTTCCTGTGTGACAAACAACAGATCACAAACTACCACGGCCTTGGTACGACAGACAACGCAGATTAGAACACCATAGATACGCTTGAATTCTCATACCAAGCTAATAACTGAAGTGAACATAATCTCTCTATCTAACTCAATCTGCACACTAACACTCCATCGTCGTCCATATAGCGCGTATTAGAAGCAGAGTAGACAATATTTCGAACTTTGCAAAACTTAATTTCTTGAACGAATATACCAACTAGCGTTGATCAATAAAAATCAGATAAAACAGTAGAATATATAAAATTCAATTTGTCATATTAAGTAGTCAGACAAAATCAATCTCATATTTGGTACCGTAGTCATTCAGTACTCGCATCATTTCTTCTTTCAGGGAATCAAAGTCAACATAGGCTGACAAATTTACCCAGTAATACTTAACCATTCGCCATAATATTTCGGTCATGAATCAGATCTGTTGATTACGTATATATAACAGTCGCCGATCATGGTTATGCTGCACATTTTGAATTATGGCTGTCATTGACGTTGTATGCCCCCACTGTGGAAGCATTGATGGTGTTGTGAAAAACGGTAAAGTGGACTCTCGACTTCAACGCTATATCTGCCGACACTGCAAACGTAGCTTTCAGCTCAATTTTATCTATAACGCTAACAAGCCGGGCACCCACGAACAGATCAAGGATATGGCGATGAATGGCTCGGGAGTCAGGGATACAGGCCGGGTACTCGGAATCAGTCCAACCACCGTCATCAGCCACCTAAAAAACTGGCGCCGCCGAGCGTGACATCACAACCTTTTGAGGGTGAAGAACAGGTGCTGATCTGCCAGATGGACGAGCAATGGTCGTTTGTCGGCAACAAAGGGAACCAGCGCTGGCTTTACTATTCCTTGGAACCACGTTATCAGAAAGTCATTGCTCATGTATTCGCGCGCAGGACAAAAGCAGCGCTGAACAGACTGATAGCGGTGATAAAACCCTATAAATTCAGGTTTTTCTGTACGGATGACTGGAAAACCGTACACCGCCGAACTGCCGGAAGAGCGCCACTTTGTCAGCAAGGCATTTACCCAGAGTATTGAAAGAAATAATCTGACGCTGCGGATCCGGATTAAGCGGTTGAATCGAAAGACTATTTGCTTCTCCCGCTCAGAGGAGCTACATGACAAAGTCATCGGAGAGTTCATTTCAAGAATGTGATATCAACCGGTTTGAAACATGACCTGGATTATGATCAGCCTTCGGGAATAGTAAGGTGCATCACTTTCAACCACTGATCGACATTCACTGGCGGATTATCTTCATATTCAAGAATGCGTACCGTGTAATACACCATCCGTGCTTCAAAATGTTTCTGCCCCCATTCCAACCTATCATCAACCACACCGCTGTCTGATCGATTCAACATTCCCTCTTCAAAAGTGATATGTGATTTTAAACCAGCTACATCAGACAGGGCTTCTGCTCGTACTTCGCCAAGCGGCGCCTCACGATAATAAGATTCCACGATGACCGCAGAGTTGAGCAGAAACATCTCCTCTTCCTCCATATTCTTTCTTTGCAGCTGCACACTCCACCCGGCGTCATACTGTTTCTGATGACGCATCTGCATCGCAGCCCGCTTGGCGTGGAACTGGGTAATAACATCCATTGCCTGTTGACGTGTGGCAACTTCATCCTGTAGGGCGAATGATGTCTGACTGACTATCACTACCAACAGCATCACCCATGGCCTGATTACAGTTCCCATTAGAAATTCCTTCTGATTTATAATCGCAGCGCCTTTCTCGTATAAATATAGATATTGCCAATCATGTTAACTTTTCAGCGCGCGTGTAACAGAAAAAATAACTGGGCCTACCAATGACCTGGCAGGCCTATAACCACAGTGTCTTAACACCTTATTGATTCATTACCAGTAAATCCCCCGCAACAATGCCGCAAAGGCCACCTGTTCTGAGGAAATAGCGGTATTCTTCCCTTTATCAGCCTCTTTATCGCCACGAGCTGCCGCTGAATCCGGGAACATTTTGAAGCCAGTGTTCATGATAATCTCGCTGGCCCTGGGTGCCAGAGCATTCACGACCTGGGCAAAGATCCCCAATCGTGTGGCAATCCGCTTGGGTTTGTTAATCATGGCATCCAGCACCATATCCGCCGCTTCGTCTGGTGTCAGGGTCGGTACAGAGTCATAGATCTTGGTTGGACCAATCATCGGGGTTTTCACCAACGGCATATTAATGGTGGTGAACTTGACATTACGGTCAGAGAACTCCGCCGCCGCACAGCGGGAAAAGGCATCCAGCGCAGCTTTGGACGCGACATAGGCAGAAAATCTTGGTGCATTGGTCAGTACGCCGATGGACGAAATATTGATAATGTGTCCGCGGCGCCTTTCCAGCATGACCGGCGAAAAGCCCATGATCAGCTTCAGCGCACCAAAATAGTTCAGCTGCATGGTTCGTTCAAAGTCATGGAACCGATCAAACGACAGCGCAATGGAACGCCGGATTGAACGTCCCCGCGTTGTTGACCAGAATATCGACGTACCCGTGATCGGCCAATACTGTGCCCACCAGCTTTTCACAGTCTTCCGGCACACTGATATCACAACGATAGATATGGGCTTCCCCACCAAGCTGGTCGATTTCATGCCGGGTTTCTTCCAGCTTCTCCGGTCTCCGCGCAACCAGAATCAATTTTGCACCACTTTCTGCCAGCTTCAGCGCTGTCGCCTTGCCGATCCCCGATGTTGCCCCGGTAATCACAATGGTCTTGCCCTGAACGGCACCTTTGATAGTGCGATCCACTGACAATTCCGGATCCAGCTTGCGCTCCCAGAAATCCCAGATAGCCGGGGCATAGTCTCGCAATCTGGGGCACTCGATGCCCGAGCCTTTCAAAACGCGTTCAGTTTCCCGACTGTCGAACTTGGTCGGGTAATTCACAAAGTTCATGACGGTCGGTGGAATGCCGAGATCCTCCAGCAATGCATCCCGTATACGCTGGACGGGCGGCAGGCGGGTAATACCATCCCGGATCATCTTGGGGATAAAACCGAACATGCGCGAGTCAATACGCATGGCCATCCTGGGGGCATGACCGGCTTCAGCAAAGGTATTCATGACTTCACCGACCTTGGACGGGTCCGGATCCACCAGGTGGAAACACTGACCATCCAGTCCCGGCTGGCTGGCAATATGGGTCATGGCATTAACCACAAAATCCACAGGGACGATATTCATCCGACCACCTTCAATACCGATGGTCGGCATCCACTGAGGCAGTGACTGACGCAGTTTTTGTAAGAGTTTGAAGAAATAATACGGGCCGTCGACCTTGTCCATTTCGCCCGTTTGGGAATGGCCTATGACCATGCCGGGACGGTAAACACGCCAAGGCACCCTACAATCTTCGCGCACCACCTTTTCTGCCAGGTGCTTGGTGCGCAGATAGGGGTGGTCGAGATGCTCGGCCTCTTCAAACATATCTTCACGGAAGGTGCCACGGTAAAGGCCTGCGGCAGCAATGGAACTGACATGGTGGAAACAACCGGCTGACAGGGACTCTGCACAGGAAACCGCCGACCGAGTGCCTTCTATATTGGCCCGCTCCTGGCTTTCAGCATCTGCCTTCATGTCATAGATGGCGGCCAAGTGGAAGAAATGGTCAATGGAACCGTTGAGATGCTTCAGCGTGTCATTATCAATACCCAGGCAGGGAGCAGTCAAATCACCGACAACCCCCACCAAACGGGTTTCATCCACGCCATACTGTTCACGCAGTGCTACCAACTTATCCATAGAGTTTTCACGCACCAGGACATGCACTGTCCCGCCCATCTCGAGCAATCGTGCAACCAGGAAACGGCCGATGAAACCGGTACCACCGGTAACAAAATAACGCATCAATGGTCCTTCCTTATCATTGTTATTGTGAAAAAATTTCACACTGTCAGGTCGTGGAAAACCTTTCATTATTCTCAGGGCGTCATGCCATTGCGCTGTCTAGGCGCAAACTGCCTGAGGCTCTGTGCTTGGCTTATCACATTCCGTGCCAACCGCAGCCTGCCCCTTCGGCGGCCATTTTATAACGAATACAGATTTAAAATTTAAGAATCCGCGGTTTTTGTTATAGTAGCGACCGACGGGTATTCGGCGTATCAGACTGAATCCAGATGCACTTTCATCAATAACGCCGTTTTATCAGGAGCCAATGCGTCGCTACCGCCCTCTTGCTTTCCATGATGGGCTAACCGGTATATCCTCAATACATACGCAGTAACATGGTTGAACACGACACTTTGAACGCACAACCCACTGGGGCATCCGCCCGCCAATTCGACCTTGAGCCCATCGACGCTCACCGTTTCGCCCTCCTATGCGGCCAATTCAACGAACACCTGAAGCAAATTGAGCAGCGCCTTGGCATCCGCATCAATAACCGCGGAAACCATTTTGAGCTGGCGGGTAATGAGCAAATGATCGATGCAGGGGAAGACATCCTTCGTCAACTCTATGCCGAAACCGATGGCGCTGATGACCTATCCCCGGAAACCGTGCACCTGTTCCTGCAAAATGCCTCCGTTGAAGCGGTGATCGACGGTTCTCAGGTTGTTCAGGATCTTGACCCCATTAGCCTGAAAACCCGTAAGGGCCTGATCAAGCCTAGAGGCCCTAACCAGCAGAAATATGTCCGTACCATTCTGGAGAACGACATTAACTTCGGGATCGGACCGGCCGGCACCGGCAAAACCTACCTAGCGGTAGCCTGTGCGGTACAGGCGCTGGAAATGGAACAGATCCGTCGTATCCTGCTGGTACGTCCTGCCGTCGAAGCGGGCGAGAAGCTGGGCTTTCTGCCAGGCGATCTTGCCCAGAAAATCGATCCATACCTGCGCCCACTCTATGATGCGCTCTATGAGATGATTGGCTTTGAGCGGGTTGCCCGGCTGATCGAAAAGAATGTCATTGAAGTTGCACCGCTGGCCTATATGCGTGGCCGCACACTGAACAATGCCTTCATCATTCTGGATGAATCCCAAAACACCACGGTTGAACAGATGAAGATGTTCCTGACCCGGATCGGGTTTGGTTCCACAGCCATCATTACCGGTGATATCACCCAGGTCGACCTCCCCCGCGGCACCCGCTCCGGATTGGCGCACGCCATCGAGGTGTTGGAAGGCGTACCGGATATTGGCTTTACAATGTTCAACTCCCGCGACGTTGTCCGGCACCCTTTGGTCCAGAAAATCGTCGAGGCCTATGACCAGCACGACCGCATTCAGCAATCTCGCAAGGTCAAGGGTACCGCCTGATGACCACCTACATTGACCTGCAGATCGCCAGCGATAGTGAGAACCTGCCCTCTGAAGAAACCCTGACGCAATGGGCCGGGGCCGCCATCGGCACTGCCCGTGACGAAACCGAGATCAGTATTCGGATTGTCGATGCGGAGGAAGGTGCCGAGCTGAACCAGACATGGCGCAACAAACAGGGGCCAACCAATGTGTTGTCCTTCCCGTCAGACCTGCCGGAAGAACTCGGGCTGCCATTGATCGGCGACCTGGTGATCTGTGCACCGGTCGTCGAGCGGGAAGCCCGGGAACAGCAAAAAACCCTGGAAGCCCACTGGGCTCACATGGTAGTTCACGGGACCTTGCATCTGCTGGGGTATGACCATATAGAAGACGCAGAAGCCCTCGAAATGGAGGCGCTGGAAACACAGGTTCTGACAGGACTGGGCTATCCCGCCCCTTACGCCATGGACGAGCTTTCTCCGGAAACCACTTAAAGAAGACAATGAGCGACGACCACCCTAATCCGTCCCAACAGCCCGCCAGCCAGCAGCCACTGGCCACTGGCTCTCAACACCAGAAAAACTGGCTGGATCGGCTGAAGCAGGTTTTCTCCAACGATCCCAAGAACCGGGAAGAACTGCTCAACCAGCTACGGGACGCCGAACACAGTGAGCTGCTCGACAGCGAAGCCCTGCAGATTATTGAGGGCGCCATACAGGTGGCTGACATGCAGGTCCGGGAGGTGATGATTCCCCGCTCCCAGATGGTCTGCATCCGGGCAGAAGAGACGCCTGAGCAATTCCTGCCGGCGCTGATTGAATCCGGCCACTCCCGGTTCCCGGTGATTGGCGACACCAAGGATGAAGTGCTGGGTGTCTTGCTGGCCAAGGATCTCCTGCCGCTGATCGTGGACAAGGGAAATCGTCGCTTTACCATTAAGGATCTACTGCGTCCTGCCACGGTCATCCCGGAAAGCAAGCGCTTAAATGTACTGCTGCACGACTTCCGCACCAACCGGAACCATATGGCGATCGTTATTGACGAATACGGTGGCGTGGCGGGTCTGGTAACGATTGAAGATGTCATGGAACAAATCGTCGGCGATATTGAAGACGAGTATGACGTAGAGGAAGACAGTTTCATCAAGCCGTTAAATGACGGTGAATATGTGGTCAAGGCGCTAACGCCGATTGAGGACTTCAACGAGCACTTTGACAGTGACTTCAGTGAAGAAGAGTTCGATACCATTGGCGGCATTGTGATGCAACAGTTCGGCCACCTGCCCAAGCGCAATGAAACCATCACGATCGACAATTTCTCTTTCCAGGTACTGAACGCGGATAACCGCCGGATTCGTCTGCTGCGGGTAACACCCGCCCAATGATCAGGTCCTATCCCCGGCTCGGTCACCTGTTGGCCGGCCTTGCCGGTGCCTGTGCGACATTGGCATTCAGCCCCTTTGATCTCTGGCTTGTATGGTTGCTGGTCTGCGCGGCTGTCTTCTGGCTGATGCGCGGGCTGCCTCCCAAACAGGCTGCCTGGCGCGGCTGGTGCTTTGGCGTGGGTTTCTATGGCGCGGGTGTTTCGTGGGTCTATGTCAGTATCCACAACTTTGGCAGCGCACCGGCACTTCTCGCCTTTGCCTTTACCGCCCTGTTTGTAATGGCTCTGGCTTTGGCGTTCACGGCACCGCAGTTTGCACTTTATCGCTGGCTCTGTCGGCGTATCAACCGTGAAAGGAGCTGGCCACCGGTGCTGTTGTTCAGCGCCATCTGGGTGTTATTTGAGTGGGTTCGCAGCTGGTTTCTCACGGGCTTTCCCTGGCTTTATGGCGGCTACACACTGATTGATACACCACTGGCCAGTTGGGCACCTGTGACAGGCGTCTTTGGTCTGTCACTATTACTGGTGCTATTTGCCAGTGGACTGACACAATACCTTTTCTACCGCCATGACCGTACACTACTTGCGATATTGATCGGCACCACCGCCCTTTTGCTGCTAAGCGTCCCACTTCAGATCATTCAATGGACCCAACCTGTCAAAGGGCAAACACTGTCATTTGCGGCTGTTCAGGGCAATATTTCCCAGGATTTGAAATGGAAACCCGGGCACCTGGACGACACGATTGAGACCTATCTCAAGCTGACCCAACCTTTCTGGAATAGGGATATCGTTATTTGGCCTGAAAACGCCATACCCACGCTCTATCAGAATGTCCCAGCACTGATGGATCAGCTGGATGCCAAGGGAAAAGAGGCCCAGACCAGTCTGGTACTAGGGATGCCCTGGTATGAAAGCGACCGTTTCTACAATAGCATCATCAGCCTGGGTACCGGCGATGGCTATTACTTCAAACAGAAGCTGGTGCCTTTCGGTGAATATGTCCCTTTTGAATCCGTACTGCGCGGCCTGATTGCCTTCTTCGACCTGCCCATGTCATCGTTCTCGCTCGGCAGTGACAACCAGCCCCCTCTTCAGGTCGCCGGACACCCTGTTGCGACCTATATATGCTACGAGGTTGTCTATCCAGACTTTGCGGCAGCGCTGGCCCGCGATACTGGCTTCCTGATTACCATCAGCAATGACACCTGGTTTGGCACTTCGATTGGTCCGTTCCAGCATTTCCAGATGGCTCGCATGCGGGCTCTGGAAACCGGGCGCTATATGATTCGTGGCACCAATGACGGCATCAGTGCATTGATCGATGAGAAAGGCCGTGTCGTCAGCCAGATCACACAATATCAGGCAGGCGTGCTTGATGGAGAGTTACCGGTAATGATGGGAGACACGCCGTTTATGCGCTTCCGCTCATGGCCGGTGCTGGCGTTCTGTCTTCTATTGCTGCTTGCCAGTCTTCAACCTTGGAGGTCTCGCTAGCGCATGACCGCCAGCAGGGCACCGGTGACCGTGTTGTTCAGCTTGCGCATTATTGGCGAAGAATACAGCTGGATGTATGCCTTCAGCTGATTGTCGGACATGTACCGGTAAATATACAGCATCTGTGCAGTGAGCATATCCCGATATTGTTCCCGGTAGTTTTCCATCTGGCGCCGGGCAGCATCCTCCATTTGCTTCTCAGTGATTTCCGTTTTACCCAGCTTTTCCATCATGATGCGCGAGGCCATCAGGGCCCCCTGGATCGCCATTTCCAATGTAAGGTCAACCGCATCAGTGACGTCAATCAGTTCACTCACCAGGCCAACCCTGGAGCTGCGTGGCGGTTTGCTCTCCAGGCGCTGGGCGATGTATTGCTGCATCTGGGCAATACCGTCTGGCTGGTAGGCACGGCCTTCCAGTTCCCAGGCCCGTTGCCAGATAGGGTCATCCATAATCTGGAGAATCTGCTCCAGCTGCTGTTCAGACAAATCGCGATCAAGATGATCCAGTACAATGCCACGGACGCGCTGGTCTGAGAACTTCTCTTTCAGGCTCTTGTCCAAGAGCACCATCATCTTGCGGGTCGCCTCATCCGCTTGTTGGGCGTCATCACCAAATAATGCCCGGGCATCGGCAAAATTGTTTTGCATCCAATCCAGCTGCATCTTAAGACCAGAACGGTGATACAGGTCGTTAATCAGGGCATCCTTGTCCGCCGCGGCACTGGGCGTGCCGGTAAAGACAAAGAATAAAAAGAAGCTGGTCAGTGATAACTGTTTACATACGTTTCTCATGTGCAGTCCCTGCAGGCTGGATCCTTTTCCTGTCAAACGTCCCTGTCATTCAATATCGAGAGCCCTGTCTATCTATTGAGAATATGTAGCAGACTGACAGTTTTCCAGTTTCCCCGGCCAGTTCTTCGTCAAAGCAGGGTATTATGTCGTCAATTCGTCATGATGCGATGCTTATAATAAGCCATCACGTTAACGATCAGCACAACTCCGAACGCGAATCACATACCCTTGGCAATATTTGATCTGGAACATGCCCTGATTAATCGCGGCAGCACATCGCTCTGGGCTGAGTTCTGCGTCGATACAGGCTTAATTAATGATCCTGACTTCCTGCATCAAAGCGATCAGCTGTACGCGGACTACGAGGCCGGCACACTGGATATCCATGCGTACATGGCCCACAACCTCAAACCGATTATTGGTTATACCGATGAAAGGCTGACTCCCTTGATTTCCACATTTATTGAGTCGGTCATTGAACCCCTGATCTACCGTGAAGGTGAAGCCCTGCTGCTGAAACACAAAGCACAAGGGGATACATTACTCCTTATCTCTGCAACCGGTGACCACCTGGTTGAACCCATTGGTCAAAGACTGGTTGTCGATGTGATCAAGGCCATTGACCTGAAAAAAGAATAAAGCGGTTATACGGGCAATATTGCAGGTAGTCCGACGTTTAGAGAAGGTAAAGTCCAACGCCTGCAGCAGTGGTTAAATGCACACAATAAACCATTAAAGGAAAGCTCGTTTTACAGCGACTCATTTAACGACATCCCCCTGCTGGAGACAGCCACCTTCCCGGTTGCTACCAATCCTGATAGTACGCTTCTCGACATGGCAGAAAAACGAGGATGGAAAATAATACAATTCAATTATTGATATTGTTCTGCAAAAATAACAAGCATTTGTTACAGCACCCAAACTATCCAATTATCCAGACCTAAGCCCTCTTAGCGCTCAACCCACGCCTTGCGTGCCTGTAGGCGATAAAATATGAGATTATTTATGACCGAGTACTTAGCTATCATTCTTCACTTGATAGTTAATAAGCATATAGAAAACCGTAACACTGATAGCATACATAGAATATATAGATGCCATTGCACAAATATCAGAAAACCCATAACCAAATGCCAACGCAAAAGCGAACATACCGAAAACAATACCATGAAATACAACGGCATCAGCCAGTGGAACTAAAAACAAAATAGCGACATAGATAACACCTGCTATCAAAGAACACTTTTGCACAAACACTTTATAGAGATAAACACCTGATATATAAAAGGTAATATGTAGCACCAAGTAGAGTATCATGTCATTCGTTTCAGACAACAAGTGCCCCCCAAATTTATGAAGCATTAAAACCTCTCTATTTAGAGCAATTGAAACAAGAAAGAATGAATACCCCAGAGAAAACACATAGAATAAAAACCCTGTTAAATTTGATTTCACTGCCCCCATCGTCAGCCTCCATGCCAGTTATATATTCTCTATACTATGATGAGCATCGTTTATCCAGCGTCTATTTCCATATGAGCGTAACCCATTCCACTTAATATACTTAGCACTCCTTAGTGACATTTAACATCTAAAAAATTATTTTTTAGATGAAACACGTTGAAATACTTGGGCATTACTTAACTATTCTCACGGCACCTGTTTACTATTGAGGTGCGCTATGAAACGGTTGTTTTCTCTGGTTACTGCCACTCTTCTATGTCTGTCGTATACGACTGGCAGTCTGGCAGCGAGTCGACCCAGCTCTCACACGCTCAGCGCCACACTGCCTGATTATTTTTCTGCCAAGGAGCGTACGATCAAACGCGTCATCTTTTTTGGTGACAGCCTCACAGATGATGGCGGGAGCAATTCCACTTATCAGCTTCTCAAGGTGCTGAATGATCAGGCAGACACGGCGTATCTACAACCTTATATTCATCGCTTCCTACGAGATTATTTCCAGTTCTATGAAATGCTTTGCCATGTTGTGTCGTGTACCTGGTATGAAACTGAATTACTTGACAAGTTTGTTGATCTGACCAAGCAGTTCAATATCCCGGTGATTCCCTCCGCCCCTTATGCTGACGGACGATTTAGCAATGGTCCCATCTGGGCTGAACACCTGACCCAGATGATGGGTTTGAGCACACAGAATCCTGAGCAGTATGTAAATCGTTCCCACGGTGGCAGCTGGAGTCTCAGCACACGGGATAAAATCGGTAACTTCAGTGACTTGCAAGGCGGTAGCTTGTTAAAAGTGGCTGAACAATTAGTCTCAGGCAGCCTGATTCCCCCCAGTGCTGAACTGCTGGTCAAAGCGTATATCCGGAAATACCCCGCATTTGATGATGATGACATGGTGTTCTTCTTCTTTGGCGGCAACGACTATCTGAATATGTACGACGACCCCGCTGATGTTGTAGAAGCCCAGGCACGCAGCATCGAAAGACTGATTAATCATGGGGCTCAACACATCATCTGGTCGAACATGCCCGATATATCCAAGGCGCCACGCTACCTGAAAATGGATTACCCCACCCGTGATCAGGTACAGTTCCTGGTCAGCCGACATAACCAGCTCCTGCTGACCACGCTGCAAAACATGCAGAAACGGTATGAAAAAGAAGGCGTCCATATCCACATGCTGGATACCCGCGCCCTGTTCTGGGATGCCCTGAACAACGCAGACAACCATGGCCTTACAAATACGACGGAACCCTGCGCAAAGGTCAGCCTGCCAGGACTGGACAGCGGAGAACGAAGAGCGTTTCAAAGTGGCGGGGCTGTTGAAACGCTGGCGAAAAATGCGGCGGTCATCGCTCTCTCACCGGTAATCGACAAGGAAATCATGAAAAACCCGCAGCTGGTGACGGCCTTCAGAGCCAACGAAGAAACACCCGAAGTCTGCAGCAATCCGGATGAACATGCGTTCTGGGATGATGTGCATCCTACCCAACAGTTTCACTGGGTTTTAGGCAAAGGCATCTGTAACAAGCTGAAGAGTGTGGGTTATACCTGCAACAGTAATCAGCCATAGCAGGACAGACCAGGCAACTGCATCGTGCATGATGCAATTGCCTGATTCATATCTCATAACGGATCCTGTACCATAACAACCCTGCCATTTCATGCAGGGCCAACTGGCTTTTTCTTAACTCCGCCGCCATTGGCAAGCAGTCCCGCCAATCATATTTTTGCACTGTACGTAAGTACGCTGTCGGGGCGGTGACAACCTTGAAACCCTGGTGCCGAAACACCTTAGCGGCACGAGGCATATGCAAGGCATGAGTCACCAGAATGATGTTGCTGATATTCGACTGAGACAGGACAGCCTTAGATAAACGACCATTATCCATGGTCGTCATACTCTGGTTTTCCTGCCATCGTGTGGTGACACCGAAATCTTCCAGTAACACACGACTCATAACCGCTGACTCATTGATACCATTGGCAGCCCCCCCACTGACCAGGATCGGCAACCCCGTTTGGTCGGCAATACGGGCAGCATAACGTAACCGCTGAAATAACAATGCAGAAGGCTGGGGCAACATGTCATAGTCAGGGGTGTATCCATTAATGCCTGAACCCAGCACGACAATCGCCTCTGGCGATGCCTGTTGCTGAAACACACGGGTGTCCAGCGTCGGTTGTTGCATTTCCAACCAACCCACCAGTCTGTCTGCCACCGGTCGCACAGACAACAGATACAGGCTACCCACTGCAATCAGGACAAATGTCCATGACAGCATCCGGTAACGCCCCCAAAGGATGAGCGCCAGGATAAGCAACACAATCTGGAGTCCGGGTGGTAGCAACAAGGTTTTCATCATTCTCTAATGTCCAGACATAACGGTATTGATAAGGGGAAAAGCGCACCGCAAGAGAGGCTGCCCCTACCCGCCGGGCAGGGTCTGGGGTATCCTTGCCTGTTTGGAACCACTATCTTCAACAGGCTCCGGCCCTGTCCGGCTTTCCTGTCACCACTTTCTCCGGCCTGATCCGGGGAACAGGCAAACAGAGCAATGATGGAAGAGCATTATCACCCGCACAAGATCGAGGAAGCTGCCCAGTCTTACTGGGATGAAAACCAAAGCTTCACCGTGACCGAAGACCCGAGCAAGGAAAAGTATTACTGCCTTTCCATGTTCCCCTACCCGAGCGGTCGCCTGCACATGGGGCATGTCCGCAACTATACCATTGGTGACGTTGTCTCCCGCTACCAGCGCATGCAGGGCAAGAACGTTCTGCAACCCATGGGCTGGGATGCATTCGGTCTACCCGCGGAAAACGCCGCCATCAAAAACAAGACCGCGCCGGCTCCCTGGACCTACTCCAATATTGAGTACATGAAGGGCCAGCTCAAGCGTCTGGGCTTCGGTTATGACTGGAGCAGGGAACTGGCTACCTGTCGTCCGGAATATTACAAGTGGGAACAGTGGTTCTTCACCAAGCTTTATGAAAAAGGCCTGGTCTACAAGAAAATGGGTACAGTTAACTGGTGCCCCAACGACCAGACCGTACTGGCCAACGAACAGGTAGAAGACGGCCGCTGCTGGCGCTGCGACACCATCGTTGAGCGCAAAGAGCTGCCCCAGTGGTTCGTCAAGATTACCGCCTATGCCGATGAACTGCTGAGCGACCTGGACAAGCTGGAAGACTGGCCGGAACAGGTCAAGGCCATGCAGCGTAACTGGATCGGCCGTAGTGAAGGCGTGGAAATGACCTTCCGCCTGACCAATCCGGTTGCCGGCGCCGCTGAAAGCTTTACCATTTACACCACGCGTCCTGACACCTTGATGGGTGTTACCTATGTCGGCCTGGCTGCTGAACATCCTATCGCCAAGGCTGCGGCAGAAAACAACCCGCCCCTGGCGGAGTTTATTGCGGAATGCAAACGAAACGCCGTCTCCGAAGCCGATATGGCCACCATGGAGAAGAAAGGTGTGGATACCGGCCTGCGCGCCATCCATCCGGTTTCCGGTCGTGAAGTGCCTGTCTGGGTCGCTAACTTTGTCCTGATGGATTACGGCTCAGGTGCCGTTATGGCGGTACCGGCGCATGACCAGCGTGACTGGGAATTTGCCACCAAATATGGCCTGAACATTGAACAGGTCATCCAGCCTGTTGATGCATCCACCGAATTCGATATCAGCGAAGCTGCCTACACCGAGAAAGGCACTCTGGTGAATTCCGGCCAGTTTGACGGACTGACCTCCGAAGCCGCTTTCGACGCCATCGCACAGCACCTGATTGATGCTGGTCTGGGAGAAAAGCAGGTCAACTATCGTCTGCGCGACTGGGGTGTGAGCCGCCAGCGTTACTGGGGCGCACCGATTCCTATGCGCTACCTCGAAGACGGTACAGAAGTGCCTGTCCCACTCGAAGAACTGCCGGTTCGCCTGCCGGAAGATGTGGAAATGGACGGCGTTCAGTCCCCCATCAAGGCTGACCCGGAATGGGCAAAAACCAGCCACAACGGTCAGCCAGCCACCCGGGAAACCGATACCTTCGATACCTTCATGGAATCCAGCTGGTACTACGCCCGTTACTGCTGCCCGAACAACGATGACGCCATGCTGGATCCATCTGCGGCGAACTACTGGCTGCCTGTGGACCAGTACATCGGTGGTATTGAGCACGCGGTCATGCACCTGCTCTACTCTCGCTTCTACCACAAGCTGCTGCGCGACGCCGGTCTGGTCGACAGTGACGAGCCGTTCAAACGCCTGCTCTGCCAGGGGATGGTACTGGCCGACACTTTCTACACGCTGGATGAAAAAGGCACCAAGCAGTGGGTTTCACCGGCTGATGTCATCAGCGAGCGGGACGACAAAGGTCGCCTGATCAGCGCGAAGCACAAGGAAACCGGGGAAAACGTTGAACATGCCGGCATGGGCAAAATGTCCAAGTCCAAGAACAACGGTATTGATCCACAGCAGCTGATTGACCAGTACGGTGCGGATACCGTGCGTCTCTACACCATGTTCGCCTCTCCGCCAGAACAGTCACTGGAATGGTCTGAGTCCGGTGTTGAAGGTGCACACCGCTTCCTGCGTCGTCTTTGGAAAATGGTTGCTGATCATCTGTCAGGCGATGATACCCCTGCTCTGGACAAGAACACCCTGACCGGTGAACAGAAAGACCTGCGTCGAAAAACGCACGAAACCATCAAGAAAGTCAGTGATGACTGTGACCGTCGTCTGACCTTCAATACCGCCATTGCCGCGGTGATGGAGCTGACCAACACCATCAGCCGTTTCAGCGATACCTCTGACCAGGGCCGTGCCGTGGTTCGGGAAGCACTGGAAGCGGCCACCCTGCTGCTGGCACCGATCGTGCCTCACATCGCGCACAACATATGGAAGGAACTTGGCCATGCCGAGCCCGTAGTAGCCGCCACCTGGCCGGTGCTGGATGAAAGCGCCCTGGCGCGCGACAGCATCACACTGGTGGTTCAGGTCAACGGTAAGGTACGCGCCAAGCTCGAAACCGCCGCCGATGCGGACAAGGCCTCTCTGGAGAAACTGGCATTGGAGCAGCCCAATGTGCAGAAATTCACTGAAGGCAAAACGGTACGCAAGGTCATTGTTGTACCCGGTAAGCTGGTGAATATCGTCGTCGGCTAACACAAACTAAGCACCTGTGACTGGTCTGCATCCGCCAGAGCAGTCACAGATCCCGCACAATCGGTTGGCTCACGGTAGGAGTTATTAGGCACAGCACTCAGATCAGGCGCTAGACCTATGTGATTAAATTGCCTGATAGCATTCTGTATATCCAAGGCGGTTCGAGCATCAGGCACTCCTTCCCTTCCTGTATGCGGATCTCCCGATCGCTCACACAAAAGTACAATAATCAGTGGAACCGAGGCTTTTAATCGCCGCCCCATATTATTTAATTCGTCTGCTTCCAGGCTCATGATTGGGTCTATTGCCTGTCGTATGTATTCAGGCACAGGAAAGCGTTGGCCATTGCGCTGTTCACGCCATCGTTTCTCAATGGCAGAAGCAATACTGTCAGGCTCTAATTCTGTTTTCCCGTCAAGACGGTATAAAATAGACAACCAGAAATTTAATCGCGCAGATGCGAGCAGCAAAAAATCAATCCCCCTGGCACCCGATTGATCAAGATCCCGCAGGGCCTTATCAAATTCGTTTTGTGCTATAGCTTTTTTCTCTTCCTCATTTTTATAGGTTTGCAACGATGACATAAACATATTACCAACACACCTTGCGCGTTCACGCCGTAGCGACCGAAAGGACTTAAATACTGGTAATCTAACGCTGTCTCTATCATCTTCTTTACACTCAGATTCCCGTGCTCGATACTGTTCCTCCAAATCTGTTGTCTTCATGGAAATATTCTCACAAGCAGCATCAGTGATCACTTCATTAAACGTCTCCATCAACCGATAATAAACATGCATATGACCACACAGGTCATCAAAGTTATCACGCGCGAGCAGCCCTCCCCATTGCGAGAATCGGACAACATATAATTCACTGGATCCAATATGAGTGACTCTGGCAAGCCCATGACGCTGCATTAATAATGCCGAAAAATAACTGGCACTCCCTACATTGCCACAAATGACGCCCCTTTGATCCGATCTTCGAATACCGTCATCAGGATATTGCGACATCTGAACAATTTCATCGAATTTCTGTCTCAGGGGTTGAGCTTCATTGATGGCATTACGGTTGATAAAGCAGGCACCCTTGTAAACAAGACGCATCAGGCAATCACAGACCGCCGTCACCACTCTTGAGCATAATGAACGATTAGGCTGAACAGCGTTCTGTTGACGAGGAATCTGAGGACTATTGGTAGGCGCAGCAAAGGCAAAAGACTCTTCATACCCCAAGGAGCAAATGTGTGATTCCCTACCACTCGATTGAGCATTCAAAAAACTGATACTATCCACATCATTGCGCCTTAAATGAAAAATAATCCCCCTCACAGCCAATGCATATTAAAAACTTTCTATTTGCTATTAATAATGCCAGCTTTCCTAACAAATAATCGCACTATACATTGTCTCAATACGACTCATAGCCTGCCTATCACTTTCTATTTTTTAGGCCATACAATCAAAAACCTATATAGTCCTATCATATTTAATGATATAGCAGTTATTCCAACTCTCTTTCTTCCCCAACTGATCTAATCCAGGAAAAATTACCAAATCCCTGGCTATCATAAACTTCTCCAGCCAACATTTGTGGTATCTTTTGTTGCCTCAGCTCTTCCCTGACCTGCATGAGAATTCTCCCCAAATAGTTTTTTCCAACATATTGTCCTGTTTCTGAATCATACGTACAGCCCCAAATCTTATCACCCCGAGTCACCTCAAACAGCCACTTATCCCCTGTTGCCAGAAGCTCTCTTCTGAACTCAGCATCCTGTTGAGCTCGGGTTCTCACAAGCTTCAACATTAATTCGATATTCCGTTCTTGACGATAAAAACCAGTATCAACCCGAGGCCCTGGCTGACCGCTAACGGGATGAACCAGGTTAAATGCATGCCTGGGGAAACGCTGCCCCAAAATTCGTTTTCTTAAATCAGGATTCGAATAAAACTTCCCGGCCTGAAAAGGTATTTCTGAGCACGTCGCCCAAGAAACAAAACCCGGGGCGTCAACAACACACAATCGTAGTTCTGTGCCTTGTCTATAATAAAAGTTCGAGAATATGCCATAGTCCTTGTCTGTATCATAAAATCCAATCTGCCGTTTAGCTTTAACAGCTTCAGGGTCGTAACAAGAGCCATCCTGATGATAAGTTGTCTTATCCAAGTTACTGTTAAGCTGAAACCAGGGATTGTAAACCTTCCTTGAACCGTAAACCCTTTGCCACGTACTCCCTGATACATAGGGTATTCTTATCCTCTGACTCACCAGTTCAAGCGTTTTTTGACAAATGCTGTCATCCCCTTCCATAGCCTCAACAATATTGCTGGTAAATCGATCACGAAGTGGGCTACATGAGGGTAAATAGCTGATAAGTCGATCCCAAAGCGAAGTTGCCACCTCAACCACTGCAACACGACGCCCTAACAAAACCCCATGACGAATACGATAGCGAACACCCTCCTGATGACATTGTTGCAATGTATCCAGATTATGAACTGCAAGATCTTTATGGCTCTCTATTATGCCACCATGCCGCGCGAAAACATTAACGGATGAAAAAAACATCAACTACTCCTTTTCATCTAAGGCGCTCTTTATATAACCAAAAAACAATAAATTCCGTTATTTTAATTACTATTCATTCACACACTACGAAATAAAACGCTGCACTAAACGTTGCTAAATTTGCTTCAGTACTTTTGACACTGGGATACCAATAGAGTTCCCTCTCAACAGCAAACAGCTTTGCCCCCTGTTACCGTGTACCATTTGGACATAATTCCCCCGTCGGAACGCCTGCTTTTTACCGTCAGCACTGTATAATATCGGCCTTTGAGATTATTGATCCGTGCCTATCTACCGGAGCCACTGACAACCCATGAGTATTCAGCGCAACTATCTTATCTATCCCTTTGTGGTTCTGACCCTGCTACTGGCCGGTTGCGGCTTCCAGCTGCGTGGCCAGATGGATATCGCCCCGGAACTCAAGACACTGGCGCTCAGCAGTACTGACCGGGTCTTCAACCAGGACCTGATCATGGTGCTGGAAACCAATGGCATCACTGTCAGCGATACGGCCGATTATCGCCTGCGCATTCTCTCCCTGGAGCGAGAGAATAAAGAGATCACCCTGTCAGGTGGCGGTATCGTGTCCGATTACGAGCTGACCGGCACGGTGAAATGGGGGCTAGAAACTGCCGGCGGCCTGGCCCTGTTTCCCGCGAAAGAAATTCGTATGAGCCGTACCTACCAGTACAGCTATAACAACGCCACCGCGTCCCGTAGTGAAGAGGACCTGATCTGGAGCGAACTGACCCAAGATCTGGCCATCAACGTAATGCGCCAGGTCTCCGCGATCTCCAGCGAGCAGCTGGCGACACTGACTGCGGACGCCCGGGCAGCCGCTGAAGCGGTACAACAATAAGCCTATGAAACTCGGCAAACCCGAGCAGCTGGAGAACCAACTCAAGTCCGGCCTGATGCCCTTCTACATCCTCAGCGGTGATGAGCCGCTGCAGATTGAAGAGAGTTGTGACCTGATTCGTGCTAAAGCCCGCGATTCCGGCTTCACTGAGCGAACGGTCTACCATGTGGATAACGGATTTGACTGGGGCGAGGTCGTGGAAGCGGCCAACAGCCTCTCGTTGTTTGCCGAAAAACGTGTGATTGAACTCCGTGTTCGGGAAGGCCGCTTTGGCGATGGTAAAAAAAATCCTGCAGGAGTGCGCCGAACGGCCGCCTGAGGATACGGTCTTCCTGATCATCACTTCGCGCATCGACAGTAAGGCCAGCAAAGCCAAGTGGTTCACAGCCATTGAGCAGGCGGGTGTCTGGATTCCAGTCTGGCCGGTCGAGCACCAGCAATTGCCCGGCTGGATTACCCGTCGCTGCCAACGCGCCGGGCTGAAGGCTGAACCGGAAGCGGTAACGCTTCTGACGGAGCGTGTGGAAGGAAACCTGCTGGCGGCAGCCCAGGAAATCGAAAAACTTCGGCTCCTGGCAACCGATGGCAAAGTTACCGTCGATACCGTTCGTGAAGTTGTCTCTGACAGCGCACGTTACGATGTGTTTGGCTTGGTGGATGCCGCCATGTCCGGCGATACCCGGCACGCGGTTCGCATCTTTAACGGACTGTTGTCGGAAGGTACCGAACCGCCCATCCTGCTCTGGGCGATAGCCCGGGAACTGCGACTGCTCAGCCATCTGTCCCGAAAGGTGAGCCAAGGTGTCGGTCTGGAAGCCGCAATGGATCAGATTGCCCGCTCGCACAAGGCTGTCCCTTTCATGCTGAAAAAGCGCAAAGCGCTTTACCAGGGTTGCATCCGCAAGCACAGCGAACGGAAACTGCGCGCCCTGCTGGAACAGGCATCGACTATTGATGAAGCCCTGAAAACCGGCAGCAAGACCTGTAATCCAAAAGATGAACTGCTTGATCTGGTTTTATCATTGTCAGGATTGGATATTCTGACAGCCTGACGTAAAGTGCGGCAAATAACCCAACCACTCCTGATATCCATACACTGAAGGGCTATCCCCATGCCGCTGTCATCCTGGCTGTCTGTTGTTGCCATCTGCATGCTGGGCGCCATGTCACCTGGCCCCAGTCTCGCGGTTGTTATTCGGAATACGATGTCCTCATCCCGCCGTATGGGTATGGTCTCCGGTATTGCCCATTGCGTGGGAGTTGGCGTTTATGCCCTGCTGGCAACAGCCGGACTGGGTGTGTTGATTACCGGCAACCCTATCCTGTTCAAAGCGCTGACCTGGGGTGGCGCCGCTTATCTGGCCTGGCTGGGCATCAAGGCACTCCGGGCATCCGGTACACCGGCACTGGCTACCGGAAATATTGTAGAAACGAAAAGCCTGTCCATCTTCAAGGCAGCCCGCGATGGTTTTCTTATCTCTTTCCTGAACCCCAAGATTGCGGTTTTCTTTCTTGCGCTGTTCAGTCAGTTTGTCACCCCGGAAATGGGCTGGCAGGCAAAGACGATCATGGCGTTTACGGCTACAGCCATTGATGGGCTCTGGTATTGTTTCATTGCTGCGGTGGTTGGACACGGCGCCATTTTGCCGTTTCTGCGCCGTTACACGCTGTGGATAACACGGGCGACCGGAGTACTCCTGCTGGCCGTCGCATTGCGGGTGGCATTTCTGTAAAACTGAACCAGACTTGCTGTCTCATTCCATGCGTCTTGGCAAATGGTTATGCGGCAGCTGTTACGATTCAGAGAGATTCTCACAGAGTGCGGTCGCGCCTTTCTGACAGGTGCATCCAGCTACTATCAGGCATTTTATTCAGAGCGATTACCTGAACCTGAGTTACGAACACGCAAACACGATTCTCCGGCACCAGATCAAGGTAAACGGCCAAACCACTCCGCCGAAGAAACATGATACCTCTCAGGATTTACGGGCAAGCAAATCAGTCACCATGGTCAAATCATTGATATGGTCATTGTCAGAATGCTCAAACCGGAGTTTCACACCTTTTCTGATCCAGGTGGGCACATTGTAATAATCTTCCGATGACGCAGGCCGGGTTCGTTGCGAGCTTTTCCGTTGCTCTACGGATTCACCAAAAATATCGTGATGAACACGTTCAATCACTGTCATCTGTTCTTCTTCTGTTACGATACCCAGATAGCGCCCGGCTGCAAGGAATCCCTGGATATATTGCTCCTGCCGTTCAGACACCTTGTTAATCGTACGAATAATGGTGTAATACTCGCGCAGCAACTCTTCGAGTTTTTGCCAGTAGTGATTCTGATTCATAACAACAAAGCTCCTGCAGCAGTGAAACAGGGCTACTGAAACCTTCAGGCAACAGGTTCAGGCACCATCGTCTATGTGAGTATCATAATAGTATCCGGTCTCTGACCAAAACAGGATACGGAATTATTGCCTGGGCGTTGTCACTATAGCCCCCAGCACTCATCCCAATGTCTCAACCAGGCGTTTTGACCTAATGATCGATTTACGCAGCGATACCGTGACCCGTCCGACACAACCCATGCTGACCGCGATGATGAATGCGGAAATAGGCGATGACGTGTTCAACGAAGACCCCACCATCCAGGCGCTGGAACACTACGCTGCCAACCTGTTTGGCATGGAGGCTGCGCTCTTTTGTCCCTCTGGCACCATGACCAATCAGATTGCCATTCGCCTGCATACCCGGCCGGGCGGTGAAGTCATCTGTGACCGATACGCACATATATACAACTATGAAGGTGGCGGCATAGCGGTTAATGCTCTCTGTTCCGTCAGCCTGCAGCAGGGCGAGCGTGGGCTGTTTACAGCGGCGGATGTCGCCGCCAGCATTCGCCGGGATGACGTTCATCATCCCGTGACCAGCCTAGTCGCAGTGGAAAACACTATGAACCGCGGTGGTGGAGCCTGCTATGACTTTTCCGAACTCACCGCCATCCGTGAAGTGTGCAATCAGCACGAGATTCCATTCCATCTGGACGGTGCCCGCCTGTTTAACGCGCTTATCGCAAAGAATGAACAACCCAAAGACTACGGTCGTCTCTTCGACACTATCTCCATCTGTCTGTCCAAAGGACTGGGAGCCCCCGTCGGCTCACTCCTTCTTGGCAAGCAGGAACACATCAAAGCGGCTCGCAGAATTCGCAAGGTAATGGGAGGCGGAATGCGCCAGGCCGGATTCCTGGCGGCAGCGGGTCTGTATGGTCTTCAACATAACATCGAACGCCTGGCCGATGACCATCGTCGTGCACGTTTGATGGCTGATGCACTGTCCGACATGCCTTGTATTGATGCGATCATTCCACCGGAAACCAATATTGTGATTGCGTCTCTGAAAAAGCCGTTTACGCCGGATCAGGCGATTAACGTCTTCAAGGCATTCGACATTCTGGCTGTGCCCTTCGGTAGCCAGGAGATTCGTTTTGTCACGCATCTGGATTTTGACGATAACCAACTGGAAACATTCATTCAGAAGCTACCGGATATCAGTCAAGCCATTGAACAAGGCTGAAAAACCGACGGCCATAGAAAGCTATGGCCGTCTTATATTTCACCACATCCTTCTCGCCTAAACACCAATATCCTCGTTCCACAGCTCCGGAAACAGCCGGATAAAATCCTCCATCAATTCAATACACTCCGGATGGTTGACGACTGTCACCTCGACGCCACGGCTTTTCAGGAGTGCTTCCTCGCCCATGAAGGTCTTGTTTTCCCCCACAACAACGCGGGGAATCTCATACAACAACATAGCGCCGCTGCACATGGAACAGGGAGACAATGTCGTATACATCGTGCATTATCGGTAGATCGCTGCCGGCAAACGCCCCGCATCTTCAAGCGCCGCCATTTCCCCGTGGAGACAGGGGCTGCCTTTTTGAATCCGCTGGTTATGGCCCCGACCAATAATCTTATTGTCGTGAACCAAAACCGCACCGATAGGAATACCACCTTCTACGCGACCGGCTTTAGCCTCGGCAATGGCGGCTTGCATGAACGGGTCAGTCATTGCTGTCTTCCTTTGCATACCGTGACGTTATCCCTGTTAACCATAGCGCTACCCGCCGATGGTTCAAAGCGGAGTTCACCGTGCCGATCCTGTGGAGTGGTCTACACTGTACTGCAGGCAATCTGTCGTCAGCTTTTGTGTTGTTGATGCAAGGCACACATCCACCGCTGACCTGTTGTCCCACAACTTCTTTCCAGCCAGCCACAAAGCGTGGCCGTTGTTTAATGCATTTGAGGTAAACGACATGTTCAGGAAAGTCCTTATTCCTGTCGTTGCAGCAGGCTCCCTGCTCGCATCTGCATCTCAGGTTTACGCGCTTCAGGAAGGTGATTTCGCCATCAAGGCCGGTGCGTCCTACATCAAGCCTGATGACTTGAAAATCAAGATGAAAACATCACATGAGCATTACAAGGCAACAACGGATGAAGAATGGGCAATGGATATCAGTGCCCTGATGATGGCAACAGATGATTTCGGCATTGAAGTCGGTACCTATTGGCCAACAAAATTCAAAAGTAAACTAAAAAGTCCCCACACAGGCAAAGTTGACTACAAAATGATGCCGATCACAGCAACAGCCCAGTTTTACATGATGGACAAAAATGAGCCGATAAGGCCATATATCGGTGCAGGTGCGGCATTGACGCGCTTCTCAAGCGAAAAATTCAAAGAAGGTACCACAAACACAAAGCTCAAAATTGATGACAACTGGGGCTGGACATTCCAAGCTGGCGCGGTCTTTGATATGGATGATCAGTTGTTCATTGATGCATCCGCACGCTATGTCGCCATGGAGTTAAAGGGCAAAATAAAAGGCACTAATGGAGGCAAGTTCAAAAAATCGGACCTTGACCCCTGGATTTTCTCCATTAACGGAGGCATTCGATTCTGAGCAGGCAATTATCCTAGCTACCACCAGCCTTACGATCAAAAGGCTGGTGGTTCATACCGAGAAAGTTGAAAGTTAATCTTCCAGTAACGTCACATCCCTGACAGCACCTTTATCGGCACTGGTGGCCATACGTGCGTAAGCTTTCAAAGCCATTGAAACACGACGGGGTCTTTCCTCAATCGGCTTCCAAGCTTTTGCGCCTTTGCTATTCATCGCCTCACGACGCTGTTGCAGTTCGTCATTAGTCAGCGACACATTAATGGTGCGCGCCGGAATATCAATACGGATGATATCCCCGTTTTCAACCAAGCCAATCGCGCCACCAGCTGCCGCTTCAGGCGACGCATGCCCAATAGACAGCCCGGAAGTCCCTCCGGAGAAACGACCATCGGTCAGGAGAGCACACGCTTTACCCAGTCCCTTGGATTTCAGGTAACTGGTCGGGTAAAGCATTTCCTGCATACCGGGGCCGCCTTTCGGACCTTCATAGCGAATCACAACCACTTCACCCGGTTTAACCTGATCTTCGAGAATACCGCGTACGGCATCATCCTGACTTTCAAAGACATGCGCGGGGCCTTCAAAGACCAGATTACTTTCATCCACACCAGAGGTTTTAACGACACAACCATCAACAGCAATATTGCCGTGGAGCACCGCAAGCCCCCCTTCTTCACTGTAAGCATGTTCCAGTGAGCGGATACACCCTTCCTCTCGATCGGCATCCAGATCCGGCCAGCGTGTCGCCTGACTGAAGGCTTCCGTCGTACGGATACCAGCAGGGCCTGCCCGATAGAAGGTATTCACTGCCTGATCATCCGTTTGCACAATGTCCCATTGTGCCAGTGCTTCCTTCATTGAAGCGCTATGTACAGTAGCAACATCTGTATGCAACAGACCGGCACGATCCATCTCACCCAAAATAGCCATAATGCCACCGGCACGGTGCACGTCTTCCATATGGTATTTCTGGATATTCGGTGCAACCTTGCACAATTGCGGGACTCGACGGGATAAACGATCAATATCCTTCATGGTGAACGGCACTTCACCTTCCTGGGCCGCTGCCAACAAATGCAGAATGGTGTTGGTGGAACCGCCCATGGCAATGTCCAGGCTCATGGCATTTTCGAAAGCCTCAAAGCTGGCAATATTACGGGGCAATACACTTTCATCGTCGCCTTCATAGTAACGACGGGTGATGTCTACAACTCGACGCCCGGCTTCCAGGAAGAGTTCTTTCCGATCCGCATGTGTCGCCAGCAAAGAACCATTACCCGGCAGGGACAAGCCTAATGCTTCTGTCAGACAGTTCATGGAGTTGGCGGTAAACATACCGGAGCAGGAGCCACAGGTCGGACAGGCCGAGCGTTCATACTCATTAACGATGTCATCATCTGCATCTGAAGCGGCAATCACCATCGCATCCACCAGATCCAGCTTATGCTCGGCCAGCTTGGTCTTGCCCGCTTCCATTGGCCCACCGGAGACAAAGATCACCGGAATATTCAGGCGCATGGCCGCCATCAGCATGCCCGGCGTGATCTTGTCACAGTTGGAGATACAGACCAGCGCATCCGCACAGTGGGCATTGACCATGTATTCAACGGAGTCGGCAATAATATCGCGCGATGGCAGGGAATAGAGCATGCCGTCATGCCCCATGGCGATTCCGTCGTCCACAGCAATGGTATTGAATTCCTTGGCAACCCCGCCATGGGCTTCGATTTCCCGGCAGACTAGCTGCCCCATATCCTTAAGGTGGACATGCCCGGGAACAAACTGCGTGAACGAGTTGGCAACCGCGATAATCGGCTTTTTGAAATCCTCATCCTGCATTCCTGTGGCGCGCCAAAGGGCGCGAGCGCCGGCCATGTTGCGGCCGTAAGTCGATGTTCTTGAGCGGTACGCTGGCATGAGCGGCAATCCTTCAGTCAGGCTGTTTTCTCAATTGTTCGTCGTCCGGTGATCGTACATAGTCCGGAATAATGCAGGCCGCTCCGTGGCTCAGGGAGAGGATACCAAAACTCAGCGCAAGGCTCTCTATCAATCACAAAGATCACAATAGAAATGGAGACTAAATGAAAGACTCACTGGCTGACAGTTTTTCCCGTATGAATTCAACAAAGCAACGCACCTTCAAAGGGACAAAACGGTTTTGCGGGTAAACAACATTGAAGGGAACGGATCTTGACTGGTAATTTTCCATCACCTGCAGAAGCTTGCCTGACTTCAGGTATTCCTCTGCCAGCCAGTAAGGAACCTCTGCAATCCCTATACCTGATAGAACCATTGAAAGGATGGCATCTCCATTATTACTTTGTATGGGTCCCTTCACAGAAACGGTTATCTCCTTGCCATGATAAAAGAAATGCCAGCTTTCCCGGTTTTTCAGCCAGGAAAAAATGATGCATTGATGATGCTTTAAATCCTGTGGTTTCTTCGGTATTCCATGCCGTTCCAGATAATCGGGAGAAGCACACACCATCATGGGGTTACTGAACAGGCTTCTTGCTACCAGTGATGAATCTTCCAGTTTCTGCGCACGAATCGCCACATCCACGCCCTCAGCGATCAGGTCAACCTGTTTGTCTGTCAGTTCCAGATCCACCGTAACATCAGGATAAAGCGTTATAAATTCAGCCATCAGTGGTGCAATAACCTTATGCCCGAAAACAACCGGAACAGAAATTTTCAGCCCGCCCCGGGGATAACGAGACTGGGAGCGTGCTCTTGAATCCGCTTCATCCAGCTCATTCAGGATATCAAGGCATTTTTCATAATACTCGGCACCCACTTGGGTCAGGGAGTGATCCCGACTGCTGCGTGTCAGTAATTTCACCCCCAACCTGACTTCAAGGGCTGCAACCTGCTTACTCATGGTAGCCTGACTGGTGTTATGGTCGCGTGCCGCAGCTGAAAAACCACCAGACTGAATGACGCGAACAAAAGCCCGCATAGCGTTCAATTGATCCATGCTTACTTACTAATACATTCAAAAATCGAATAGTAATCATTCAATTTGACATGGTTCCATTCTTTTTTTGAAAAGCTATCCTTCACTCCAATGTTTATCACTTAGCCAATCCAGGATCCGAGGTGCCAGAGCAATGAATAATGAGCTGGTTTTTTATGTTGAATTTAATGTCAAACCGGAAGCTGTTGATGACTTCTTAAAGGACGCTACGGCAGTACTCAAAGCCATGGCAAAGGAAGATACTTTTGTCTGCACTTATTTTCATCGTGATAGCGAAAACCCCTGTCGATTCACGCTTTATGAACGTTGGAGAGAGGCCACCATGGCTGATTTCATCAAAAACCAACTTAATGCAAAAGACTACCGTAAAGCCTACGAAGCCACTTTGCCCAAGAGGCTAGCCAGTCCACGAACAATGACAGTACTGGAGCCTATAGGCGAATGGCGGCGATAAACGAACCACCTTCCGTTTTTAATGTTATAGAAGGAGATGCACCGTGGATATTCACCCGAAACTTCAGATGCTCCTGGACAAACAGGAGATCACAGAAATCATGTACAAATTTGCCCGTGCCCTTGATCGTGTTGACGGAGCGCTGATGAAATCAACCTACTGGGAGGATGCGATTGAAGAACATCAAGATCCGATTTTCCCGGAACTCTTTTTCTATAACGATAACGCCTGGAAATTTGTTGAGCCTGCGATGGAAGGATTCAGGCAACTCAAGGCTACCCAGCATAGAGTCAGCAATCCCCTGATTGAGCTTGATGGTGATACCGCCACCGCAGAGTGCTACGTATGGGCTTATCATTTGCACAATGAGAATGGCATTGATAAGGAAGGCATCCTTGGCGGCCGCCATCACTTCAGGTTTGAACGTCGTAATGGCGAATGGCGCATCAAGCATCGCTCAACCGTTTTCGACTGGAACCAGAATCAAGACGCCACTGCGATCTGGAGCGATAAATATGACGACAAATACCGTGGAAAGCGCGACCGTTCTGATGACAGTTACAACTACCTGAAAACATGTTGAGCGTTTTGATTATTGAAGCGATCCAGAGAGGATCCTTTAAAAACCATTGTAACTAGGCCCTATAAAAAGCATCGAGGTTTAATCATGGGTGTCTACAAGCTCGCCGCAGCTGCCCCATTTCCAAACATCACATTACCAACCCTGGAAAGCACGTCTCATACACTGGGGCAACCGCAGGAAGGATTTGAGTGGTGCATGGTTGTTATTTATCGCGGTAAGCACTGCCCTCTCTGCACACGCTATCTCAATCAACTGGAAACATTGAAGCAGCGCTTACATAACCTGAAAGTTGATCTTGTTGCTGCTTCTGCGGATAGCCGGGAACAGTTATCTGAGCATATGCAACAACTTTCGATCAGCTTTCCTGTTACCTATGGCCTTACCATTGAACATATGCATCAACTTGGCCTGTACATTTCATCACCGCGTTCACCACAGGAAACCGATCACCCGTTTTCCGAACCTGGGCTATTTGTGATCAATGAGCACGGTGTCGTTCAGGTTATCGATATATCGAACAGCCCCTCTTTCCGACCCGAACTGGAAACCGTCATAGCAGGACTGGAATTTATACGAAATCCCGATAATCACTATCCCATTAGAGGCACATATGAATAAAGGACTTATGGCCACCATTCAGTTGAATATGCCGTTGTGCAATTTTTGATTCAGCACTTATCAATGGAGTCATCATGGAATCATCCTATGGAGCCATGCCTGGACTGAAAGGCGTTGACCACGTTGGATTTACCGTACCCGACCTTGAACAGGCCGTCACTTTTTTCGAAACGGTTTTAGGCTGCCAGACAATATACAGACTGGGCCCCTTCAAAGATGATGATGGGGACTGGATGCGAGAACACCTGAACGTTGATCCAAGGGCTGAAATAACTGCCATTGCGATATTACGTTGTTACAACGGTAGTAATCTGGAAATTTTTGAGTACAACGCACCCAAACAACATTCAAGTCAACCGAAAAATAGCGATATCGGTGGCCATCATATTGCGTTTTACGTAACCGACATGAATAAGGCGGTACGCTATCTCCAAGAAAACGGAATCCCCCTGCTTGGAGAGCCGACTGTGATGGAAACAGGCCCGAGTGCCGGTGAGAGCTGGGTCTATTTTATGACACCTTGGGGCATGCAACTTGAACTTGTCAGTTACCCCCAAGGCAAAGCGTATGAAAAAACCACGTCCCTTCGGTTGTTTTCACCGGCTTTCAGCTAAACCAATGCCACTTAGCCCAATAGGGCTGACATTTCAAAGAATCGGATCATGAGTAATAAACTAGAAAATAAGGTTATTGCGATTACTGGCGGTAATACCGGTATTGGCCTGGAAACCGCTAAACTGTTTGCAGCGCAGGGTGCCAAAGTGGCTATTTTAGCGCGTTCGAAAGACAAGGTTGACTTCGCCTTAAACGAAATCGGTTCTAATGCTATCGGATTTGTGGGAGATGTACGAAACCTGGATAGCCTGGAAGCTTTCTTCAAAAATAGTGAAAATCAACTGGGCAGGATAGATGTTGTTTTTGCCAATGCCGGACTGAGCCAGCCGACTCCCATAGAACAAATTAACGAAGCCATTTTCGATTTACACGTTGACGTTAATTTTAAGGGGGCTTTTTTTACCGTTAAGGCTGCAATCCCTTATCTAAATAAAGGGGCATCAATAATCCTGACGTCTTCATGCCTGGATGAAATGGGAATGGCAGGCCTGTCTATTTACAGTGCCACCAAAGCGGCCGTTCGCTCTCTTGCCCGCTCACTCACACCAGAACTGAAAAAATACGATGCTCGCATCAACGTTTTAAGCCCTGGCCCAATTGTAACGGATATTGAGAAAAAAGCGGGGCTTTCAGACGCTGAGGTTGATGCTTACCGGGAAAAACTTGCAAGCAAACTGGCAGCCGGTCGTATGGGTCGTGTGGAAGAGATGGCATCCGTGGCTCTATTCCTTGCCTCAGAAGACTCCTCTTTTATGTACGGCGCAGAATTCAGGCTGATGGCGGCATGAACCAGACTCGCTGGATAGAGTAATGCACACCAGGGGCAGGCCGTCGGTTTTCAGGCCTGCTCCAATGCTATATGAAACAACACATCAAAAACCACGTTAGACCACTTAAATAGCCAGAAGCTGATAAGCTTCACGCTGATCTTGTTGTCCTTCAACCATGTGGGATTTCAAACATTATTGGCTTCCCAGGCGTTGGGTGGTGCTGCTAATGCATCGATTGTGCATACCTGTTCTCGATAGAAGCGGTATATTACTCCGATTTTATCTGCCGCTTCTATGGCAAAAGTTAATATTGTTTATATCCATTGTGATGCTACTGAGCTTCAGGCGCTGATCTCTTCGAGGCTTTTCCGTAATTCATTTATGCGTTTCAGCCGCGCCTTTTTGAGGCATAACCCAACGTTTAATCTTCGGAAACAGCTGTTCCACCACGCGATGATTCGATCCATCGCCCCGCCACCACTCCCAAAGCTGATGCGGAGCCGGTATCAGATAGACACCATCGGCCTCTTCTTCCGGAATGGCCGCCGATTGGCGAGTCAACAGCGATAGGGACTCCGAACCCTCCGTATTGATGATACACAATCCGGTATTGATAACAGGCTCATCATCAATGTCATTATGCATGAGCCACCGGCAAACCATCTGACAATAATTCTGCACCTCGGCGCCTTCAACGGTTACTGTATACTCAACCTTTCCCTTGTACTTATTCCGAACATTTCGCAAAAAAGCTACAACGTGCTCATCAGGCTCCGCCAGGCCATAATCAAACCACTCAATCAGTGCGCCTGTTTGAAGGGATTCCTGATCTGCATACCGCCCCTGAGCAATAAGATCCGCCACATAGGAACTCGTATCAGCAAGCACGCCCTCCAGCTGAACATGAACAACCGGCGGCTTTCCCTTTTCAACCATTTTCTTGCACCACTCTTCTGCACCCACCAGAGACTGGCGAACGGCGAGCTCGCGCTCAAACGAAGTCGAGTAAAGCACGGCCTGAATCTGTTCCTGACTGTTCAGCGAAATAGGCGTACACGGGTATCCGGCTATTTGATGAATATGTGCAAACCTCGACCAGGCCTCTCTCAACAGTTCACCTGAAGAATATTTAAAATGCGTCACCCTATCCCATTCTCCAAATGCTGCGCAGGGCTGTACAAAATGAGTCCTCCCCACCTGCGCTAACATAACGTCCCTTTCCCCCTTGTTCATCGTTGACGGATTCCTGGGAAAACCCAAATCCATCCGTTTATCACCAGCCATGAAGACCAACTCGGGAGCTTTTCCCTGAGAGATTAACTCGTTCATAATCCTATTAGCGGTTTCCTGCTTTTCATGATTGATGTGAACATTTTTTTCACTGACATTAGGGAACCCTTGATTTTTTAAGAAATCACAGGCCGCCTTATGTATCTCAGGATGGACTTCACGGGCAGTAATATAGTGAATAACCACACCTTTCGAGTGGGCGTACTCAAGAAACTCCCTTGCCCCCGACAGAGCCTGACTCGGCTGATACAGCCACCATGCACAGCTGCTCACGTCATCCATGCGATCACTGCGACCAATAAAGCCGGTGAAATAGCTAAAACTGTCAACTATCATGTCATCCACATCAGTGAATAAAACAGGTGTACTCTGGTTTCCTGTCCTCGTCGCTTGCAATCTCAGTTCTTCCAGCCGTTGATCAAGAGCCCTCCTTGCCAGGTCGAATACCTTTCTGTGGTGCGTTTTAACATCGCATCCACTCTGCCACGCAGCGGCAGTGACGACCTGTTCATGAAGACTCCGTATATCTTTTGCTTCTTCTGCGTCAACCGGGGGAATCATCGGCTTTTGCCAGTTAATTTGCTTCACAACACGGCGGGCCGAATCTACTGCCTCTTTGGAAGCTATATGTTCAGGTGTTATCGAACTGCCATCATAAGAAGAATGTTCTTTAAATTGCCTATTAAATTGATCTGTTTTCGCCTGCAGAATCGAGTCCAATTTCAGATTAAACTTCATATTAAAACGCTCCATAACCGTCAGAAAAACACCCTGACTCCCCCTTGACCGGTAACCCATCCAACTTTCTGGCTACAGCAAAAAATGTAACCTGCTATTGGTTAACAGCGGACACCAATGTCATCAGACAAGCAGAAGTCAAGGGTTAGAGCATTTTTTCAGTCACGAGTTCCATCCAGAAGGACAGCTGCGTCGCCATTCCAATGGATAAATAGCCCGATGATTATGTGCGAATTCAACAATGCTAATCCTGCATTATGAAATTTCCGGATTAATTCATATCAGCACCTAAACCCAAGTGCTCAACACGCCAGTCCGCGCATTGCGTCGCTGTAGACGACAAAATAAGAGATTACTTTTCGGGTACTTCAAGGAACGATTGCATGCTTTTCCAGAAGCGCCCCTGATATCGTCTGGAATGGCGATGGCTTTCTTCTGGTCATAATCAAAATGAATCATGACCGCTTCACCTTTTGCGCAACAGGTGCCGTTTTGCCAGGCCTCATGGCCGATCGTCATTGAGCTATTACCCACTTTTAACAGACCGGTTCGTATCTCCACATCATCGCCATATTGAAGTTCGGCCAAGAAATCGACTGTTATCCTCGCGATGATTAACCGCCACTTGTGGATATCCAGGTCAGGCGTAAACAACCGGAAGATCGGCTCCCGTGCTTTTTCAAACCAGACTGGAAGAACCGCATTGTTGATATGACCTAGCGCATCGGTCTCACTGAAACGGGGCAACATGACTTCTGTAAACACAATCAATTCCTGTGCGGGTTAGATAGGCTCTGTTACAACAGGGTTCTTCCGAGACAGCCTCTATACGGCTGTTTCATCCTGGGTTTCCCGATAATGGCCAGGCGAACACCCTGTCCATTTTCTGAAAGCCCGTCCGAAATTACTGGGATCGTTATAATCCAGCCGCTCGGCTATTTCTTCCACGGTCAGCCGGGTATTACGAAGAAAATAGAGGGCCAGCCGCTTTCTTTCCTGATTTACCAGATTGCGATACGTCGTATTGTATTCCTGCAGTTGCCGCCGCAATGTCCTGGGGGACATACCGAGATGGTCGGCCGTCTGTTCCAGGCTGGGAATCACATTCTCCCGACTGCGCATAAACGTCAGCACCTGCTGTAACAGACCGGTTTCCAGCTTCAGGCTATCCAGCATTTTGCGACACTGCCGCTCAGCCGAGGCCATGGTGATGGCATCCGCCGTCGGTAACGGTACGGAAAGATATTGGGCAGGAAAGCGGAACTGATTGGTTGGACAGCCGTAATTCAGCACTGCTCCATCAAAATCAAGGGCGGCATGGTGACGGGGACACTCGCAGGCCAACTGAATCTCCAGCACCGTCTGCGAGCCGCCGTACAGAAACCGCCGGATCACCTGATGGCTGGCAATAAACGCATCCAGGTAAAAGACACGGTTAACGCCCAGCGCTACGACTTCATCAAACTGCAGAATTGCCGTATCGCCATCCTGGAACAATTGTACGGAAAGCAGCGGATAACGGGTCGCCAGGTACCGCTCAGACACTCGGATGGACTCTTCCATACTGCGGCTGCTCATGGCGGCAGTCGCCAGTGCGCCATGGCTGGGCAGATTCAGCTGCATACCCAGCTGCCAGCCCAGCGATGCATCGCCGGTTTGCTTGAGAATGATACTGACCAGGCGATCACAGCGATCAAAATCGATATGGCCATCGTCGGCATCCAGCTCAATACGCCGGATACCCGCAGCATCCAGAACGAACGGTTCATCAACTCCCTGCTGTCCTGCCAGTGACAACAGGTGTCGAACATACGTGGTCGGAATAGCAATTGTGGTTCTTTTATTCTTCATGCCGTCGCCATATGCTGACTTCCTGCCCGCGACCGATACAGGCATATCAGGCTCCCCCAGCCCTTCCCGGCCCCAAATGACCTTGGGCTCTGCCGGTTCCGCTCTGTATTTTGCCTGACAGAATACACAGTATTGAATAACAGACAAAAAAGATAATAACAGTCATCGGACCATGAACACACCTCACGCCGCCTCCAGATGCCCAAGACCGTCCCATGTCGACGTCAAACCCCGTCGCATGCGATTCGGACTCGACAGCCTGAAACGACACTGGCATAGCAATGATGCCTTCCGAAGCCATTTTTTCAATGGCCTCTCTACCCTGTTCCCCCAGGGAGAACGCTTCTTTATTGATTCTGTACGCGGTGTTCAGCACGAGATCACCGACCCGGTTCTGCTGGCTGAAATCAAGGGATTCATCGCCCAGGAAGCGGTTCACGGGCATGAGCACGATAAATACAACAACCTGCTGCGCGAACAAGGCTACGATATTGACAAGCTGGACCGCCACCTGGGCTTCTGGACGCGTCTGGGCCAGAAACTGATGACTCGGAAACAGCAGTTGGCTACAAACCTGCGCCGTAGAGCACTTTACCGCCATCATGGCCAATGCCCTGATGAGATATCCCCAGGATTGGCTGGGAGATGCACCGGATGCCATGAAGGCCATCTGGCGCTGGCATGCCATTGAAGAAACTGAGCACAAAGCAGTCTGCTTTGACGCCTATGAAGCCGTTGGCGGCGGCTATTTCACCCGGATCCTGATGATGATTCAGACCACGATCCATTTCAGCTATGTCACCACCCGCCATGTCTGCCATTTTCTGGCCAAAGACGGCGTCTTGTTCAAAGCCAGCACCTGGAAAAGCGGCTTTCAGTTCCTGTGGGGAAAGCCGGGGTTAATCCGGCAGATTTTCAGGGATTACCTCGACTATTACCGTCCGAGCTTCCACCCTTGGCAACACGATAACAGTACACTGATCGACGAATGGAAAGCCCAGCACGAAGAAAAATATTCCGTTCGCCCTGCCGCCTGACCCAATTCGCCGGCTTCAGGCCGGCGCGCCTGCTACGCTGTTGTCATCCTTAACGAACCTTTCGCCGATACGGCCGTCTAACCTGTAGGATATAACGCCAGCAATGAGGCCCACTTTATGAGCAGTGGACATGACGTCCCTTCTCAATCCCACAGCCAGCCACGGGGACAATTCAGTTCACGGCTCGGTTTCGTGTTTGCCGCCGCCGGCTCCGCCGTTGGCATCGGTAATATCTGGGGGTTCCCCACCCAGGTGGCAGACAACGGCGGTGCGGCCTTTCTTATCATCTACCTCATACTCTCGCTATTACTGGCCTACCCGGCACTGGTCGCCGAGTTGATGATCGGCCGCTACAGTCAGGCCAACCCGATCACCGCTCTGGAACGACTACCCCATGCCCAGGCGTTCAGCAAACATGGCCATGCCTTGGGCTGCCTGGCCGTCATCACCATATGCCTGATCTTTGCCTTTTACAGCATCATTGGCGGCTGGCTGATTGCATACGGATTGGCACCTGTTTTCAATGAAATCGGTCTGGAAACTGCTGCCAACTGGCTGGTCAGTTTCACCCCGGAACGAAATCTACTGATGACAGCCTGTTTCATTGTTATCACGCTAACCGTTGTTAATGGTGGGATAGAAAAAGGGATTGAAAAATGGTCATCGCGCCTGATGCCATTGCTGGTGATTCTTCTGCTGATTCTCATTGGCTGTGTAATCGGACAGGATGGCGCTTTCGATGGGGTACGGCACTATCTTGTGCCGGACTTCAGTAAAGTGACACCAACGCTACTGTTCAATGCGCTGGGACAATCCTTTTTTTCCATGTCTCTGGGAGTTGGCGCCATGATGGCCTACGGCTCTTACCTCAGCAAGCGGGCTAATCTCCCGGCGATGGCCCTGCAGGTCTGCCTGCTGGATACTGGTATCGCATTTCTTGCAGGCCTGCTGGTCATTCCCTGTATGTTTGTGGCCTTGAAAAGCGGCATGATGATTTACGATGACAACGGCCTGCTACATTCCAGCGATACCCTGGTATTTAACGTGCTCCCGGCCTTTTTCTCATCGCTCGGCGTCATCGGCTCAATTTTAGGTGTCATGTTTTTCGCTCTGATGACCATTGCAGCACTGACATCGTCGATATCGATGCTGGAAGTACCGGTTTCCTGCCTGACTGAACGAGGCAAGCTCTCCCGGCAGAAAGCCAGTCTGGTGATTTGTCTGCCTGTCCTGCTGTTGTGCACCCTGATTATTGCTAATTTCAGCACCCTCTTCAGTGGCGTCATCACACTGACAACACGGTATGCACAGCCGTTCAATGCCCTCTTATTCTGCCTGTTTGCAGGCTGGCTCATGCATCGGAACCATCGACTGAAAGAAATCCAACAAGGCTTCAGTCAGGTTGAAGAGACAATTTTCTGGCGCATCTGGCCCTGGTATGTCCGTTATTGCTGCCCCTTATTAATTGGCAGCTTGTTGCTATTTGGCTGATGAAACCTCTTACACAAAACCGACGTCAATAAATCAACATTGATGCCGAATCCCCAAGAACAATACCAAGCAAAAATCTGTCATCTAAAGTTACAGATGACGATAAATAGAACAAAAACCATAAATACTATGCATCAATCTCAAACGGATATTGAATCTGTGTATCAAACGTCGCAGCCTCCAGCGAAAGGATACACACTTATTGAATTGCTGATGGTCGTGATCATTGTTGGGATCATGGTCGGCTATGGTACTTACTTGTACCAGGATATTGTGCGTAGCGCTAAAGTTACGGAAGCAGCCATAGCTGCGAAGGAAGTACGCCAGTCAATAGAAGCGCATGTTGCAATAAAACGTGAACTCCCCAATGGCTTCACACGCAGCATGGCAGGCATCAACTCCTCCGTCATTGATAAAATTGAAACCATAAAAATCAGTGATACGGATATCCAGGTGAATGTTTTCATCAAACGCGAAGTCTTCCCCGATGAATCTGAGCAGCAGGTCTATACCCTGTTGGGTAATTTAGTCACAGCCACGGGGACTGTAGCCTGGCATCCCTGTGGAGAAGACAACTGCATAACACCCGCCTCAAAACTCCCGACTGCAGCGACATTACCCCCCCCTATCGTCGGCCCTGGGGGTATCATTATTGCGTCAGGCCCTACTCCAGCACCCGCTCCGGTGCCTGCAGGTCCGACACCAACTCCGGGGCCTGCGGGTCCGGCACCTGCTCCGACACCTGCAGGTCCGACGCCAACTCCGGGGCCTGCGGGTCCGGCACCTGCTCCGGCACCTGCTCCGGCACCTGCTCCGGCACCTGCTCCGGCACCTGCTCCGGCACCTGCTCCGGCACCTGCTCCGGCTCCGGCTCCGGCTCCGGCTCCGGCTCCGGCTCCGGCTCCGGCTCCGGCTCCGGCTCCATCGTCAGATTCACGCATTATGTACTTCTGCAAAGAGCAATCGGACTATAGTCCACACCCTGAACATGGACAGATTAATTTTGAAGTCAATTACGTAGGTAGTAGTTATGAAAGAGACTACACACTTTATGGAAATAACGAAGAATGTAAGAAAGTCACAAAGGCGTATGGTAAAGACGTAGATTACCTCTGGGTAACAGGACTAAGTATTTTTATGTTTAATTCGGGCAAAATCTATCCTGAAACAGACTTTCCGGATTCAACGGCCTGTTACACAGTGAAATATCATCCGACCCCTTCGAGGCGAACACTGGAAAAACGTGGCATAGCAGGCAAAACGGAGGGATGCCCGGTGACGATTGCAGACCCTTCACGTCCTCAAGAGCTTCCTCCGGGTACGAATGCGCCTGGCTGGCCAGGGCGGATTCACCTTTGTCGTGAAGAGTCTGGATACGATATTAAATCAGTCTGGAAAACAGACTCCAGCTTCTTCGGGGATGTTAACAACGATTTATTCCCATACACGATTTGTGTAGGGGGACAGCCAAACGGATATAATGTCCTCTCAGTCGACATTCAACCCCATACCTCCATAGCCCCGGTTTGGACCGTTTACCCGGCGCTGGATTTCAAGGCTGGGGAAGAAGCCTGTTATATTGTCGCTAAAATACCCGATGGCATAGGGATTAAGTTGGTCGTGGCCGACCGCGACCCAACGGGAGGAGGGTGTACCCCACGCAAATAACCGGCCAGTGGATTTATCCACTGCGAAAATAGCACTCTTGATAACAGGGAGGAAAGGCTGGTTTACAGCCTTTCCCCATTCTATCGAATACTGATACCCTTCCAGATTACCCACGGGTCTAACGGATACAATACACGTTTATGCATTAAACCCATGGAATAGATATTCGCTTATCTAGCAGTTTCTCCCAAGACGACAGATCCATAAGAACAAATCTGTCAGACTCACCGTTGAGCATTGGAGTATCAAGAAAATACTCCGATAAAATAATCGTATGGGGTATTAGATAGAATTATTAAAACCAACCAATACATAAAGATTAAAATGTTCGCCAAGGGGAAGTGCGGCGGTGTTTTTGTTAATAGTGGATTGACCATATAGCACTATAATGACGGTGTAATGTCCCATAGCGCCCATAAATATGGGAGGTTGTCATGGAGCAACAACAGTTTCTCAATCTTCTCGAATCTCTTACGTTACTCACGCCTGATCAGGCCTGTATTCTCCGAAGCTCGCTGCCAGAGCCGGATACACTGGATATCCAGCCCGGTGGTTGCCAGATACTGGAAGCGGTTAATGACCAGTTTGCCCAGTCCCCCTGTTGCCCAAGATGCCGCAGCGATCATGTCGGAGGGTGGGGCTCGCAAAGCGGCTACCCGCGTTACAAATGCAAGCGCTGCAAAAAGACATTTAATGCGTTGACGGGCACACCACTGGCTCATCTTCGCGTACAGGACAAAGCCGACCAATATCTCGACTGTATGCGTGGCGACACGACGCTCAGGGTTGCTGCAAAGCAATGTGATATCTCATTACCGACGTCTTTTCGATTGCGCCATCGCATCATGCGCATTATCGAAACAGACCAGGCCGAGCTTCTGAGTGGTATTTCTGAAATCGATGAAACCTTCCTGCTTGAAAGTCATAAGGGAGAACGAGGTCTTGGGGAAACCGCACGCAAACGGGGTAAGCGCAAGGCCCGTACCAAAACGAAAGCATCCCGCCCCGACAAAACGCAGAGCCATCCACGAAACATCCCGATAATGGTCGCCTGCGACAGGCAGAACCATATTACCGATGCCGTGCTTGATCATGTCAGCGCTGATGAGCTGGAAGCGCATCTGACCGGGAGAATAGAACCGGGGTCAATCCTTTGTGCTGATGCCCATCTGAGCCATGAGAGCATTGCCAGGCGGCTTAACCTGAACCTTAAGGAACTGGTGATATCACAAGGTGTCTATGTGATTGAAGATAACTACCACATTCAACACGTTAATGCCTATCACAGTGATTTGAAGATATGGATTAATGGGTTCTTTAAAGGTGTGTCGACCAAATATCTGGCTAGGTATCTTGGATGGAAGCGTTTTCTTAAGACTGAAATCTTCTCAGAAGATGGGTTATTAGAAAGGATTTCAAAACACTGGGTAAAACCACTTTTAAGCTAAACACCGCCGGGAAGTGCCGTCAAAAAAATGGCGTTGTTTCTATCCAAATAAATAATCGGAAAACAAGTCGGCATCGGCATCGGCATCGTGATTAATAACACCGGCAGTTACAGAGGTTACACACTGATTGAGATAATGGTGATCGTTTGTATTGTCGCTATTATGGCCGGCTATGCCATTAATACCTACCGAGATTATTCTACACGCGCCCGACTCACTGAGGCCGCACAACTGGCCCATACCGTCCGCCAATCCATTGAAACGCATGTTGCAACAAAACGCACACTCCCCCCAAGCGAAATGCGTAGCTTTGCCGGTCAGAACATGGACGTCGTCGAAAAAATGGAAACGGTCAGAACCGGCCCCAATTCAGTGCGAATTAATATCTACATCAAGCCCGAGGTCTTTCCTGATGAGCCGGAGCAACAGGTCTTTTCACTGCTGGGTAACATTGTGGGTGGTGAAATGTCATGGGATGAATGTGGCGGCAATGGCTGCCTGACCGATATATCCAGCCTGCCCACGCCAGTGGCTGCTCCGCCCTCTACGCCCTCCAATGGCGGAGGTATTCAGGTTGCCACCGCGCCACCGAAAATCCCTCCGCCATTTAGGCCACCAACAGGTCCGATAGCACCACCAGGACCAAGCTCACCGCCTTCCGTTTTGCCACCGACAGTACCGCCGGTTACGCCACCGACAGCACCTCCGGTTACGCCACCGACAGCACCGCCGGTTACACCACCGACAGCACCGCCAGTTACACCACCGACAGCACCGCCGGTTACACCACCGACAGCACCGCCGGTTACACCACCGACAGCACCGCCGGTTACACCACCGACAGCACCACCGGTTACACCACCGACAGCACCTCCTCCAGCAGGATGGCGAGGCGATTACTTGGTATGTAAGGAGGCTTACGGTACTTATGGTGTAGATGCTTACTTTAGAACCGACTCAAGATTATTCGGGAATTATTCAAAAACCCTTGTATATCCTTTTGTTATTTGTGCGGGAGGGAGACCCAATTACGGGATGCTCTCCTTAACCCTGTCCCTAACGGATGGCTCTATGCCAGCGATCACCCTTTATCCAGAACGGGATTTCAGTCCGGGAGAGACAGCATGCTACATTGTCACTCTAGAAAAAACCGTTGTTCTCGGTGACCATGACGGGAGCGCTGTGTGCACGAAGAGAACACCTTAATCGTATATTCGCCATTGAGTAGGAAATAGAAGCCGTAGAACTGTGAAAAATAAAAATGCCAGTATCAATACTGTCGATACTGGCATTTTTTTTATTGAATGAATCAGACTAAAAAGTCACCCTTGGCCTGTTCATCCGCATGATAGGAAGAGCGCACGAGAGCGCCTGAAGCCACCTTACTGAAGCCCAGTTTTTTCGCGGTGTCTGCCAGCTCAGCAAATTCATCCGGATGCACAAAGCGCTTGACCGGCAGGTGATGGCGGGAAGGTTGCAGGTACTGGCCCAGGGTGATCATTTCAATATCGTGGGCTCTCATATCCTCCATAACCTCGATAACCTGCTCATTGGTCTCCCCAAGCCCCAGCATCAAACCGGATTTGGTCGGTACTGACGGGTTACGGGCCTTGTACTGCTTCAGCAGATCCAGTGACCACTGATAATCCGATCCCGGCCGGGCCATCTTGTACAGTGCTGGCGCGGTTTCCAGGTTATGGTTGAAGATATCCGGCGGTGTTTCGCTGAGGATATCCAGAGCAACCTCCATACGTCCCCGGAAGTCAGGCACCAGGATTTCAATCTCAACCTCACTGGAACGATCACGGATTTCCTGGATGCAGCTGGCAAAATGCCCGGCACCGCCATCACGCAGGTCATCACGATCCACCGAGGTGATAACGACGTATTTCAGACGCATATCGGCAATCGCCTGGGCCAGGTGTGCCGGCTCACCTTCATCCAGCGGCTTGGGTCGACCATGGCCCACATCGCAGAACGGACAACGGCGGGTACAGATATCCCCCATGATCATGAAGGTCGCGGTGCCACCATGGAAACACTCACCCAGGTTCGGGCAGGACGCTTCCTCACAGACCGTGTGCAGGGCATGCTTGCGCAGAAGCTTCTTGATGCGCTCCACTTCCGGGGAAGCCGGAATACGGACACGCAGCCAGTCCGGCTTGCGCGGCATGTCTTCCTTGGCTGTCGGGATAACCTTGACCGGAATCCGGTCAACCTTGTCCGCCCCCCGGTATTTCACTCCCGGCTCAAGCCGACGTTTTTTCGTGGCGTCGGTGGCTCCCGCGGCGCTGGCGGGATTGGATGATGCGCTTGTCATTTCGCTTAGTCCCAGCTTTGTCGGGTCTCGATCTCAGTATAACCAAGGCCCTGCACCAGATGGTGCGTCAATCGTTCACCCGGCGGACGCACAGTCCGCACTGTTGTCATAATCTGCCAGCCGGGTCATGGCTAAACCGGCATACCCACAGGGGTTGATGCGTAGAAACGGTGACAGGTCCCCATTGATATTCAATGCCAGCCCGTGAAAAGAGCATCCTCGTCGGATTCTTAGCCCGAGAGACGCAATCTTGGCGTTATCGACATAAACGCCCGGTGCATCCGGCTTGGCAGAAGAAGTAACACCGTACTCCTTCAGCGTCTCGATGATGGCATTCTCAATATGCGTGACCAGCGCCCTTGCCCCCAAACTTAACCGACGGATATCCAGCAACAAGTAAGCCACCAATTGCCCTGGGCCGTGATAAGTCACCTGCCCGCCCCGGTCGACCTGAACAATCGGAATATCGCCGGGATTCAACACATGCTCGGCTTTACCTGCCTGACCCTGGGTAAAGACCGGCTGATGTTCAAGGAGCCAGATCTCATCACTGCACTGACGATCTCGACTATCCGTATAGGCCGCCATGGCCTTCCAGACCGGTTCATAGGGCTGAATACCGAGCTGGCGGATAATCAGCCGTTCCGGCTCATTAACAGGTTCATGGCAGGGCAAAGGTTCTGTCATTGTTTTATTACAGCACCATCTGTATCCGGCCGCTGGCCTTCAACTCTTCAAAAATGGCTTGGAGCTGATCTTCACCCGTCGCTGTAATGGTGACGTTGATCGCCTGATAATTCCCGTTCTTGCTGTCACGCAGGGTCGCACTGCCGTCATGGGACGGATCATGCTTCTTGATGACCTGCAGCACGAATGCTTTCAGATCCGGTGCGGCATTACCCACAATCTTGAGAGGGTAAGCACAGGGAAACTCAATTTTGGGGGCTTTCTGTTCTTCAGTAGACATCAATCATTTACCTCGCAGGCATCCGGAAAAACGAACCTTGGCGTTTTTCCACTAGCCAGCTTTATAGGTCTGGTAAAGGCCAGCCACATGGCGCCAGACGCCTCCTGGCTTGCCCTTACCAACCGGGATACCATTCAATTCGATAATCGGCAGAATTTCTTTGCTGGAACTGGTGATCCAGATTTCATCCGCAGTTGTGAGTTCGTTAACAGACACATCCCGTTCTTCACAAGGATAGGTGCCATCATTGACCACCAACTCCAGCACCAGTGCCCGGGTAATACCACTCAAGATCTTATGACTTCTGGGCGGTGTGATAATCGTCCCATCGCGCACGATGAAGACATTGCTGGATGAGCCTTCCGTTACCCTTCCCTCAGCATCCACCAGAATCGCTTCAGTGGCACCGCTGTTCAACGCCAGCTGGTGATGCATGACATTGCCCAGCAGGGACGTGCTCTTGATATCACAACGCTGCCAGCGCTGGTCTGGCGCCGTGATAGCCGTACCGCCCTTCACGTCGTCCAGTGAGTCATTGATGCGTGGCGCAAGCGGCATTGTCATCACAAACACCGTCGGCCGGGTTTCAGTCGGAAATCCATGCTGACGGGAAGCATAACTTCCCCGTGAAATCTGGAGGTATAGCGCCTGATGCTGCCCCGGGTTGCGGCTGAGCAGCTGATCAAAAATAGAACGCCATTCAGTAATCGTTATTTCCACAGGTAACTGGATGGCTGCCAGACTGGCATTCAGTCGCTCCATGTGTTTCTCAAGACGCAGAGGATGCCCATGAAATACAGGAATGACTTCATACACGCCATCCCCGAACAGAAAGCCACGGTCAAGCACGGAAATCTGTGCCTTTTCCAGCGGAAGCATTTCACCATTCAGGTAGACATCAGACATAACAACGATTCAATCCAGCTAAAAGCAATACTGCCGTAACCTGTTAACAACAGGTTACGGCAGTGACAGAGCCTGACTCAACATTAACTGAACAGGCCAGCAAAGAAGCGAAGAATACCGTCCCAGAGACGCTTGAAGAAACCGCCTTCCTCGACAGGCTCCAGTGCGATCAGGGGCACTTCGGAAATCACTTCGTCATCCAGTGTGACTTTCACCGTACCGACCTTCTGGCCAGCGGCAACAGGTGCCATGATATCCTGATCAATCAGCATACTGGCCTGAACCTGCTTGTCCTTGCCACGGGGTACCGTGATCACAAGGTCTTTTTCCAGACCTACGGCCAGCTCATCCTGAGCACCTTTCCAGACACGTACCTGCTCCAGGGTCACACCCGCCTTTCTTGACGTCAACATTGTCGAAGAAACGGAAGCCGTAGGTCAGCAGTTTCTGGGTTTCATTGGCCCGGCTGCGCTCGCTCCGGGTCCCCATCACGACAGCAATCAAACGGCGACCTTCACGCTCGGAAGACGCTACCAGACAATAGCCGGCTTCATCCGAATGGCCAGTCTTGATGCCATCCACGTTCGGGTTGGTGAACAGCAGGGTATTCCGATTAGCCTGCGGATTCAGTGGCTTACCTGTACGCTTATCCACACCGTACTGAAACTCTTTTTCCGCATAAATCGGGTAGTACTCGGGATGATCATTGATCATGTGACGCGCCAGAACCGCCAGGTCCCGGGCAGAACTGTAATGGTTCTCAGCCGGCCAGCCAGACGCATTCACAAAATGGGTATTGGTCATGCCAAACTGCTCAGCGGTGGAGTTCATCAGCTGGGCAAAACCATCTTCACTGCCGGCCACGTATTCCGCCAGAGCCACGCTGGCATCGTTACCAGAAACAATGATGACGCCTTTCAGCAGATCAGACACGGAAACCTTTTCACCCACTTCAATAAACATCAGTGAGCCTTTCATGCGCCAGGCTTTCTCGCTGACGGTGACCTGGTCGTCACGACCGATATTGCCGTTGGCCAACTCGGTTTCCACCACATAGGCGGTCATCATCTTGGTCAGGCTGGCGGGAGGCAGCTTCTGATCCGCATTTTTCTCCGCCAGTACTTCACCACTGGCGGCATCCACCAGGATATAACCATCCGCCGCCACTTGAGGGGGAGAAGGAATCAGGCCGGCCGGCAGCGCCTGGGCCACACTGGAGAAGGTCAACAGGGCCATGACAGCCATACAGGCTGAAAATACCTGTCCTTTCCGTAGAAAGTGCAATGAGATCAGGTGTTTCATATTGTTCGCTGTAGATAACTGCGGATGAATAGCCGGGCATTATAACAACAGGTCAAGCCCGCTTTAATACGACATAACCGACTATTGCAGTAAAGTTCAGTAAATAGTGCCAGACATCAACCTTCTGTCGCCGAAGACTACTCGCTTGTCGGAACCCTAAGAATATGTGCGATATTCGGTATTGGAGATTACTCAAACACCAGGTGACCGCGCTCAAGACTGGCTTCTGCCAGAAGATCACCCACCTTCAGCGCATCATTGCGATTGGGCAGAGGCCCAACCCTGACACGGTACAGTGCATCGGTCTCATCATCCACCTGAGTCACTTGCACAGGCTGCGTGATGACCTGCTGCAACCGCTTCTGCAGGGCTTCCGCGCCCGTCCGGGTGCTGAGTGCCGCCACCTGAAGATAAATCGATAACGGTGTCAACGCAGCCGTTTTTTCACTATCCCCTGCTCCAGGAGCCTGAGCGACCTGTCGCATAGGCTGGGTCGTGTCAATCGCTTCAATCACGACATTGGCCGTGCCTTTATTCTGAAAACCCAGCTTCTTGGCAGCAGCATAGGAAAGATCAATCACCCTGTTACCATGGAATGGACCACGGTCATTGACCCGCAACACAACATTGCGACCATTCGCTTTGTTGGTGACCCGTACATAGGATGGCAGAGGCAGGGTCTTGTGGGCCGCTGTCATCGCATACATATTGTAAGTTTCACCATTCGCAGTTTTGCGGCCATGGAACTTGGTACCATACCAGGAAGCAATCCCTTCCTGCCGAAAACCCGCTGCAGACGCCAAGGGCTGGTAAGACACACCTGCCAACTGATAAGGGGAGTTCTTCAAAGGCCCGTTATGCGGCTGAGGCACAGCATCCGGTATCTGGCTGACATCCACACTCTGTGACGGTGCGCCATCACGCACCATAGGCGGCGCTGAACACCCCGCCATGACCATCAGAATCATCCCTGCCAACACCATCCATGGTTTCCCTGTTACGGCGCCCGTGCTGGCGCGTTGTTCAATACGTCCCATTGAACTGCACTGCATACACATCATGGTGTGGTATCAGCCTTTGCCTGCAACTTATCCTGCGTTTGATCCTGCAACTGCGCCTGATACTGAGACTGCACCTGCCTGCCCAGCTGATAAACGGCCATTGCGTAGAGGTTACTTCGATTATATCGAGTAATGACATAGAAGTTGTCCAGCGTCAGCCAGTACTCTGGCGCGTCCTTACCTTGAAGCTTCAAGCCGCGAACCTTCGCAGAGGATGATACATCCTTCTGGGCTGTCCAACCGGCTTCTTTCGCCCGACTCATCAGCATGGAAGGCTTGGGATTATCCTCCAGAATGTCACTGAACTGCTTGCCTTTGACCTTGGCCTGAGTCGCCACAGGCTTGCCTTCCGCCCAACCGTGCCGGCTCAGGTAGGAGGCAATACTGCCAATTGCATCCGCCGGAGAATCCCAGATGTCAGCCTGACCACTGCCATCAAAATCAACTGCATACTCCCGGTAGCTGGATGGCATGAACTGGGGAATGCCCATCGCACCGGCATAGGAACCTGTCAGCGATAACGGATCAAAGCCCTGTTCCCGCGACAGGATCAGGAAAGCTTTCAGCTGTCCCTGAAAATAGGTGGCGCGCCGAGGATAATTAAAGCCCAGTGTCGACAAAGCATCTACCACCCGGAACCCCCCACGGAATCGCCCATAGTGGGTTTCCACACCCAATATCCCCAAAATGACGTAAGCAGGTACGCCGTAGGTTTTTTCAGCATTTTCCAGGGTTTTCTGGTTCTTCTTCCAGAATTCGACGCCACGCTGAACCACAAGATCACTGATAAAGCGGTTACGATACTCCCACCACTCCAGGCTACGTTCCGCCGGACGTTCCATCAGTTCAATAATACGGTCCTGACTCTCCACCTGATTGAACAGGGATTCCAGCTCCTGCTGGTCAAACCCCTCTTCCCTGACGAGTTCATCAATAAACAGCTTCACTTCCGGCTGACCGGCAATACCGGCAGCCTGTACAGGCATCACCACACTACTGCTGACCAACACACTGCCAACCAGCCATGTGCGAATACGGTGCTCCATGGCCACCGACAACGGCTGGGAAAGATACTTCACAGTCAGGGATAAGCCCCGTGACAGCAACGATTTCATACAATCACTCCTGGCGCTCCTGGCCATCAAAACTGCCGCCGATATTGACAATACCTGTCGGCGGAAGCAGTAACTTCTACAAGAATAACACTCTATACCAGCCCTCTGGCTACTGTGTTTTTCCGGTAAGGCTCACCATACCTGGATCAATCGCTATTCTTCTTTTCGAATCTCAAACGACGGAATCTCATGACATTGTATCGTCATCAGAGAGGGAGAAATATTACAAGATGTTGCAGGCGTTCAGGATTTTGTCAGCAGAACGCCTGAAATGTTTCCAGTCATATTGAAAGGATCAAGTATATCTACCAAGGAAGTTCTTGTGTGTATGCACTGACATCAAAACACCGAAGCCTGCCATCAGTGTCACAATCGAGGTGCCGCCACGACTGACCAGCGGCAGCGGCACACCGACCACCGGAAGGAGTCCGCTCACCATACCGATATTCACGAAGACGTACACAAAAAACGTCAGCGTAATACTGCCTGCGATCAGCCTTCCATAGAGCGTCTGGGCATTCATCGCAATATAAATACCACGACCGATAATCAGCGCATAAGCTGCCAGTAAGACTGCCACACCGAGCAGCCCAAACTCTTCAGCAAGAACAGCAATAATAAAGTCGGTATGACTTTCAGGCAGAAAGTCGAGGTGCGACTGAGTACCCAGCAGCCAACCTTTCCCGTAGAGGCCGCCTGAACCAATCGCGATTTTCGATTGAATGATATTCCAGCCAGAACCCCACGGATCACTTTCCGGATTAAGAAACGTTAATACCCGCTGCTTCTGATAGCCATGCATAACAAAGTGCCACATTGCCCAGATCGCCGGTATCGCCAGCAACACCGCCGTACCGATGATGCGCCAGCGCAGTCCCGCCAGAAGCAGAACAAAAATACCTGAAACAGCAATCAACAACGCGGTTCCCAGATCAGGCTGCTCCAAGATCAGCACAACGGGAATACCAATCATTAACAGGCTGACACCAATTTCCTTATACCCCGGAGGTAAAGGATGGCGACTCAACCACCCAGCAATAGTCAACGGCATGACCAGTTTAAGGATTTCAGACGGCTGAAACCGGAATCCCGGGAGGCTAATCCAGCGCTGTGCTCCCTTAGACTCAATACCAATGATCAGCACACCAACAAGCAAGACTACCGCAGCCCCATACGCATAAGGTGTCAGACGCTGCATCAACCGCTGGGGTACCTGGGCGACAACCGCCATCACAACGAAGCCTATCGCGAGGTAAGTCGACTGTCGCATGATCATGGCCATATCACGACCATTCGCGCTATACAGAACAAACAACCCTGCCGCGCAAAACAACAGCAACATCAGCAGAAGCACAGGATCCAAACAGAGACGATTCCATACCGACTGGGTACGACGCAGGTCATGGTTATCATCCAACTGACGGATAAAATCACGGCTCATCCATTCCCCTCCCTTGCCGCCAGCTTCGCCGACGACTTGTCTGCCTGCTTACCCTGACGAGGCAACAAGTAGGCATCCATGACTTTTTTTGCCACGGTTGAGGCCAAGGACGAATCGTTTTCTACCACAACCGCGACAGCGATCTGCGGGTTTTCAACAGGTGCAAAACCGATGAAAAGGCCATGATCACGCTGAAACTCTTCGAGCTGTTCGGCGTCATACTTTTCTCCTTGGGCAATACCGACCACCTGGGCGGTACCGGTTTTACCGGCCATGGAATATTTCAGATGTCGCCCAATACGCCAGTAAGCCGTACCTCGGGGAGAGGCCACCACGTCTGTCATGGCATCAATGATCGCATCCCACTCCTTGGCCGAACGATCCTGAATCACATCAGGCTCCGACAGTTTCTCATCGGGACTGGGCTTGGCCAGGCGAGGTTGGTGCACCAGCCCTCGGTTGGCGATCACACTGGTCGCAGCCGCCAACTGCAATGGTGTTGTCAGCATATAACCCTGACCTATACCACTGATTACGGTTTCTCCCGGATACCAGGGACGCCCACGGGCGCGACGCTTCCATTCCGGCGAAGGCATCAAACCGGGTCTTTCAGATGCGATATCCAACCCCGTACGATCACCAAACCCAAAGCGGACCATGTAGTCGTGAATCGTATCTATCCCCATCTTGACCGCAACGGTGTAGAAGTAGGTATCGTTAGAGACCACAATAGATCGATGCAGATCCACAACACCGTGCCCCTGCCGCTTCCAGTTACGGTATTTATGATCATCACCGGGCAGCTGGAAGTAACCGGGATCATTGACTTTAAAACGACGATCAACGGCTTTGCTGTCCAGTGCCGCCAGCCCCATGAAGGGCTTGATCGTTGATGCTGGCGGATACTCACCCAACGTCGCACGGTTATAAAGAGGACGATGAATGCTGTCCCGCAATTCGCTATAGCTTTTGTAATCGATTCCCGTCACAAAAGGATTGGGGTCAAAGGAAGGTGTACTGACCAGAGCCAGCACGCCACCAGTATTTGGATCAATCGCAACGACAGAACCCCGTTTACCCCGCCAGGGCTTTGCTCGCAGCCGCCTGCAGATCAAGATCAAGGTACAGCTGCAGATCTTTCCCCGGCTCCGGATCCACCCGTTTCAACACCCGCAGAATGCGACCACGGGCATTGGTTTCCACCTCCTGGTAACCCGGCTTACCAAGCAGTGCAGACTCGTAATATTTTTCCACCCCGGTTTTGCCAATAACATGGGTGCCGCTATACAACGCCGGGTCCAAGGTGGCCAGCTCCCGATCATTGATACGACCCACATAACCGATCGCATGGGCAAACTCTTCATCGTAGGGGTAGTGACGGATCAGCTGTGCCTCGACTTCCACACCCGGCAGCCTGAACTGATCAACCGCAATTTTGGCAATTTCTTCTTCTGAAAGGCGGTATTTAAGTGGCACCCCTTCGAACGGGCGCCGTTGCCGCAAACGCTGCCGGAATTTCTCCAGCTCATTCTCAGACAATGGCAGGATCTCACCGACGGCCTCTAATGTGGCCTCGATATCCTTCACCCGTTCACGGACAATGGTCAGGGTGTAGCTGGGTTGATTTTCAGCCAGCAAACGTCCCTTGGTGTCATAAATCAGTCCGCGTATGGGAGGCACTGCCTGCAGGTGAATCCGGTTCTCTTCGGACTGGGTGGCCAGATCGCTGTAATTCATCACCTGCAGGTAAAACATGCGCGCCAGCAGCCCCCCGGTAATGATCAACATAACCAGTACGGACAGCCAGAGCCGGAAGTTGACCAAGCGGCGTTCGCTGTAATGATCCTTGAACGTGTCAGACGCCATGTATCCCTGAGCTGTCAGCGGTGATAAGGGTGATTATTAAGGATGCTCCATGCCCGGTACAACTGCTCTGCAATTAGAACCCGTACCAGGGGGTGGGGAAGTGTCAGTGATGACAGGGACCAGCGGAGATCCGCGCGGGCCGATACTTCAGGCAACATCCCTTCCGGTCCAGCCACCAGCAAACTGACATTCTCACCCAGATCATGCCAGCCGCCCAACTGGTCGGCCAGTTTTCTCCGTCGACCAGTTTTTGCCATTCACTTCCATGGCAATCACCTTGTCGCGGGAGTCAATGGCCGCCAGCATCTGATCGCCTTCCTTGCGTTGCATCCGGGCAATATCCGCTCCGCGGGTACGTTTACCCAGCGGGATTTCACGGAGTTCCAGGGAAAAGTCGGCCGGCAGACGTCGGGCATATTCGCTATACCCCTCGGTCACCCAGCCGGGCATCTTCTGGCCGACGGCAATCAGTCGGATACGCATCAGGGCGTCGCAATCGCTTCAGGGGCGGATTCCCACAGGCGTTCGATATCATAGAACTGGCGGGTCGCCGGCAGCATGAGGTGCACCACGGTATCGCCAAGGTCAACCAGAACCCACTCAGCCTTGTCGTCGCCCTCCACGCCAATCGGACGAATCTGGTTTGCCTTGCAGCGTTCCAACACGTTATCTGCGAGAGACTTCACATGACGGTTGGACGTACCGGAGGCAATAATCATGAAATCGGTCACGCTGGTCAGACCACGCACGTCCAGCACCTTGATATCATTGCCTTTCATCTCTTCGATGGCGTCAACCACCAGATCTCTCAGTTGTTCAGAACCCATGTAAGCAACAAAATCCTCGATTGAAGAATGAAAAATGACCTGAGTGTATCAGGGACACTCAGGTCATAAAGCCGTATTCATACGACAATTCGTCGTACTGAGGCGCTGACTGACACTTACTGCCGAACGTGCCCATCACCCAGAACAACGTATTTCTCCGATGTCAGCCCTTCCAGACCGACAGGGCCACGCGCATGAATCTTGTCGGTTGAGATGCCGATTTCAGCGCCCAGCCCATACTCAAAACCATCTGCAAAACGGGTGGATGCATTCACCATAACAGAACTGGAATCCACTTCCCGCAGGAACTTGCGCGCCCGGGAGAAATCTTCCGTCACAATGGCATCGGTGTGGTGAGAACCATAATGGTTGATATGCGTGATCGCATCTTCCATGCGATCAACCACCTTGATGGACAGCACGGGCGCCAGGTACTCCGTACTCCAGTCTTCCTCAGTCGCTTCAATCGCGGAAGGGATAATGGATCGGGTGCGAGGACAACCGCGCAATTCCACACCCTTTTCGGCGTAGGCATTGGCCAGCACAGGCAAAACACCACCAGCAATATCCTTGTGCACCAACAGGGTCTCCATCGTGTTACAGGTGCCATAACGGTGGGTCTTGGCATTGACAGCGATGCGTTCGGCCTTGTCCGGATCAGCGCGATCATCAATATAAACGTGGCAAATGCCGTCAAGATGCTTGATCACAGTCACCCGGGCATCCCGGCTAATCCTTTCGATCAGCCCCTTACCGCCACGGGGAACAATGACATCCACGAACTCCGGCATGGTGATGAGTTCACCCACCGCCTCACGATCGGTAATCTCAAGCACCTGCACGGCATCCACCGGCAATCCTGTAGATTCCAGCCCTTCACGAATGCATCGCGCAATGGCCTGGTTGGAATGAATCGCTTCGCTACCGCCCCGCAGTATAGTGGCATTACCGGATTTAAGGCACAGGCTCGCTGCTTCCACAGTCACATTGGGGCGGGATTCATAAATAATGCCAATCACCCCCAGCGGCACCCGCATCTTGCCAATCTGGATACCACTGGGCACATAATGCAGATCCGAAATATTACCCACAGGATCCGGCAACGCCGCCACCTGTTTCAGCCCTTCAATCATGTTATCAACACGGTCAGATGTCAGCGCCAGCCGGTCCAACATGGCGTCATTCAGACCATTCTGACGGCCGTTCTCCAGATCTTTCTGGTTAGCCTGATGGATCTGCGCTCGGGAAGCGTCCAGAACAGCAGCAATTTTCAGCAGCGCAGCATTCTTCTGCCCAGCATCGGCACTGGCGACCACTGTCGCCGCAGCACGGGCCTGCTGCCCCAGACGCTGCATATAGGCTTTCACATCTCCGGACAAGTTCGCCTCCATCATGACAGTGTCAGCCGCGATTGATGTATGCAACCGGAGCCTAGCTGCTCATTTTGTTGTTCAGGTATCGGGCGATTATAACTTGTCTGCCTGACAGCGCCATAGCTGACTGACTGGGTGAGTGGCCAACCGCTGCGTCTTAATCTTCTGATTTTGGAGCAAGGTATACTGCTATTTTAACCGCGTAGACCTTGCCCATGACGCATCTGAATTGAATGATTTTATTTGCAGGTAACCGTGATCAAAGTTCTGCCACCGGAACCGTGAACCAGAACGTGGTTCCCCCCTCCGGATTCCGGATAAAGTTCAGCACTCCGCCATGGGTCTGGATGATACTGTGACAGACAGATAACCCAATCCCCATACCGTCATCCTTGGTCGTATAAAAAGGCGTAAACAGTTGGTGATCTGCATCGTCTGCCAAACCATAACCACGATCAATAACCGATACGCGGACAAATTCACGATCCTGACGCTCCGTACTGACCCATAAACCCACGTCTTTCTCTGGCATATCCCGCATCGCTTCCATGCCGTTTCTGACCAAATTTAACGCCACCTGCTGAATTTGTACCGGATCAACTTTTATGGCGGGAAGACCTTCAGCCAAATCAAGGTGAATTTCCATGCCATTATGGCGGGCATCCACTTCCGCAAGCTTAACGACATCCTGCACCAGTCGGTTACAGTCCACGACCTGAAGACAGTGGTCCGGCTTTTTCACAAAACTGCGGATGCGGGCAATGATATCGCCGGCACGCCGTGCCTGAACGCCAATTTTTTCCAACCCATCGCGCAGTGACTCCATATTGATAGGGTCACGCTGCATCAGGCGCTGGCAAACCTGGGCATAATTATTAATCGCCGTCAGCGGCTGGTTCACTTCATGGGCAAATCCGGAGGCCATTTCCCCCATACTGCTCAAACGGGACATATGCATCAGTTTGTCCTTCTGCTCCTGCAATTCGTCCAGCGCATCCTGCAGTGCGTCTTGATGCCGTTTTTTCTCGGTGATATCCCGGAAAACGATTACCGCACCATCGGCTTCACCATCACGCATAAACGGCGTACAGGAATAATCCACAGGAAAGCTGGTTTCGTCCCGCCGCCAGAACACATCGTCTTCTACGGTCTGGATGATATTTTCTGACAGTGTCGTATAAAGCGCGGTCTCTTCACGGGGACGGATGGCACCGTCCGCAGAACGGGGCATCAACAGGCCATGGGCATCAGCGCCAATCAGTTCTGCCGCCTCCCAGCCCGTGATCCGGCTGGCCGCCGGGTTGGCAAAGGTAATCTTGCCGTGTCCATTGATCCCGACAATCCCTTCCCGCATGGATTCAAGAATATGTTCATTCTCAGCCTCCAGCTGGCGGTTCCTGCGGGCAAGCGCCTGCTCCAGCCGATGAATCTTGAGGTGGGTCTCCACCCGGGCAATCACTTCCTCGGCCTGGAACGGCTTGGCAATGTAATCCACCGCACCGGTTTCCAGCCCCCGGACCTTGTCACGGGTATCATCCAGTGCGGAAAGGAAAATGACCGTCACGCCCGAGGTCGTCGGATCATCCTTCAGGCGCTTGCAGACTTCATAGCCGTCAATACCCGGCATCATGATATCCAAAAGCACCAGCGCGGGCCGGACCTTGTGGACGATATTCAGGGCGTTGTCACCATTCTTGGCAATCAACAACTTGTAGCCGCGCCCACTGAGCGTCTGCAGCAGTACCTGCAGGTTGGTCGGATTGTCATCGACCAACAGTATTTTTTCTTCCTCGTGATCCGCCGACATTGGCGCTAACTGCCTCATACCACCACTCTTACTGCTGTCATGTCGAAACCGTGCACCATACGCCGGTTCACAACCAACGCCAAGCTTGACCCGTATTTTTCACTGCCAGTGGTCAGGCAACATCCCGAGCCTGACGCCGGAGACTCATCAACAGCGTTTCCAGTTGCCCTACCGCAAAGCTGTCGCATAATGTGTCCAATCGCTCTCCCCAGGCTTCAATACCAGGCATCGCCGCGTAATGATGCGCCAGCCCACGGATCGCTTCGATATCCCCCATTTCCATCGCATTCTCCAGGGCGTTAGCAAAATCTGTTGCAATGTCGGGCGTCAGTATTGGGAGATCAGGCAGGGCTGATGACGATTCACAGTCACTGCAATACCGCAGACCAAGATGCTTCTGCAGGGTGTCAAAAATCTCATCGGCACGGAATGGTTTACCCACAAAGTCTGTAAACCCATGCAGGTGAACCTTCTCACGCAACTCACTGTAAACACTGGCCGTGACAGCAATGATAGCCGGGGCATGTGTGCCTTCAAGGCTTCGAATGGCATTGGCGGCATCAAAGCCATCCATGACGGGCATGCGCAAATCCATCAAAATGGCATCAAAGGCCTCCTGCTGCGCACAATCCAGTGCAACCTGTCCGTTTTCTGCCTGCCGGACGGAAAAAACCAGAACTCTGCAACAATGTCACCAGAATATCCCGGTTAACGGCATTATCATCCACCACCAGCACTTTCACTTGCTGCCCCCGGTGCCAGCACTTTGCGACAGAGCCCCTCATCCGATGGAGAGCTTGCCCCTAAAACCTGCACTTCGTCATTGCAACGAATCAGCGACAAATCAAAATAAAAACAGCTGCCTGTCCCCAGGATGCTTTCCACACGAATCTGCCCCCCCATGATTTCGACCAAACGACGACTGATCGCCAATCCAAGCCCTGTTCCGCCCGCCTGACGTCCGCCTTCGGTCTGGCGGAAAGGCTCAAAGATAAGCTCAAGGCTGTCTTTATCGATACCGATACCGGTGTCTTCCACACGGAAACACAGCCGCTCATCCAGGTTATCGCCCTGACGCTCCAGGGATACTGACAACAACACCTGGCCAGATCGGGTGTATTTAATGGCATTGCCTGCCAAATTGATTAACACCTGTCGCAGGCGCGTACTGTCGAGCCAGATCATACGGGGAAGCGCCGTCTCCAGGCTATCCGGATCAAACTCAACATGATTGATTCTCTGGCCGCCAAGATTCAGTTTGAACTGAATGCCTTTGTTCTCCGCCCGCTGATACAGCATCTGGTGCACAGACAACACCAGTCGGTACAGATCCACCGGCTCCGTTATCACTTCAAGACCACCCGCCTCAATTTTGGCAAGATCCAGGATGTCATTAATCAAGGTCAACAGATGCTGGCCGCAGTCTTCTATCGCTACCAGACTGCGGCGGTGCTGCGGATTCAGCTGTTTATCCCGCAACATCACCTGCGTATAACCCAGCACCCCATTGAGCGGGGTACGCAACTCATGACTCATGTTAGACAGGAACAGACTCTTGGCATGGCTGGCCGCCTCAGCGGCATCGCGAGTCCGGCGAAGTTCCTCTTCAGCTCTTTTATAGCTGGTACGATCCCTGGCAATACCTTCTACGGCCTTAACCTTGCCGTCACTACCAAAGGCCGGCACTTCAAGTACTTCCAGTACACTGACAGCCCCGTTGCCGCGGTAGATCTTGACTTCATAGCTGGGCCTGATCTGCCCATTGGCGACTCGCCGAGTGTTTTCCTGTACCCAGGTACGCTCTTTGTCATCGTACAAGTAGTCGCGGGAATGCTTCATGAAGTCCACAGGACGATATCCCAGGATTCGCTGCACGGAATCCGTGACATAGATATAACTGCCGTCCGGATTCAACGAATAGAAGAAATATTCCTGCTGCAAACCTTCCACCAAACGGCGGAACCGCGCCTCACTCAATCGCAACGCAGCCTCAGCCTGCTTGCGATCCGTGATATCCCGCACTGACACCGAAAAGAGCGTACCGTCCCAGGTTTCCAGTGGACTGAGTGTATACTCGACAGGGAACTCTTCTCCCGAGGCCCGTCGGCAAGCGCCTTCACGCCCCCGGCTGATTTTCAACGTTGCACGCTGCTCCAGTGGCGTTGTCAGCAATGGAAAGATGCCGGACTGATCATGATCCGGGAAAAGACAAGCGACAGACTGACCGATAAGATCATCCCGCTCCTGTTCAAACAGGGTTTCGGCCCGCTCATTGACGATCAGAATCTGACCTTCAATATTCGTTATGACCATGGCATCCGGCGCAGACTCAAGCAGCCCGCGGAATTTTTCCGTATCACTTACCCGCGCCGTGATGTCATGGGCCAGACCTTCAATACCGCTGATACTGCCATCCGGCTCAAACATCGGTACCTTGAACACTTCGATGTAACGCCGACGCCCCTGGCTATCGAACATCTCCACTTCATAACCATTGGCCTGACCTGTGGTCAGCACCTGGTCAGTAATCGTCAATGAGGAACGGTTTGATTTTTTGTTGGTCTGATGCGTAGTGAAATGCTGGCAATACTCTTCCACCGTGAAACCCAGGACATCCATCACCGAAGGGCTCGCTGATGTGATATTGCCATCACGATCATGACTGAAATAGAAATAGCGCCCTTTCAGGCCCTGCACAATGCTGTCAATGGCAAAGTTCTTGGACGCACGCAACGCCTCTTCTCGCAGCGCCAGCTGCCCGGTCATTTCTGAAAAATAACGGGCAAGGCTGCCGGTTTCATCCCGGTTGGGAATATGCACACTGGCATTCAGATCACCGGACGCCACACGACGAACCGCACGCTCCAGTTGCCGGATGGGACGGGAAATACGGCCTGAAATAAACCAGACACAACCAAAAATCAAAACCAGCGAGATCAGCAGAATTACCGCTTGGGTCACGGCATGTGCACGTAAATCGGCCAGTGCCCGGGAACGTGGTACCGACGCTGCCAACATCCACCCTGCCGATCGTACCGGTGCGTAAAACAGCCAGTGATCCTCATCCCCCATTTTAAGGCGGATCTTGCCAGACTGACTGCCGGTCATGATATTCGCAAACTTCACGTAATCCGGATGATTCAGACGCTTGGCGGTATCAAAAACGGTCTCGCCCCGCGAGATGGCATAGGGGGCATAAATATAGGAACCATCATTGGCAACCACCATGAAATCCATCTCAGATGACGATTTCCAGGACGATACATCATTCAATCGGTTAAGATTGACATCCAGTGCCACCATGCCGCGAAGCTGTCCATCCCGATAAATGGGCTCCAGAAATGTTGAGACCTGTTGTGGATGATTGGGATGCTGATCAGGTGGGCACCACTGCCGCCGCAGGTACGATTTGTCGTTCAACCACGCATTAATCCGGTTCCGAAAATCGGTATCGCCGCCCCGATCCCGAAACAGGACTGAACCACTGTTTCGCCAGGCTGTTGGTGCAAACAGCGGCTGACCAGCCCCTCTCATATCTGGCAGGAATATCAGGCTGGCGCTGACCAACATGGGATTATCCGACACACTGTTGGCCACAAGACGATATAGATGTGCATCATCCAGACGGGGGCTGATCTCAATAAAACCGGCAATGGAACGGGCAACCTGGGAGGATTCCATCAAGAAGTTGTCAAATTGACCGGCATATCGCCATGCCGTTTCTGCCATCTGGTTCTCAAGCGCCTGCGACGAACGTTGAACGGATTGATACAGATTTATTCCGAACAGCAGGTTATAGATGACGGTGACAGGCACCACCGTAAAAAGTATGATTTTCTGCCGTATCGTGGAGGTCACAGTTTACGTTCTTTGAGAAGGGGTTATCAGGTAAGACCCGCTAAGGTAACGTGACTCCGGCAAACGGCTGAATAAGTAATACTTCGTAGCCACCACAATCTCAGCGTACCGATGACAGTTGTCGCACATAGCCAGCCTGTCACAATACCGGTATCAGCCAGTGAATCAGCGCACCGTTTCCAGGAAAAATACAGATGAAGGTTCTTATCATAGGCGGTAATGGACAGATCGGTTATGAGCTCCGGGCTTTATTGAAAGCAGCCAATATTCCGCACTACGCCCCGGGTCGTGACCAGCTGGATCTGACCGTCCCACGTCAGATTGAGGAAGTGATTGCCGAATACCGTCCGACGATTGTCGTCAATACCGCCGGCCACAGAAATCCTGCACGGGCTGAAACCGAACCCTCTCGCTGCTTTGCCCTGAACCGTGACGCCCCGGCGGCACTGGCCAAAGTCTGCGACCAATACAAATCCGTCCTGATTCATATTTCATCCTGGCGGGTTTTCGATGGTATGAAGCAGGAGGTGTATACCATCAAGGATATTCCCAATCCTTCCGGTGTACTGGGCGGCAGCTTCTGGCAGGGCGAACAGCAGATCAGGGAACACTGCTCGCGACATGTCATCCTTCGCCTGTCATGGGTCATCAGCCCCCAGGGACGCAATCGACTGACCAGCATTCTCAACAGCCTGACTCACGGTGAACCCATACTCGCATCCGCCAATAGCCGGGGACGTCCGACGCCAGCCGATGATGTTGCCCGGGTGATTCTGGCTATCATGCGACAGATCGATTGTGATGCGCAGGTCTGGGGAACCTATCATTACAATGCAGCGGAAACCGTTGATGAGGAGTCTCTGGCGGAGGTCATTCTGGCAGAAGCGTCGCAGTACCGTGATTTTCCGATTAATGCGACAGAGCTGTTTCCTGATTCTGACAACAACGGCAAAACCGTTAATGCCTGCCTCGATACAACTCACTTACGCAATACCTTTGGTATTCACAGTAAATCCTGGCGCAGTGGTGTCGCACGACTCGTGAGGGATATTTATGTCACAGCCAAAGATAAATGACGTTTAATGCAGAGAAAATATACATCTATAAAACAAAAGTGCAGGCTTTTGCCTGCACTTAATCGAACACTACCTTTTTTTAGAACTTGTAGGCAACGCCAACCATGTAAACCATGGGATCAAGCTCTACATCAACTTTATACTTTGTCGTCCCGTCTGCTGATTTGAATTTCGCTTCAGTATCAATGTCGACATACCAAACTGCAGCGTTGACGCTCCAATTATCATCGATACGATAATCAGCACCCAGTTGTGCTGCAAGCCCCCAGGAATCCTTTAACTCCAGACCTCTGAAAGCAGTTTTAAGTTTTATTGGAGCCTTTAAACTCTTCATCAAAGAACGTAGTGTAGTTTAAGCCCAGACCAACATAAAAGCAGAAGAGCTATCCATGGGATAGTATTGCAGAGTCAATGTCGGGGGCAGGTGTTTCACGTCGGCCAACTTACCAAGACTTGCCAGCCCACCTTTAGTTTTGATGGTATGCTGGAATGGCGTAGCAGCCAATAATTCAATACCAAACTTGTCATCCAGCATATAAGTCATGGACAGACCCAACTGAGTGTCTGAATCCACATCGACAGTAGTAGGATCAGCAGGATTAACGACAGCTCCATTCGCCTTTAATTTTCCACTATCAACATCCGGATCAACAGTCGCAGCACCGGCACGGACAATCACATCGCCGGCCTGATAAGCCATGGCAGGACCGGACAACGCAGCAACGACAGCCATTACCGCAGCAGCAACAGGCAGTTTTTTCACAGAAGACCCCTCCAGTTTCATAGAAACCCCCTAACAATTCCTTGTGATTTGTTGTTCATCTGCCAGCCCCTTCAACCGTGAAGCAGCGGCACGATACTTGTTGTCTACCTATGATAATCCGTATAAACCGAACGACCTTTGACCTAGCTCAACAAATCATCCCTTTAGGCCAGTGAACAGTCTTCTTGCACCAGCTGTCTGCGGAGCAGCATAATAGACAAGCATTAGGCTAATACGTATTCACCACAATAAACAATAACAATGCCAGCAATTGTCAGAATTTCTATCGCCATTGTCTTACTGGCTTCTTCACTGCAGTCAAGGATCATCGCAGCTGATGCCGCCTCACTGGACGATGCCATCAACCTGCAGAGAGACACCCTGCAACGGTCTGCTCAATCCCAGCAGGCGATCAACCGTCTGGATGATGATACCCGACGCATGCTGTCAGAGTACCAGTCGCTTCAGGAATCCATTGAAACCCTCCGTGAAGAAAATCGCCACCTGGAACACCAACGCCGGAAAATTGCCCAAAAGCATGCAAAGCTGGAAGCAGACATCCAAAAAACCACACAGCTGCTGGCAACACTACCCTCCCTGAATCAACAGATTCATGAAACCTACGGCCACTTTATTGCTCTGGATCTTCCCTTTCAGGGCAATCGTCGTGAGCAAGAGCACCGGTTTCTCGGCGAACTTTTGAACGACGTTGACCAGACACCGGTGGAGAACCACCTCGCATTGGTGCGCCAACTCAGGGAAACGGCGGAACAGGGGCTCCATATTCAGCACTGGACGGGCAAACTGTCCGATGACCGGCAGGTCACCTTCTTACGACTCGGTCATATTGCCCTCTATTACCTGACGCCGGATGGCGAGGAAGGCGGGATTTGGGATCGAACCACAGAAACCTGGTCCACCCTGCCCATGGAAGACCGTCACAAGCTGTCACGCGCGATCCGTGTGGCGGCGAAGCAGGAGCCGGAAGGCTGGCTTGTTCTTCCGTTACCGACACATCGCTCGCAACCGGAGGGTGATGTATGAAACTTCTCCTGACGCTGACCGGTACGTTGTTAGCATTAACTATTCAGTGCAGTTTCGCTCAAACACCCAATACCATCACGCCACTCGATGCGCTGGTTGCCTCTGTAAAAGAGGCACGAAAAAAAGAACTCGCACAAAATAGCGAGCGGGAACAAAAATTCCTGAATGCACATCAGCAACAAAAAGCGTTACTTAAAGAAGCTCAACTGACAGTTGCCGCACTCAAGAAAAAAAACAGCAACCTCAAACAATCACTGGCCGAGGATAAGGAAACACTGGTTGAACTGGAGCAGGAACAGCAGGCACTGCTACAGGAAAGTCGCCTGTTAACAGAAGGCATAAAAGACGAAGCAGGGCGTCTGAGCCGCAGCTTCAACCATTCCGTTCTTCCTGCCTTCAACGCTGACCGGTCAGCACGGATCAACCAGCTGGCGCTGAACCGCACCGTACCTTCCCGCGAGCAGCTTTACCAGTATTGGGAAGACCTCAATACCATTCTGGCGGACAGTAGCCGGATTACCCGTTCGACAACCACCATAACACGAAGTACCGGAGACCCCATCACAGCCCCTGTCACCTTTATTGGCCCCTTTACGGCGGTCAGCAACGGTAACTTTCTGCGTTACTACCCTGAAACCGGTCAGCTGGGTATTCCGATCAAACAACCCCGCTTCAATCTGCGTATTGATGCAGAAAGCTTTGAAAATTCCCATGATCCCCTGGCATTGATGGCCATAGACCCAGGCCGCGGACGACTGCTCGAACAGCTGGAAACGAGTCCCACACTCATTGAGCGGATAGACCAGGGCGGTTTTATTGCCTGGCTGATCATCGCACTTGGCGCTTTCGGTGTCGGGCTGCTCATCACCCGCTACCTGAGCCTGATGCACGAAAGTCGCCGCATACGTCAGCAACAGGTGCACATGGATAACCTGAGCCGCAGCAATGCCCTGGGACGAGTACTGATGGCCTGGGAAAAACACCGCCAACAGGGATCCCCTGAAAACCTGGAACTTCGCCTGGATGAAGCCATCATGGCCGAAATACCACGGCTCGAAAGCTGGCAAAGCGCCATCAAACTGATGGCTGCGATTGCCCCCATGCTGGGTTTGCTGGGCACCATTACCGGGATGATCCGGACCTTTCAGGGTATGTCCGGCAATGCCGGCCAACACCTGATGGCCGTCGGGATATCCCAGGCGCTGATCACAACGGCCATCGGCCTGATGGTCGCCATTCCACTGCTGCTGGGACACGCTTTCCTGACTAATCGCAGCCGACAGCTGGTCCTTCTGCTGGACCGTCAGGCGGCAGGGCTGATGGCTGAACACCTGGAGAACAAGGCATGCTGATCCCCTTGCCCATTCTCGACTACCTCACCCGGGGCGGCTGGGTTCTCTGGATCGTGTTCGGACTGACCAGTGTCATGTTGACGTTGCTATCCGAGCGGTTTACCTACCTTGCCTGGCACTGGCGAAAACGTCACCGGAAAATCATTACACTATGGCGCGCCAGAACCGATCGATCATCATGGCGCGCACATAAGGTACGTGAAACACTTCTGGCTCGTGAACAGGCCGTCATGGAAGCCGGTTTTCCCGTCATTAAAGGCTTGATTGCCATCTGCCCTTTGACCGGATTGCTGGGAACGGTCTCCGGCATGATCACACTGTTTGAGCGGATGGGTTACCACGGCCTCACCGTTGGCCCGATGCTGCTGGAAAGTCTGTCGCGGATAACCCTCCCCACCCTGGCGGGTATTCTGGTCACCATTGTCGGCGTATATGCCTACACCTGGTGCCTGAAACTGGCAGAACGCCGGCAACACCGACTGGCGGATGCGCTCACACTATCCGATCCCGCCCCCCCCCCTGCGGTCGGCCAACGCCAGCTAAACGGAGGGATACTGAATGCGTGCCCGTCGCCATATTACAGCCGAGGCAGAAGACACCGGCATTGATATGACCCCAATGCTGGACGTGGTCTTTATCATGCTGATTTTCTTTATCACCACGGCCACGTTTATTCAGCAGTCCGGCATTACCCTGGAACGTCAGGAAGCCGTAACCGCACAACCGGTTCAGGGTCAGGCGACAACTATCAGCCTGACCGAAGCCGCTACCATCCATATTGATGGCGACACCGTCGAACCAACCAACCTGAAAAGCTACCTGATCAAACGTCTTCTGCCCGGCACTGCCATCATCATTGATTCTGATCGCAAGGCACCCGGCGGGTTGTTAATTCAGGTGATTGATATTGCCCGCCAGGCCGGTTTTGATGACATTACCCTTGCGGCAAAATCAGGGCATTCACCATGACCCATGTATTGGCCGGACTATCCATCAGCCTGCTGCTGTTTCTGATCATGCAGTGGATGGTTGAACCGGACAAACCGGAAGACAATGGTTATCAAACTGTTTCGGTCAGTGCTCCCAAGGTCAACCAGCAGCAGGCAGGAACACCATCGGCTAATCTCAGCGCTGATAATACGGTGAAAAAAACATCCGACAGCCTGCCTCGCCCAGGATTCCCTCCCTCTCTCAGCACAGTCAGCAGCTTGCGTTCAGGTGTCAGTGGCAGTCTTTTTGCGCCACCGGATGCCCAGTCCCTGTTGAGTTCTCTCGAAGCACCAGGGTTAGCCGGAAAAACCGGAAGCAATACCCCTACCATCAATCCTGACGCCCTGCCACTGGCCAGCCTGGACCCGGACTATCCACGCCAAGCCGTCAATCAAGATCAAAGCGGCTGGGTGAAAGTCCGTTTTACTGTGACAGAACAGGGAACGGTGGATAACATCCGAATTATTGAAGCCAACCCAACCGGCGTATTTGAGCAGGCCGCCATCAAAGCCGTTCGTGAATACCGTTTCAGGCCTCGCATGGTCAACGGAAAAGCGGTTCCACAGCGTACAGAGCGAACCATCAGGTTTCAACTGCAATGACTCTTTTCAGGATGTTTCGAAAACGGGTAGCAATGACCCCCTTATCCCCGGTTCGGGCCTTTCAGCTCTACGTTCTTTTAATACCCTCACTGTTGCTGAATACGCCCGAAGCCCATGCAGGCAAAGCACTGCAACAGCTACTGGCCGATATACAACTCTTCATCACAGCCGGTCGTTACGAGAAGGCACAGATGGATGCGGAAGTCTTGCTGGAGCAAACCCAGCCCGGCTCACAAAAGCGAGCGATGGTACTGCGAACGCTGACCCAGATTGCCATGCTCCGGGGCGACTATACGACAACCAGCGACCATATCCTCGAATTGCTGGACAATTACACGTTGCCCAATGATCTGCGCATTACCCTGGAAACCTCCCTCGCCCAGGCCTGGCTGCAACAGGGCAAGGTGGACAATGTCATTGACCGGTTAACACCACTGCTGAATAACGAACAACTCTCTGTTAGTAATCCCTTGCCCTGGATGATCCTCGCATCGGCGCTGGTATCCCGCGAACGCTATTCAGAAGCGCTTCCTGTGATGAAAACGGCCATAGCGCTTAATCGACACGCACCTGCGGCCTGGCATGAACTATTACTCAGCATTCAGTTTCAACTGGCAGCGTATGAGGACAGCATTGCTACCGTGAAAACCCTGCTGGATCTTCATCCCAACCGTGCCCGCTACTGGCGTCAGCTCGCCAGTCTTTATTTGATGCTTGATAAGCCCGATGAAGCACTTGCGATCATGGAAACAGGGGCATCACATAATCTTCTGGATCGGCTGCCTGATATTGGCCAGATGACCTGGCTGCGACAAAGTAATGGCCAACCCGCCCAGGCCGCCAGACACCTGGCCAGCGCGCTGGAAAAAGGCACCATGGCCAATCATGCCCAGCACTGGGAGCAACTCGGAGAACTCTGGCTCAATGCCAAGGAAACGGAGCTGGCTATTGATGCCTTTGCTAAAGCCGGAGAGCATGCCGATAGTGGCCAGCCCTGGCAACGTCAGGCCGAATTACAAATACATCGACAAGACTGGCCAAGCGCTGCAACCAGTCTTACCAACGCCATTGAGAAAGGTGGACTAAAAGATGCCGGTAAAGCGTGGCTTCTACTGGGCTATCTGCACCTCAAAAATGATAATATTGATCTCGCGACCCACGCCTTCCAGTCCGCCACTGACTGGGAGACCGTGCAGAATGATGCCCAACAATGGCTGACCTGGCTCGCCCAATCCAACGGCCAACCGAACGACTGATAACGATTTCCTGATGAGCAACACCTTGTCCGTCGCCTTGCCGTCACTGCCTGTGACCGAGGTACTGCCCGATATTGCCAATGCACTCTCACAGCATGATCGACTGCTGTTAAAAGCACCTACCGGAGCCGGAAAAACAACACTGGTACCCCTTTACCTGCTCGACGCAGCCTGGCGAGGTGACGGCAAAATTCTGATGCTGGAACCCCGGCGACTGGCCACTCGAGCAGCAGCATCACGCATGGCACAACTCCTGAATGAACCGGTTGGCAAAACCGTTGGCTACCGCATGCAGCTGGACAGCAAAATCAGTGGCGAAACCCGTATCGAAGTCATCACCGAAGGCATACTGACCCGCATGCTGCAGCATGACCCGGCACTCAGCGGGGTCAGCCTGGTGATTTTCGACGAGTTCCATGAACGATCCCTGCAGGCGGATCTCGGATTGGCGCTGGCGCTGCAATCCCAGCAAGGCTACCGTGAATCCGATAATCCGTTAAAACTGCTGGTCATGTCCGCCACACTGGACACCCCCGGGCTGGCTGAATTACTGGATTGCCCGGTCATTCACAGCGAAGGTCACAGCTATCCGGTAACCGTCCATTACAGTGAGCGTCCACTTCCTCCCGGCGACGTTCGTACGGCCTGTGATCGCATGGTGGATACCATTTTCCAGGTGATTCACCAGGAAGAGGGTAATCTACTGGCGTTTTTACCGGGTTCTGCAGAAATCAGAAGAGTCGCTGACGGCATTCAGGACAAGGGTTTACCTGCACATATCGATGTATTCCCATTACATGGCAGTCTTTCCCTACCCGAACAGGATCAGGCCATACAACCTTCCCCTACAGGTCGCCGAAAAATCGTGCTGGCCAGTGCCATCGCGGAAACCAGCCTGACCATTGAAGGCATCCGCCTGGTGGTGGATAGCGGATTGATGCGCATCCCCCGCTTTGATCCACGTACCGGAATGACGCGCCTGGATACCATCCGGACATCAAAAGCGAGTGCCGACCAGCGCAAGGGCCGTGCCGGTCGACTAACCCCCGGCCAATGCTACCGTCTGTGGACAGAACAGGAGCACCAGCAGCTCTTACCCTTCTCCCCGCCTGAAATTACCGATGCGGATCTGGCTCCGGTTGTCCTGGAGCTGATGAACTGGGGCATGTCAGACTGCGATGAACCGGATTGGGTCACATCACCACCGAAAGCAGCGGTTGAACAGGGGTATCAGCTGCTCGAGACACTCGGTGCACTTGAGCACAAAAACCACCGCTGGGGCATCACCCCCCATGGACGGGCCATGGCGGAAACGGGGCTTCACCCTCGTCTGGCTCATATGGTGTTAACCGCACGTCAACAGGGACTGGATTACCTGGCAGCGCAACTCTGTGTATTGCTGACGGAAAAAGATCCCGTCAGAGGCTATGCATCAGAACGCCCTCTGGATATCAGGTTACGACTGGCACTGCTCGATGGTGAACCTGTTACCGGTCTAAGTATTGATCAGTCCGCCGTTAAACAGCTGCGACGACTGAGTGACCGTTGGGCAAAACGCCTTAGAGCCAAAAAGCCTGCCCCCTACAACACAGAAGCCATAGCAACCTTGCTGGCCTGCGCTTATCCGGATCGCATTGCACGCCGCAGGGCACAATCCGGACAGTTTCTCCTCAGTGCAGGCCAAGGTGTAGCCGTGCCCGGCCACGACCCATTGTCAGCCTCTGACTATCTCGTCATCCCGGCATTAGGTGGCCAACGGAAACAAAGTAACGCTACCGCCTTTCTGGCCTGTGAGGTGCAGCCGGAGCAGATCTCTGCACTCTACCCAGAACGTCTTGAAACGCACGACAACATTCGCTGGCAGAAATCCACCAAAACTGTTGTCGCAAACCGAGAAGTTCGCTTTGGCGCCCTGGTACTGGAACGTCAGCCATTGGCGTCTCCCTCTGCCGAAGCAATAAGTACGGCGCTGATTGATGGTATACGGCAATCTGGGCTTCAGGTCCTACCCTGGACGCGGGAAAGCGAACAATTGCGACAGAGAATCTGCTGTGTCGCACAATTTGAACAGGGTTGGCCTGATACCACAGAGACTGTCTTACTGCTCTCGCTGGAAGACTGGATTGCACCATTCCTTGCTGGCATGACAAAGCTTGATCACCTGAAAAAAATCGACCTTGCCACCTGCCTGAAAGCGCTGCTGGACTGGCCTTCCCAACAACATCTGGAACGAGAAGCACCAGAGCGATTAAAAGTCCCAAGCGGTTCACAAATCCGCATTGACTACAGCAATCCGGCCGAACCCAGGTTATCCGTCAAACTGCAGGAGTTGTTTGGCTTACTGGAAACCCCTGCGATATGTTCAGGAAAACTACCGGTCACCATTGAGTTGCTGTCACCGGCCATGCGCCCGGTACAGACTACGCGGGATTTAAAGAATTTCTGGCACACCACCTACCACGAGGTCAAAAAAGACCTGAAAGGGCGCTACCCCAAACATTACTGGCCTGAGGATCCCTTAACAGCTGTTGCAACGCACCGCGTTCGACCTGACAGCCAACGGTGAATAGCCATAATAATGATGTATCATTGAGGCAAACGGAGAGCGCATCATGCGCTCTTTGCCTTGCCATACTTGACCTTATCACAACAATTATTATTTACTCTGCGACTCATGGCCAACGATTGATTGTCACGAATGAACAAACAGCGCTGCGAATGGTGTACGTCGGATCCACTGTATCAACACTACCATGATCATGAATGGGGGCGCCCTGTACATGATGATCGCATGCTGTTTGAATTACTGATTCTTGAAGGTGCACAGGCTGGTCTCAACTGGCTGACGGTTCTGAAAAAGCGGGAAGGCTATCGTGCAGCATTTGATAATTTCAATGCTGAAAAGATCGCTCGTTATGATCAGGAAAAAATTGAAACACTATTGACGGATAGCAACATCATTCGAAACCGGATGAAAATATTGTCGACTATCAACAACGCTCGCGCCTTTTTAGCCATCGTTGATGAATTTTGTTCATTCAACGACTTCATGTGGCAATTTGTTAATTATGAGCCTCTCCTGAACCATTGGAGTACTCAGGCAGAAGTGCCTGCCGTTTCACAAGAGTCGGAAACAATGAGTAAAACATTAAAAAAAAAGGGATTCAGTTTTATTGGCCCAACAATCTGTTACGCCTATATGCAGTCCAGCGGGATGATAAACGACCATACCAAACACTGTTTTTTATACCATGATAATTGAAAAGAGCATGCCAACGGTTATCCTAAAAGCATTCTAGACATCAGTATATCTATATACCCCTAAAGATTAGCCATAATAAAAACTGCATTGAATAGATGATTCAGATCCCTGCCATGCAATATAAACCATATAGACAGCATCAATATAATCCACATTTTCACGCAGCCAAACCAAAAAATAAATTCCTAAAAATTCATCCTGCAATCTGGCAATATCAACAGCATCACCTACACTCCAGCATCAAGTCGATATTACGTGAAGTCTAGCCATATCGACTACACCAGCAGACTGCTTACTATATACATACCTCTCTTTTGGCAGGGTTTGAATATAGAAAGCAAGCGGCTTGGGCACGTGCAATGGATTTTGTGTTAATACTGATATTGGGTGAGATGTACCATGAAGATAGTCCGACTATATCCCTTATTTTTTTTCTCGCTGCTTTTGGCCTTATTTTCAAATGCCCACGATGAGCCGATTGAAAAAAATGCCAATCACGATGAGCGAACTCTTGTTCGCCGGGCAGATTTAGCAGAAATTTCAGTAAAATTTTTACCAGGCACTGCTTATTTGGCTTACATCTACGCACGCAACAGTGAAACTGGCGTTCTCCATAATTATGGAACCTATTATGTTAACTCGCACTGGCATACCTTTTTGCCCGTTGGCTCAAGGTTCAAAATCACGGTACTCGGTGCAGGAAAACATTGTCGCTTTTTCACTGTCGTCAATCCTACACACTCACAACTGGAATTTTGGGGATCGTCAGATCATTCAAAATATGAGCATGTTTCGGGTGATGCAGTAGTTCTTGATGACTTTTACACTACTCACGCTGTTTATGGGTGCCCTGATCCGTAAATGGTTATACCAATCACGTGGACACCCTACAATGGCACTCGAACAAACCTCACCTCTGTGAGGTTTGTTCATAGCAAGAAAAAGTTATATCCTGCTTTCTTTATACTCATATTTCACTCATCAAAAAACCACAAAATAACAGACAACTGTCATAAATTATAAAATAGATTTACACAGTCATAATTGAAGCTATCTCATAAGATTCCTCTACACGCCCACTCCCTTTAATTTTCTATAAAAACCATTAAAGAAAAAATCTTTCTTGGCAAAATCACAATGAAGCGCGACATACATTTCCAGCATACAGCATAGTCATGTGTCTGTTTTTTGATATAGACACAGAAATTGCCTCCTCTCTTCTGGCAATATTAAAGCCATCACCTACACTCCTGCATCAAGCCAATGATATGAACATGGGACACATTGGCTATAGCAGCATTGTGAAATGCATCATTCCAACCCTGTGATTTTCATCCGCATGGCGCGAATGATGCGAACAATAGACTGAACACATGCCGCGGGTTTTTAA
>JAPPUL010000139.1:0-65657 GCA_026874595.1 Sipunculus nudus
TTTCAATCGATTTTTGTTTCCATGGTTTCTGGTGGTCTAGCCCTCCCATCCAAAATTCGCGACGGGGAATATAGGTCTTAATATTTGACGTATGGCTGGTCTCTTTGTTGTTCGATCTTGTGAAAGAACGATGAGCTCCGCCTGTAAGGAATAGGAAGGGATATCAGGCTTTACTATTTATTTCACACAGGGCTTTTCCTACTTGCTCTTTAGATATGGCTTCTACGTAGCATTCCATGAATTTCATCCATGAATATTGCCATTTTTTCATGGTCAAATTGTTGTGTCTGATATTTGTCGGCAGCATAAAATGGCCCAATGCTGGCATTTATCTTTATTGCCAAGGTCAAAACGTTTCTAGATTGCCGAGTAGTTTTCGAAAGCCGCTCTCAGAAATGGAACCATCTTTGTCGAATAATAGATTATCCATCTCTTTCCAGTCCGCGCTGTTTTCTCGTCCCCACTTTATTCTTGGGTCAAGCGGTTTTTTCTTCGTGCTGTAGGCTGGCTGTTGGTTGTTGTGTCTGAATGAGATCGATCAGCTATTGGTTTTGTTGTTTAGGGGTGTTGGTGTCTTCAGGCATTTGCCTGGAAATATCTGCAATTGTAAGTCTTGCTTTTGTTTTATCTTGTTTTTGTTGCGTTTTTGCGTTTTGAATGAGTTTTTCAAAGAATCTGACGCCGGTTTTTATTAGGCTCATGTGATTAATATTCCCTGTGCGCACAATATAAAAAGTCTAAGCAATTCCATATGCCTGAATAATCTTTGATTTAGGGCTGAACACTGAATCTGCTATTTAAATGGTTTTTTATATTCGAATTTTAAAAGTTATGGGTATGATTCGACTGCAGATTACTGCTAAAAAATGGAGCTTTTGTTCCAGATCTGCTTTGTCTGACAACGACTTGACCTGGGGGTTATGGATTTTTGATAATTGACCGGTTTTTGAGGTCGAACTTCATCATGATATGTCGAATCGGATGCGGTGCCTGCTGCATTGCACCATCTATTTCAACTGCTATTCCTGGTATGCCAAAGGGCAAGCCTGCGGGTGTACGATGCATTCCAGCTGGATGAGCAGAATGCTTGCCTTCTATTTGGTAAACCTGAGCGCCCGCCGGTTTGTGGTCAATTTGCCCCTGAGGCAGCTGTGTGTGGCAAGTCGGATGGAGAGGCAATGGCGACGTTGATTGATCTTGAACAGCTGACAGCCTGAGCTGTCAGCTTTTATCAGAAGGTTACATGCCTTCTATGGGTGACATTGGGGAGGTGAGCCCGCTCTACACACACATCCTCTGTTGCAGGCATGACTTCAGCAGTCCCTTTAACGACTGCTTTCTGCCGTGCTGGTTGATGACGTCAGTCCGGATCAGCGCCTTTTTACGGCGTTCATTTTTCTCTAGCACTTCCAGCTCTACCGTCAGGGTATCGCCCAGCTTGACCGGGCGCAGGAATTTCAGTTCCTGGCCCACCATAAATACCGCCAGGGCCAGGCATCACCATGGCCAGCGCAGCGAGATCAGGGAGCCGGTCCACATGCCGTGGGCGATACGCTCGCCGAACTGGGTACCGGCGGCAAAGGTTTCATCCAGGTGAACGGGGTTGTAGTCCACCGGAGACCGTGGCGAACAACACCAGGTCTCGCTCGGTCCAGTGTACGCTGGTAGGTAGGCCTTATCGCCGATCTTCAGCTGGTCGTACGGGGTGTTCCGCAGGGTCTGGGTTTGGCTCTGGATTCGAGCTCTGCAGAGTCATCGCCTCGGGCTCCTTGTTGCAAACGGGCCATCCAGCCAGGCAATCAGTTGCTGCTGGACTTCTTTGCTATTGGTTTCGTTAAACATTTCGTGTCGGCCACCGGGTACAGCGCCAGTTCGACGTCCTGGATGCCGGCAAGTCTTCAGTTTATGACACAGCCTTTTCAGTCCTTTGCCGGCAGCACCCACAGGATCGCGATCGCCGCCCAGCACATAGAAGGGTAGACCGGAATCCAGTTTTTCAGGCAGAAACCGAATTGTATCGACAGGAGTCCGTCAAACAGGTCAAGCCAGAGCTGGTTGGTACAGGAGAAGCCACAGAGCGGGTCACGGATGTAAGCATCCACTTCGTCTGTGTTCCTGCTGAGCCAGTCAAAATCGGTACGCGTTGGTGCAAAGGACCGGTTGTATGCGCCGAACGTCAGGGCGTTGATCAGCGGGCTGGCGCCCCGGGGACCCTGGCGAATGGCTTCAAAACGAGCCACCAGGCGACCCGCATTGCAGCAGGGGCGCGGCGCATAGTTGGAGGCCGAGAGTATACAGCCTGACAGCTGCGGACGGTAGCCAATCAGAAACGCCTGGGTGATGAAGCTGCCCATGCTAATGGCCCAGCATGAACACCGGGCGGCCCTGGCTGCGTTCACGGATGAAGCTGTAGATCGTCTGGACATCGCTCAGCACACGGTCCCAGCCGCTGCTGTCTGCGTAATGGCCAATGTCGTCTGTGGAGGTTTCCGGGCCCGTGGCCGCGGTGATCGTGGGCGATGACCGTGTAGCCGGCGTCGTTAAGTGTCTGTGCCAGGTGGTCGTAACGAGCCGCATATTCGCCCATGCCATGGTTGATGATGACAAATCCTTTCGGGGTATCCAGGTGCCAGTAACAGGTATTGATGGGGCGACCGTCCTGTGCCGGTAGGGCGAGAATCTGAGCCTGCATGTTGCGGTAAACCTTTTTATTGTTCAGCAATGGTTTGTATGGTTTACAGCAGTTGCAAAGGAAGGACAATCCCACCGCTACCCGAATCCTATCAAAAATGGTACCCTTCCGGCCGCAAAGCGGTCGGCCAAGAGAACCGTTCAACGGACGACAACGGCATATAGTGCAACGCATGATCAGGAGCAAGACAGTATGAGTTGAGAACTTCTGGAAGGATAAATATCCCGAAGGGATCCCCTCTGATATAGGCATCGAACCCTACCGTTCCATCCTCGATGTGCTGGAGGAATCCCGGCAGAAGTTCGCTCACAAGCCCGCCTTCTCCAACCTGGGCAAAACCATTACCTACGGTGAGCTGTATGAGCTGAGCGGCCGGTTTGCCGCATGGCTCCAGAATGAGACCGAACCTGCAGGCCCGGTGACCGGATTGCCGTACAGATGCCTAACCTGATCCAGTTTCCTGTTGCCGTCTTTGGTGCGCTGCGGGCGGGACTGGTCGTTGTTAACACCACCCGCTGTATACCGAGCGGGAAATGGAGCACCAGTTCAATGATTCTGGCGCAAAGGCACTGGTGATTCTGGCCAATATGGCCCATATGGCAGAGAAGGTGGTTGCCACGTACCGGCATTCGCCATGTCGTGGTCACACAAGTCGGTGATATGTTGACACTGCCCAAAACGGATACTGGTCAACAGTGTTGTGCGCTATGTGAAGAAAATGGTGCCTTCCTGGAACATTACCGGCGCACTGGGTTTCAATGAAGTTCTGTCAGCAGGCAGCCGTTACTCGGTCAAAGATCACCAAGGTGATTCACAGGATGTCGCCATCCTGCAGTATACCGGAGGCACGACCGGAGTGGCGAAGGGGGCGATGCTGACGCACCCACAATATCTTGGCCAATATGATGCAGGCCAAGGTACTGATGGCCCATAACCTGGTGGATGGTCAGGAACTCATGGTGGCGCCACTGCCGCTTTACCATATTTATTCGTTCACCTTCCATTGCATGATCGGAATGATCACCGGGCAGCATAACCTGCTGATCACGAATCCCCGTGATTTGCCGGCATTCGTCAAAGAGCTCCAGAAAGTCCGCTTCTCGGTGTTCGTGGGTTTGAACACCTTTTTGTGGGCTTGATGAAAAACCCGGATTTCCTGCAGCTGGATTTCAAGCCTCTTAAACTGACCCTTTCTGGTGGTATGGCGCTGCAGTCTGATACGGCGAACCGCTGGGAGGAAATCACCGGTTGCGAGATCAATGAAGGCTATGGGATGACTAGAAGCTTCACCGGTTGTCACTGTACAACCCGCTGGGCGCCAACAAGGTGGGCACTATTGGGATGCCTCTGCCGTCTACCGAGTTGAAATTAATTGATGACAATGGGCAGAACTGCCCATCGGTGAAATCGGCGAACTGTGTGTCCGTGTCCCCAGGTAATGAAAGGTTACTGGGAACGTCCTGACGAAACGGCTAACACATTGACCGAGGATGGCTGGCTGAAGACCGGTGATATCGCCACTATTATGGACGACGGTTATGTGAAAATCGTTGACCGTAAGAAAGATATGATTGTGGTTTCCGGTTTTAACGTCTATCCCAATGAGCTGGAAGATGTGTTGTCGGCGCATCCCGATATTGTCCAGTGTGCCGCTATTGGTGTGCCGAACAGCAAGACCGGTGAAAGCATCAAGATGTTTGCCGTGTCGTCCAATCGGAGCTGACCCAGGAGGCCGTCATCGCCTTTATTCGTGCCAGTGTGACTGGCTACAAGGTGCCACGTCAGATTGAATTCCGGGATGAGCTGCCGGTCACCAACGTAGGCAAGATACTGCGCCGTGAACTTCGTGACGAAGAACTGGCCAAGTTGAAACAGGCCAAGGCCTGCAGAATAATCGCCACTAGAAGAAGGCCGGGACGCTTGGGCGTGCCCGGCTTTTTTTATGGTGACTTTGCCCAAAGCAATGTGTTTTTGAACTGTTTGACTGAGAACCGCGCGTGACAGAGAAGCTTCCTTTGATTTTCGTAAAGCCGTCAATCTGTGCATGATGAAAGATCGTCACCGGTTTCGTCGGCAGTGGCGTTCTCTGCGCGGTGGCGATGACGCGAAGCGTACACGACTGGCAAGCAGGCCGATTGAGGCGTCCATGCAGCGTGCCGAACAGCGATGTAAGAATACGCCCAACGTCATGTATGGACGATGCGCTGCCCGTCGTACAGAAAAAAGATGCTATTGCTGAACTGATTCGGGATCATCAGGTCGTCATCGTAGCCGGTGAAACCGGCTCCGGTTAAAACGACGCAGCTGCCGAAAATTTGCCTGGAACTGGGTCGCGGTGTCTTTGGTACGATCGGCCATACACAGCCCCGTCGCCTGGCAGCCCGTTCTGTGGCTTCCCGCATTGCGGAAGAATTGCAGGTTGAACCGGGTTCACAGGTTGGCTACCAGGTGCGCTTTGCCGATCGAATCAGTGACCAGACCCAGATCAAGCTGATGACGGATGGTATTCTGCTGGCTGAAATCCAGAATGACCGATTTCTGAATCAGTACGATACGCTGATTATTGATGAGGCTCATGAACGCAGCCTCAATATTGATTTTCTGCTGGGCTACCTGAAGTTACTCCTGCGAAGCGGCCTGATCTGAAATTAATCATTACGTCCGCCACCATTGATGTGGAACGTTTCTCTCGTCATTTTGATAATGCGCCGGTGATTGAGGTTTCTGGTTCGACCTATCCGGTGGAGGTCTTGTATCGTCCGCTGGAAGACCTGGATATCGACGAGGATGGCGATCAGCTGCAATACCAGGGGATTCTCTCGGCAGTCCGGGAAATCGAGGCTCTCGAGCGCAGTGGTAAAGGACGCAGGCTCGGTGATGTGCTCGTATTTCTGAGTGGGGAGCGGGAAATCCGGGAAGCGGCCAAGTGTCTGCGCGATTGCCAAGCTGGCCCATACGGAAATTCTGCCACTTTACGCCCGCCTGAGTGCAGCAGAGCAGAGCCGCATTTTCCAGTCTCATAGTGGACGTCGCATTATTCTGTCGACAATGTCGCCGAAACGTCTTTGACGGTGCCCGGTATCCACTATGTGATTGATCCGGGGTTTGCCCGGATTAGCCGTTACAGTGTGCGCTCCAAGGTGCAGCGTCTGCCGATTGAGGCGGTATCCCAAGCATCGGCGAACCAGCGTAAGGGACGTTGTGGTCGTATTGCCGACGGTATTTGTATTCGTCTTTACGAATGAGCAGGATTTCCTGAATCGTCCTGAATTTACGGATGCCGAGATTCTGCGGACCAATCTTGCCGCCGTTATTCTGCAAATGCTGAAAATGGGGCTGGGCGATGTTGCCCGCTTCCCTTTGTTGATCGGCCTGACAACAAGGCTATCAACGACGGCTTCAAGCTATTGCAGGAACTGGGTGCGGTAGACGGCAGCAATCAAATTACTCGCATTGGCCGCCAGCTGGCGGTATTGCCGATTGATCCGCGTATTGGCCGCATGTTGCTGGCTGCCCATGATACCGGTGCTGTTCAGGAAGTATTGGTGATTGCCAGTGCATTGAGTATTCAGGATCCACGGGAGCGACCGGCAGAGAAAAAGCAGGCTGCGGATCAGAAGCATCGTGAGTTTTATGATGACAATTCCGATTTTCTGTCACTGCTGAATCTGTGGAAATGGTATGAAGAGCAGCGACAGGATCTGTCGCAATCCCAGCTCGCAAGCTCTGTAAACAACAATTCCTGAGTTTTATGCGGATGCGGGAATGGCGGGATATGCAATCGCCAGTTAATGCTGAGCTGCAAAGATCTCCGGTTAACTGTGAATACTGATGAAGCCAGTTATGGTGCTATTCACAAGGCGCTGCTTGCCGGTTTGTTAAGCCACCTGGGTAATCGCCATGAAGAGGCGGATTATCTTGGCGCACGAAATCGAAAATTCTGGATATTTCCGGGGTCTTGCCCTGTTTAAGCGTAAGCCGAAATGGGTGATGGCGGCAGAGCTGGTGGAAACCTCCCGCCTCTATGCGCGCAGTGTCGCCAAAGTGGAGCCCGGAATGGATTGAGCCTCTGGCAGGCACTCTGGTCAAGCGAAACTACTTTGAAACCCCATTGGAGAAAAAAACGGGCGCAGGTTGTCGCTTATGAGCAGGTCACGTTATACGGCCTGGTGATTGTGGCACGACGCAAGGTCAATTATGGCGCTATCGACCCGGTAATTTCCCGTGAACTGTTTATCCGACAGGGGTTGGTGGAAGGCGGCTATGAAAGTCAGGCCGGTTTTTATGCTCACAATAACAGTCTGATTGCCGAAGTTGAGGATCTCGAAGCCAAGTCCAGGCGACAGGATATCCTGGTTGATCCGGAAACCCTGTTTGCCTTTTATGATGAGCGTATTCCTGGAGGCATTTGCAACGGCAGTAGCTTTGAAAATGGCGTAAGACCGTTGAACGGGATAATGCACAGCTGTTGTATCTCACCAAAGATTATCTCATGCAGCATGATGCCGCGCATATTACCGAAGCCCAGTATCCGGATCAGACTCAAATGGCAGGGCTGGCGCTGCCGCTTTCATACCACTTTGCCCCTGGTGAAACCGACGACGGGGTCACTGTGTCTGTACCGGTGTCACTGTTACCCCAGTTGCCTCGTGATCGACTGGAATGGCTGGTGCCCGGCATGCTGCCCGACAAAGTCATTACCTTGATTCGGTCATTACCCAAGCAGGTCGCAAACACTTTGTCCCTGTGCCGGATTATTGCCCGTGCGGCACTGGAGGCACTGAATCACCTGTCGATGAACCACTGACGTTATTGCTGGGTGAGAAACTGTTTCGAATGACTGGTAACCGCATTCCCGAAGATGCCTGGGGTGTGAGCAAGCTGGATGATCATTTCCGGATGAACATCCGGGTGCTGGACGACGATGGAAAAATGCTGGGGCAGGGGCGTGATCTGTCCAAATTGCGTGAACAGTTTGCAGACCAGGCCCGGGAAGGATTACGGGACAAGACGGATCGTGATATGGAGCGTGAGGGGCTGACATCATGGAGTTTTGGTGATCTACCTGAAGAAATGCAACGCCAGCGTGGTGGTTTGATTGTTTCGATCCTATCCGGGCCTGGTGGATGAGAAGGCTTCGGTTGCCCTGCGTCTGTTTGATAATCCGCATTGTTAATCCGCAATTGGCGCAGCAGAAAACCCGTTTGGGGCTGGCTCGCCTGATTCAAATGGCATTGCCCGGAACAAATGAAGTTCATGGCGAAGCAGTTGAAGCATTTCAACCGAATCACGCTGCTGGCGGTCAATGCTGTCGACAAGAACAGTCTGATGGATGATATTCAACTGGCGGTGATCAATCAGGTTTACCTTCAGGATCCAGCCGTTTGGCCGCGTGATAAGGCGTCGTTCGACAAACTGGTTGATCAGGGACGTTCGGAATTGGTGTCGGTTGCGGAAGAGATAGAGCGCATGTTGCTGGCGATCTTTGAGAAATTCAATGCAATCAGTCGTCAGTTGAAAGGCAAAATCTCGTTCCAGTTGGCGCTTTCCATGGCGGACATCAAGCAGCAGTTGAGTGGGTTGATCTACCGTGGCTTCCTGTCCCCACACCCCTTGGGAATGGGTTGCAGCAATATTCTCGCTATCTTACGGCGATAGAAATGCGGCTGGAGAAACTGGTTGCTAACAGCAACCGTGATAGGCTTGAAACAGATCGATTGCAGGGTTGGCGCGAAGCCTGGGAAGCCCGAAGGGCGGCATTGGATAAGCAGCACGTGGTTGATGAGAGCCTCTGGTTGTATCGCTGGATGCTGGAGGAATACCGTGTCTCCGTCTTTGCTCAGACCCTGAAAACCCGGATGCCGGTGTCTGAGAAGCGCTTACGCAAGGTCTGGGATGAGATCGCGCAGCCTTGATACGGTTGTTTCAAAACCATGACAGCTCCTATAAGATCAAGCGTCTGACTGAAAGAAAAAAGCCTTCCGGGGCAAGTGACCTGAGGACAGGACGTGACAGAGGTAGTAATCAGTGGCACCGGGCTGTATACGCCCCCTTACGCCATCAGCAATGACGAACTGGTGGCGGCTATTCAATGCCTGGGTCAGGCAATCCAATGATGACAACCGGCAGGCAATTGCTGCCGGTGAAATAGACCCCCTTCAGGAAAGTAACAGCGAATTTATCGAAAAAGCGTCCGGTATTCGCAGTCGGTATGTCGTTGATCGGGATGGAATCCTGGATCCTGAACGTCTGGCGCCCCGCATTCCCGAGCGCAGCAATTATGAACCTTCGGTGCAATGTGAAATGGCGTTGGCTGCGGCAAAATCTGCGTTGACGGATGCGGGGCTTGAGTGCAACCGATCTGGATTTTGTGATTGTCGCCTGTTCCAACATGCAGCGACCTTATCCGCCATGGCCGTAGAAATTCAGCATTACCTGGGCATTCAGGGTTTTGGGTATGACATGAATGTGGCCTGCTCATCCGCGACTTTCGGGATACAGGCTGCCGTCAATGCGATCCGTTCCGGCAGTGCGCGACGGGGTATTGATGGTGAATCCGGAAATTTGTTCCGGCCACCTTAATTTCAGGGATCGTGACAGCCACTTTATTTTTGGTGATGCCTGTACGGCTGTGATTCTTGAAGACGAAAGCCTTGCCAGATCGGAAAATCGTTATCGTGTATTAGGCACAAAAACTCTGGACGCAGTATTCCAATAATATTCGTAATAACTTCGGTTTTTTGAATCGGGGGGATGCACAGGGAATTGGCAAGCTGGACAAGTTGTTTGTTCAGAATGGCAGGAAAGTCTTTAAAGAAGTCTGTCCCCAGGTGGCTCGGCATATTACCGAGCATCTGGATAGTCTGAATATGCCGGTATCTGAACTGAAACGGATGTGGTTGCACCAGGCTAATCTGAACATGAATCAGCTTGTGGCACGTCGGGTGCTGGGGCGTGATGCGGATAGTCATGAGGCACCTGTCATTCTGGATGAATATGCCAATACCAGCTCAGCAGGCTCCTATTATCGCATTTCATAAGTATCGCAGGGATCTGGTGTCTGCGCGAGCGTGGAGTGATTTGTTCCTTTGGGGCGGGCTACTCCATTGGCAGTGTTTTATTGGAAACCTGCTGACAATTAACAGCGATATATCCGATCTCTGTTTAGCTGCTTATTAATATCAATATTGATAAGCAGCTTTTCTCTTTTCTGGCGTTGAGTTGCTTCTCGATGACGCTCAGATAACAGCCTGACGATTGATGTCGCTTATGGTTGTTCTTTGAATGCGAAGATATTGATCAAGTAAAGAAACCTAAATAAAACGTTAATATATATTTACCTGATTACCACCTAACATAAGCCATTCTCCCGTCTAAACTTGCGACACTGGTTTTCCTTGAGTTAGGAGACGTGTCATGGCCAGGAACAAAATCCAGTTTCAGAAAGGCATGAGCCTTGTGGAATTCTTTCAGCGATACGTCAGGAAGGGGCAATGCCGCGATCAGTTTTTCAAATGGCGCTGGCCGAACGGCTTTGAATGCCCTCTGTGTTGTTGCCGAGAGTATTGCACCCTGAAAACCCGTGAACTTTACCAATGTATCGTTGTCGCCATCAAACATCACTGACCAGCGGTACCATTCTTGAAGCCAGCAAGTTGCCCTTCACCACCTGGTTTCTGGGCATGTTTTTAATGACTCAAACCAAGAATGGCATATCAGCCCTGGAGCTTTCGAGACAGCTTGGTGTTTCTTATAACGCCGCGTGGGCGCCTGAAACACAAGCTCATGCAAGTCATGAAAGAGCGGGATGACAGCCGCCCTCTACAGGGATATGTGCAGCTGGACGATGCCTACTGGGGCGGTGAAAAACATGGCGGCAAACGGGGACGAGGTTCTGCCAAACAACACCCTTTGTTGCTGCCGTGCAAACCAACGAAGAAAACTGCCCACTGTATATGCGCTTTAGTATGGTCACCAGTTTCCGGAAAAAGGAGTTGGAACACTGGGCGAAAAAACATCTCGGGGATCATACCTGTTGTGTTGTCAGTGATGGACTCGGCGCATTCACGGGAATAGTCGACGCTGGACATCCACATACTGCAGTAGTGACAGGAGGTGGTCATGAATCGATGGCCAATGAGTTGTTTACGTGGGTCAACACCATGATCGGGAATGTCAAAAACTCCCTGAGAGGCAGTTACCACAATATTAACCCCAGGCATCTGCCCACGATACCTTGCAGAATATGTTATCGATTTAACCGGCGCTTTGATTTGAAGCGGCGATGGTATCAAGGCTGGGTTACATGGGCTGCGCGAACCTGCCCCATGCCAGCAAGGCTTCTCAAGCTGGCTGAGCCACAGTGGTAATCAGGTATATTTAACCCGCCTGTCACATTCAAATACCAAACTACCTCGCGAAGACAAAAAACAATAAACGCAATGCACACCGAGGAGTGTTATTAATGAAATTGAAACCGCTTGCAGCGTCCGTAGCTGTTGTTGCTGCCGGGCTGGCGAGTATGGCCAGTGCCGGTGATTTTATTGAAGACAGCAGCCTGAAGATCAAATTCAGAAATGTCTATTTCAATGAAATGGGCCGGAGTAATGAAAATACCAAGGATCGCCGGGAGTGGGTGCAAGCGCTTATTGCCGATTTTAAATCAGGCTATTTCGCCGATGTTATCGGTTTTGACCTGTCTGCAGGCGGCGCCATGGGTCTCGCCAACGATATGGATGGTGAAAAGAATAACTGTAAAAACTCCAACCTGCCGCTGGATGGTGGTGACAAGACCAAGTGTGACCTGAACCGATATAGGAGGCATCCACCAGGCCTATGCCAAGTTCAAGTTTGGTCTGGATAACGTGGAATTTTCCGGTAATTACGGCAAGAAGAAGCGTAAGTTCAAGACCTACAGTGACTCCGGTTCACGGGCGCTGCCTGCCGCGACGTTCGGTGGTGAAGGCGTTTTGAGTATTCATGATGTTGATCTTTATGCGGCCCAAATCACCGGCTTCTCGCCGCGTAACCAGAGTTATTTCAAGGATGATCTCACTAACGGCACTGAGAAGATTGATAACCTGCGAATATACGGCCTTAAAGGCAAGCTGGCCGGGGTTAAGTTTCAGGTGGAACAGGGGGCTTCCAAGGATTACCTCCAGCAGCGTTACGCTCAGGTTGGTTATGACATCGACCTCAATGATGACATGACATTGGGGCTGGATGTACGTTACGGCAAGCAGGAAGATGATGGCGATCTTTATGGCGGCCAGCATGAGTCCAAATTCGTTAACCTGAATGCTGCGTTGGAAATGGGTGCGACAACACTCTATGCCGGTTATAACAAAGTCACTGATGGTGATTGGGATACAGCCTATTTCGATGAGGATCATGGTAAGTGGAGCTCTTCCGTCTCTTTGCATGAAGATTTTGCGGATGAGGATGAGAAAACCTGGCTGGTCGGTGTGAGCTATGATTTTGCTGCCATGGGTGTCGAGGGACTTGAGATCGATACCTATTATGCTCGTGGTGAAATCGACCAGAGTGGAGTGGACGAGTCTCGCTGGGAGCGTGGCACTATCCTGACCTATAAGTTTGGTGGTGACCTCAAGGGGCTGGATCTGGCCTGGGAGAACTATACCAACCGTGGACACGGTGGTGATTCCAATACCGATGATAACCGTTTCTATGTGAACTACAGCCTTTCTGTTTTCTGACAGACTTTGTTTTCGGGGCAGTGCCTGAGCTAATGGGTGCTGCCTTGCTACCCGTGTTGTACTTGCTCTGTTTTTCCCCGCACTCCCCCGCGGGGTTTTTTATTTTAGGGTTGGTGAAAGCTTCCTTTACTCATTGTCAGCTATTGATGAAGGCGGTCATTTGACGAACCGAAATCTTCTGCCTTAACTGGATATTGATGGTGTCTCATAGAGATTTTTTTCATTTATCCCGCCTCTATCAGCGCTGCAGTGTGACCCGATAGAGCCCTTACTGACAAGGATGATCAGTAGCATGGGTAACAGAAGTCGGATATTAATCATTGATGATGATCAACAGCAACGCCAGGTGTTGAACACGATTCTTGAGTTCATGGGTTGCGAAACCGAATATGCCTCCACGCAGCGTTTCCAGGAGAGGCTTGGCCATGACCAGAACTTTAATGCCGTGGTGCTTGGCTTGCGGGGCCAGAGTGATGAAGCGCTTAAGTTTCTGAATCGTCACCATGCCGGTCTTCCCGTGATTCTCTGTGGGCAATCACGTCCCGGGCAGTTGCAGGGCAGCATGCGCCGGCAAGTGGTGGCAGAGCTTCGTCCACCGTTGACTCACAGCCAGATGCTGGAAAGTCTGCATATGTCGCAGATTTACCGCGCGCATTGCCGTCATGGCCAAATGGCTTCCGGTTATCACGATGTTCAGGTCTTCAAAAACCTGGTGGGTAGCAGCCGCCCTATTCGCCAGGTGCGTTCCCTGATGAGCCAGGTAATGAAGAAGGACGTCAATGTACTGATTACCGGGGAATCGGGCACCGGAAAAGAAGTGGTTGCCAGGAATTTGCATGAACACTCCGGGCGACAGGGGCGTCCGTTTGTACCCGTCAATTGTGGTGCTATTCCGGCTGAGTTGCTCGAAAGTGAGTTGTTTGGCCATGAGAAGGGGGCTTTCACTGGTGCCATAGCTACCCGTAAAGGCCGCTTTGAACTGGCGGATGGCGGAACATTATTCCTTGATGAAATTGGCGATATGCCTCTGAATATGCAGGTTAAGCTGCTAAGGGTATTGCAGGAGCGCTGCTTTGAAAGGGTGGGCGGATCCGCGCCGATTCATGTCAATGTCAGAATTATCGCGGCGACGCACAAAAACCTGGAAGAAATGGTCGCTTCCGGGAAGTTCCGTGATGACCTCTATTATCGCCTCAATGTGTTCCCTATTGATATGCCGGCCTTAAGGGATCGCACCGAAGATCTTCCGCTGATTCTTAATGACTTGATTACCCGTATGGAGCGGGATCAGCGAGGCTCCGTCCGGTTCAGTTCTGCAGCCATTATGTTGCTGTGTAAATATGACTGGCCTGGGAATGTCCGGGAGCTGGCGAACCTTGTGGAGCGCCTTTCTATCATCTACCCAATGGGTGTTATTGGGGTGGAAGAATTGCCAGACAAGTTCCAGAAGCTGGCAGGGCAGGAGGTCAGGGACAGCCGGGTTGCTGAGATGTTTCCCAATACAATCCAGCCGCCGGGTTCTTCCGGTCTGGATGAGTTGGCTATCCTCCCGGTCAATGGCCTGAATCTGAAAGATTTCCTGGGTCGGCTGGAGAAGAAACTGATTCGCCAGGCGCTGGATGACTGCAACAACGTCGTTGCCCGCGCAGCGGACAAGTTGCAGATCCGTCGTACCACGCTGGTGGAAAAAATGCGGAAGTATGAACTGAATCGTTATGCACAGACTGATGATTCAGAAACGTCTTAACGTTGCCAGGTTTTTTCCTGCCCGTTTTCTCTCGTCGATATTACTGCTGTTGCTGTCACTGGCAACAGCAGCCGACGAGGCGGTAGAAACCCCTTCCCTTGGTGGATACGCTGTTTTTCAGGCGCTATTTTCTTTGATACTGGTGACAGTACTGATTTTCGGTACAGCCTGGTTGCTCAAACGTTTCAATCCCGCGATGTCTCAAAGCGGCCATGGTATGAAAATCATCGGCGCGTTGTCGCTGGGCGGGCGAGATCGACTGGTATTGGTCGAAGCTGGCAGTAAGCAGTTGCTGCTGGGGGTTTCGCCAGGACGTGTCATGCTGGTTGAATCATTTGACGAGCCCGTGATTGATACTGAATCTTCCGGTACTCCGGTTGAAGAAAAATTCCGCCAACTGCTTCGTCGATCCTGATAGTTCCACTTCTTTTCACCATCCAATTAAACCGATAAGGCGCCTTACTGTCGCAAAGGCATAGGCTCAAGTCGTGGTTTTCTGTCTATGGTGCTGATGCTTAATGGCGGGAATCCGTCGCCTGTTTTTTGAATAGTCAAAAAAACATACTTATTTTCGATCGAATAATGGATTAGAGTCGTCGTTTCTTCGGTTGTAAAAAATAAAAAGTTAATAAAAACAATTGGATAGGTGTTTTTTTTTTGGGTGGTGGATTCGTTTCTGGCATAGCTATTGCAATAGTTACTTTGCCGACGCCAAGGAATGGTGTTGGCTGATATCTATCCCAATAACTAACGGACCGTAAAGGAACTATGGACGTTAAACCAGTGAGAGTCGCTGCGATAGCCAGCGGCAAAGGTGGTGTAGGGAAAACCAGTTTTTCCATTAACCTGGCCGAAGCGTTAAGCCGTGCCGGCAACCGTGTCTTGTTAATGGATGCTGATTTTAATCTTGCCAATGTGCACTTGATGCTCGGGCAGACGCCGGAGCAAACCATCGCTGATGTGATCGCGGGGCGGTGTTCCATTGAGGACACCTTCCTGCCAGGGCCTGCTGAGGTCAAGGTTGTGCCCCGGTGTCAGAGGGGGGGGCGATCTTGCCGGTATTGATGGAACAAGCCTGTTATCCCTGATTCAGTCCGTTGACGATATTGCCGGTGAGGTCGATATCCTGCTGTTGGACCACGGCCGGCGGTTTACGCGAGCGGGATATGCGCCTGGTGGCTGCCGCATCGGATGTCATGGTGCTGGTGACACCGGACAAGGTCACCATCGCGGATACGGCGGACTATATCCGCATGTTGCGCCTGCAATATGGTGTTCAGCATTTCAATGTCGTGACCAACATGGTACGGAGTCAACGGGAAGGATCCCAGTTGATTCAGGCGCTTCAGTCGCAGATTGGCTTTGATCATGACCTTGTGATCCGCCATGCCGGCACTCTCCCGTATGATCCCGCCGTTCGTAAGGCCAGCGATCGTGCCATGACGCTCTTCCAGACCAGCCCGGATTCCAAGGTCTGCCGCGGCATGCGTTCCATTGCCGATGGCATGAATCAGCAGTCTCGCGTGTATTACCCCAGAGGCGGAATGACGTTCTTCTTCGAGAACCAGGTTCTCGCAGGGGGGTGTTAGCCATGGAAGCGTTGATTCGGGAAACCGCGGAGAAACGCGCGAGCCGGAGAACTTATGCGGAACTGGTGGAACGGCATGCACCGTTGGTCAAGCGGATTGCCCGCCACCTCTCCGCCAGGATGCCGGCCAGTGTTCAGCTCGATGACCTGGTACAGGCGGGCATGGTCGGCTTGCTGGAGGCGGCGCGTAAGTTTGATGTCGATAAGGGGGGCCAGTTTTGAAACCTTTGCCGGTATCCGGATTCGTGGCGCCATGCTGGATGAAATACGCCGTGGAGACTGGGGGCCGCGTTCAGTCTACCGTAACAGCCGGCGGGTCAGTGAAGCGATTCGGGCGGTAGAAGCCCGGTTGGGAAGAGATTCCCGGGATGCTGAAGTGGCGGCTGAAATGGATGTCTCGCTGGAAGAATACTTCAACATTCTGCAGGACTTGCGCGGCTGCCGGTTGTTCAGTTTCGAGGACATGTTTGATAGCGAGGAGTCCCGGTTGCAGCGCCGCTCGGAAAACAATGCCCCGGAAATGGATCTGCAAACGGAGAAGTTTCGCAAGGCCCTGGGTTCTGCGATTGAGACCTTGTCAGAGCGTGAGCAGCTGGTGTTGAACCTCTATTACGAAAAAGAACTCAATCTCAAGGAGATTGGCAAGGTGCTGGGGGTCAGTGAGTCGCGGGTCAGCCAGATCCACAGCCAGGCGGCATTAAGACTGAGGGCCCGGTTGCAGAGCTGGGTGTAAGTTGCCCGCTGCAGTCAGGTGGTTTCTGGGCAATGTCTTGCCGTAAGCGGTCAGGAAGACCGTGTGGTAAGCAGTCATACAAGGACGTATCGGATGCAACACATAATAAGCGTATTCAGAGGTATGGTGCTGTCTGTGGCAGTACTTTGGGGGCAGGCGGTAGCGGGTGAAGCGCCAGAGCATGTCAAGGGGGCGACAACGGTCAATACGGCACAGGCTATGCGTCTTCATGAGCTGGGCGCCATGTTTATCGACATTCGCACACGTCGGGAGTGGAACTGGGGGCATGTGGAAGGTGCACACCACCTGGGACTTAAGTCAACGTTTGCCTTGCTTTACCATGATGGCTTCATGGATCGAAAAACGCCGGTGGTGATTTATGGCAGTGGTACTCACCGGATTCGTGCGGCTTTTGCATCGTATCTGGCCGTCTTGTGGGGCTATGAGAAGGTCTTCTATTTCCGGGAAGGGTATTTTTCCTGGTTGGCGTTTGACTTGCCTGTCGTCATGCGCAGCGACAAACCGTAGTGACAAGTTGACGGGTTGCGAACCGATTGGTTATCGCAACCCCGCAAATACATCATAACCACGTTCTGTTTTTGCAAAATCCTGCCTCTTTCTATATAAAGTCAGCTCACTATAACTGCTGGTTTTTAACGCATTTGCATGACTGTCGCCACACCTAACGATCCTCTGTTGATGCTCAGGCAACTGCGTTGCATTCGGGATGATCGCGTACTGTTTTCTGAACTGGCGCTGGATCTGGCACCGGGTGAAATCATTCAGGTGACGGGGCCGAACGGTTCTGGCAAGACCACGCTGTTGCGCATTGTGTCGGGTTTATCGCTCGATTTTGAGGGCGAGATCGTATGGTCCGGTATTGCGGTTGAGCAAAACCGGTTGGCCTACCAGCAGGATCTGTTATTTATCGGTCACCAGGTGGGAATCAAGGCGGCCTTGACGCCGGAGGAGAATCTCCGGGCTGTTATGGGGATGCATGGGCAGTTTAAGAAAGAGGATATTCATGATGCGCTCAGTAGAGTTGATCTCTATGGCTTCGAGGATGTGCCCTGTTATCAGCTATCAGCGGGCCAGCAACGACGGGTAGCCCTGGCGCGTCTGCATCTCAGTCGGCAGCGGTTATGGATACTCGATGAGCCGTTTACCGCGATTGATCGTGCCGGCGTCAAGGCGCTGGAATCGTTGTTAATCTGTCACGCCCAACGGGGTGGGATGGTGATGTTGACGACTCACCATGAATTGGGCATTCAGTATCAGGGCTTGAAACGGCTTGATCTTGCTGACTTGTTGTCAGCTTCTGATCACTCATTTGCAGTAGAGGCCGTGTAATGATGGAATCGACAGCCCCTTCTGTTTTTCACGCATTTTGTCAGGTTTTGGCCCGGGATCTCAGACTGCATTTTCGGCAGCGTGGCGACCTGATGAATCCGCTGGTGTTTTTTATCCTGGTGGCCAGCCTGTTTCCATTAGGGGTTGGGCCAGAATCCAAAATGCTGACCCAGATTGGCAGCGGTATCATTTGGGTAGCTGCCCTGTTGGCGACGCTGTTGTCATTGGATAGTCTGTTTCGGTCTGATTTTGATGACGGTTCGCTTGAGCAGATCATACTCAGTCCACAACCGCTCTATGTGCTGCTGATGGCGAAAGTGCTGGCCCATTGGTTAGTAAGTGGTTTGTTGCTGGTGATCCTGTCACCCGTGTTGGCCGTGATGTTTCATTTGCCCGCGTCTGCCTTTCCAGCGTTGATTGCCACCTTGATGCTCGGTACGCCGCTGTTGAGCCTGTTGGGGGCGATTGGTTCTGCCTTGACGGTGGGTTTAAAAAAGGGGGGGCGTGTTGATGTCGCTCCTGATTTTGCCACTTTATATACCGGTACTGATTCTGGGGACGGGGTGTATTGATGCTGCGGTGAATGGCTTGGCCTGGAGTGGCTACCTGCTCTGGCTTGGCGCCATGCTCATGCTTGGGGTGACGTTTGTGCCCTTCGCCATCAGTGCGGGATTACGGATCAGTATCAGTGGTTGAGTGAGTAAATGGCGCAGTCATGGTAGTATTGCGCCAGATCAACGAAGCGCCATGAGGGGAACGGTTTATGTGGTATTTACGGTAAATACCCATTAATATGGCGCGACAGAACAGAAAGTTACTATAAGTATGCGCTGGACATTTTTTCACAAGTTTGCCTCACCCAAGTGGTTCTATGATATCAGTGGCCGGTTTTTGCCGTGGATCGGCTTGCTGGCGTCTGCGCTGATCCTGACGGGTGTTGGCTGGGGGCTATTCTGGACGCCGCCGGATTACCTGCAGGGTAACAGTTACCGCATCATCTTTATTCATGTGCCGTCTGCTTCACTGGCGATGTCGGTGTATGCCGGGATGGCAATCATTGCCGGTATTGGCTTTATCTGGAAAATCAAGCTGGCGGATATGGCGGTAAAATGCCTTGCACCTATTGGGGCGTCCTTTTGTGCGCTGGCGCTGCTCACCGGGGCGATCTGGGGGAAGCCTACGTGGGGTACATGGTGGGTATGGGATGCCCGCCTGACTTCAGTTTTGATCCTGATGTTTCTCTATCTTGGGCTGATCGCGTTGCGTGAAGCCATGAACAGTCAGGATTCTGCTGCTCGCGCCTGTGCTGTTCTCTCTCTTGTTGGTCTGGTGAATCTTCCGATCATCAAGTATTCCGTGGAATGGTGGAATACGTTGCATCAGGGACCATCCATAAAGGTCACCGGTGAAACTACTATGGCGCCGGAAATGTTGACACCCTTGCTCATTTCCATTGCCGGTTTTTACCTTTTCTGCCTGTTCGTATTTCTGCTGCGACTGCGTGCCGAAATACTGGAGCGGGAACAACGAACGCGCTGGGTTAAACAGCTGCTGGCGTCGTGAAAGACATCGGTATGAATTCGAATACAAGACTAAGACGGGCATAGAAGGACGATAGATGTATTTTGAAACGTTTGACAGCCTGGTTCAAATGGGGGGACACGGTCCTTACGTCTGGACATGTTATCTGATCGCGCTGCTGGTGGTGGGTTACAACCTGGTCAGCCCGTTGCGCGCACGTAAGCGGGCGATGGACGCCATCCGTCGCCGTATCCGCCGGGAGGAGAGGGCATGAAAGCGATTCGTAAACAACGCCTTTTTCTGCTGCTTTTCATTCTCGTCGGTGCTGGTATTGCTGTGGGGCTGGTGTTGATGGCCCTGCAGCAGAATATCAATCTGTATTATTCCCCGGCCCAGATAATTGGAAAGGAAGCCCCCATTGACGTGCAGATCCGTGGTGGTGGCCTGGTGGTGGCCGGTTCAGTGGTTCGTGACCCGGAAAGTCTGGATGTCGCCTTTGATATTACCGATGGTGCTGGAACGGTGACGGTAAAATATACCGGTATCCTGCCGGACCTGTTTGCGGAAGGTCAGGGTATTGTGGGGTACCGGTAAACTTGGCAGTGACGGCGTTTTTTATGCGGATGAGGTGCTGGCCAAGCATGATTCCACCTACATGCCGCCGGAAGTTCAGGATGCGATAGACAAAGCGCACGGGCAGCCCGAAAAAAACCGTGACTTACAGGGAGTCCGGCGCATGATTCCAGAACTGGGGCAGTTGTCGTTAATTATCGCGCTATGCTTTGCCGTTATCCTCTCCGTTGTACCGCTTGTGGGCACTTATACGGGGCATCGAACCTGGCAGGCGTTGGCCAAACCCCTGAGCTGGGGACAGTTCTTTTTCCTGCTGGTCGCCTTCCTGATTCTGGTTGAAGCCTTTGTGGCGGATGATTTCACCGTGGCTTATGTGGCGCGGAATTCGAACACCCTGCTGCCATTGCCCTTTAAAGTCAGTGCGGTCTGGGGTGCGCATGAGGGTTCACTCCTGCTATGGGCGCTGATACTGGCCGGCTGGATGTTTGCGGTGAGCATTTTCTCCCGCTCGCTGCCAACGATCATGCTGGCGCGGGTATTGTCTGTCATGGGAATGGTCAGCGTCGGTTTCCTGCTGTTCATGATTGTCACCTCCAACCCGTTTGAGCGGCTGCTGTTGTATCCGCCGGCTGATGGCGCCGACTTGAATCCGCTGCTACAGGATTTCGGCCTGATCATTCATCCGCCGATGCTGTATATGGGTTACGTCGGTTTCTCCGTGGTGTTTGCCTTTGCCATTGCGTCCCTACTGGGCGGGAAGCTGGATGCAGCCTGGGCCCGCTGGAGCCGGCCCTGGACTATTATTGCCTGGGTCTTTTTAACACTCGGTATTTCTCTTGGCAGTTGGTGGGCATACTACGAACTTGGCTGGGGTGGCTGGTGGTTCTGGGACCCTGTTGAAAATGCCTCCTTCATGCCATGGTTAGCAGGTACTGCGTTGATTCATTCGCTGGCCGTGTCTGAAAAGCGGGGCATGTTTAAAAGCTGGACAGTGTTGTTGGCGATTCTGACCTTTTCCCTGAGTCTGCTAGGTACGTTCCTGGTGCGCTCCGGAGTGTTGACCTCGGTCCATGCGTTTGCCACGGATCCGGCACGCGGCAGCTTTATCCTGATGTTCCTGTTGCTTGTGGTCGGTGGTTCCCTGACGTTGTATGCACTGCGTGCCCCTGTCGTCAAAAGTCGCGCTGGTTTTGGACTGCTGTCCATGGAAACCTTCCTGCTGCTGAATAATATTCTGCTTGTGACCAGTTGTGCGATGGTATTGCTGGGAACGCTGTTCCCCTTGATCTTTGACGCACTGGGTCTGGGTAAAATATCGGTAGGACCTCCCTATTTTAATACCCTGTTTGTGCCGCTGACGTTCCTCATCGCATTGACGATGGGCATTGGTATCCTTTCCCGCTGGAAGGACACCGAAGGTAGCTGGCTGATCAGTCAGCTGCGCTGGGTGTTGCTGGCGTCAATAGTGCTTGGTCTGTCTATTAGCCTGTTTCAAGGGGCAAGCTTCGAGCTGGCCGTAGCGCTATCCATGATACTGGTTTGCTGGATTGTGCTGACCGCTATCAAGGACATCCTGAACCGTTGTCGTAACAAGCCTTCATTGATCGCAGGTTTGCAGTCAATACGACGCAGTGTCTGGGGCATGCATCTGGCGCATATTGGTCTTGCGGTGTCCATGGTGGGTGTTGCCATGGTGTCGTTTTACAGTGGCGAGCGGGATCTGCGCATGGCACCAGGACAGACTGTAGAACTGGCGGGTTATACCTTCCGGTTTGATGGGGTCGAACGACGTCGAGGGCCGAATTACCTGTCTGACTACGGTACTTTACAGGTTATTCGTGATGGCCGTGTGCTGACGACTCTTCACCCTGAGAAGCGTCTTTATCAGGTGCAGGGTAGTGTCATGAGCGAAGCGGGCATTGATGCCGGCTTAACCCGGGATCTTTATATTGCGCTGGGTGACTCCCTGGAAGAGGGGGCCTGGGCTGTTCGCATACAGGTAAAAGCGTTTGTTCGCTGGATCTGGCTGGGTTCATTGTTCATGGCATTGGGGGGCTGCCTGGCTGCGCTTGATCGCCGTTATCGGGTGAAGGCGCGTCAGCGGGTTATGGCTCCGGGAGCACAGGCCGGTGATGGCTTGTCAGCTGCGGTATGAGGGTGTTATGCAGCGACTGAAATTGTTTTTACCGCTGGCAGTCTTTGTACTGCTGGCTGGTTTCCTGTTTGTTGGTCTCTTTTCTGGACAAGGAAAATCTGCCGTCCCCTTTGCTGGATGAACCGTTTCCGGCATTCAGCCTGGTGACATTGAAAGGTCCCGACAAACCAGTGACTGAGCAGGCTCTCAAGGGGGAGATTGCACTGGTCAATGTCTGGGCGACATGGTGTATTTCCTGCCGTGCCGAGCATCCCTGGCTGCTGAAGATTGCGGATCAGGGTATTCCGGTCTATGGGGTGAATTACAAGGATAATCCTGAAGATGCCCGTCGCTGGTTGAAAGAGCTGGGCGACCCTTACCGCTTCAGTGTGATGGATGAAAAGGGGCGTCTCGGACTTGATCTTGGTGTCTATGGCGCGCCGGAAACCTATTTGATTGATGCCCGTGGCGTGATCCGCTACAAACATGTTGGCGTCGTCGATGGTCGGGTCTGGCAGGATATCCTGAAACCTCGGGTTGAAATGCTGAGAGAGGAGGAGGCTGGGCAATGAATATATCGGTTTTTATCCGGCGTTCAGTCATCGCTTTCTGTTTGCTGCTCCCACTGGGCGCAAGCGCCTCCATTGATACCTGGGAGTTTGACGATCAAGCCCAGTTCGACCGTTACAAGATGCTGACGGAAGAGCTACGCTGCCCCAAATGTCAAAATCAGAATATCGCGGATTCCAATGCCCCGATCGCCAATGACCTGCGGGCAGAAGTCTATCGGATGTTACAGACCGGTCAGAATGACGAGCAGATTGTCGATTTCATGCTGGACCGTTACGGTGATTTTGTCCTCTACAAACCACGCCTTTCTGCAGGCACGTTGTTGCTGTGGTTCGGCCCGCTATTGTTCCTGGTGGCGGGTGGTGTGACCTTGTTTGTGATTATCCGCCGAAATCGCCTGGCAAGCCCGCAGGCTGATCATCTGACGGCGGCAGAAAAAGACCGGCTGAAGCAGTTACTGGAAGGACGGGAGTCATCATGACGGTATTTTGGGGACTGGTCGTTACAGTGCTGCTGTTGGCGGCGTGCTTTATTCTCGTACCGTTACTGATCTGGCGTAAACGCCCGCCCGTAGATGAGCTTCAAAGTCGTGAAGAGGCCAACCTGGGATTATACCGCGAACGTTTGAGTGAACTGGATGAACAGCTGCAGCGTGGTGATATTGATACGCAGCGTTTTGAACAGCTAAAACAGGAAGCTGAAACAACGTTGCTGGGTGATGTGGATGACGTTGTGGAATCAGTACAACTGTCAAGCAAAGCAGGTTGGGCCATGCCATTGGCCTTGTGCCTGTCTATGGCGGTGGTATCGGTGATGCTGTATTTGCGCTGGGGGGGCCAGTGATGAACTGAGTTTGGCGACAGCGCTTAATCAGCCATCACCGGAGCAATCAATAGAGCAGCTGACGGGCAAACTGGAACGGGTGCTGGATCGTCAGCCTGATAACTACCAGGGTTATTACCTGCTGGGACGCTCCTACATGACCATGGGACGCTTCCAGGATGCGGTCGATGCTTTTGCGCGCGTTGTGAAATTGGTGGGAGATGACCCGGAACCCTTGTCGCAGTTCGCCCAGGCACTGTTTCTGGCCCAGAATAGTCGGGTAACGCCACAGGTTGAGGATCTGGTCGATCGTACGCTGACTGTGCAGCCGGATAATGTCACGGCGCTTGGTTTGAAAGGTATTATATCCTTTGAGAATAAGCAGTATCGCAATGCCATCAAGGCTTGGGAATCGTTACTGGCGGTGACTCAGGATCCTCAATCCCGGGCTGCCTTAACATCCGGTATAGCCCAGGCGCGTGTCATGCTAGGTGGTGCGCCGGAGGAGCCGGCCAGGCCGGAAGATCAATCGCCTGTATCAGGATTGGAAGTGCGTGTTGTTCTCTCGGATCAATTGAAAGCACTGCCACCCACAACACGGGTATTCATTTTTGCACGGGCTACTGACGGGGCCGCCCATGCCGCTGGCTGTTGCGCCGGTCACCGTGGGTGAACTGCCAAAGACGGTTCTGTTGAATGATGCCATGGCCATGATGCCGGAATTGAAGCTGTCCGGTTTTGATAAGGTGGATGTCGTGGCCAGAATTTCTAAAAGTGGTGATGTGCGTAACGCTGACTATGAAGCCCTGGTCAAAGGTGTTGAGGTCTCTTCACGTAAAACGGTTGAGCTGGAGATTGATGGCGGCGCCGGTTGAGGTCAGAATGCCCTGATATTTCTACGACGCTTCAGGAATTGAGAGTGAAGATTCTGGTCATTGGTCCCTCCTGGGTTGGCGACATGGTGATGTCGCAGAGTCTCTATCGCACACTCAAAGCCCGCCATCCAGACGCCATCATTGATGTGATGGCGCCGTCATGGTGCCTCCCTCTGCTTGACTGTATGCCGGAAGTGGATGAGGCAATTGCCATGCCGTTGGGGCATGGCAAGCTGGAAATCGGTGTGCGAAGAAAGTTGGGATTATCGCTGAAATCCAGACATTATGATCAGGCGATTGTTCTACCCCGGTTCGCTCAAATCGGCACTGGTCCCATGGTTTGCCGGCATTCCAAAACGTACCGGTTGGCGTGGCGAGATGCGTTATGGGTTGCTGAATGATATCCGTACATTGGACGCTCAGGCTTTCCCATTGATGGTGCAGCGTTATGTGGCGCTGGCATTTGATAAGCCTGAAATGACATCGGCACAGGCGATACCTGAACCGTTATTGAAGCCTCAGCTGGTTGTTGATCCTTCAAGCGTGCATCGGACATTGCAATCGTTTTCCCTGAATATGGAACAGCCCACGTTGGCGCTTTGTCCAGGTGCAGAGTTTGGTCCCGCGAAGCGCTGGCCAGACTATCATTACTCGAAGGTGGCTGAATCCATGATTGCCCAAGGCTGGCAGGTATTCCTGTTTGGTTCTGACAATGACAGGGCAGTCGGTGGTGCCATTGTGGATGCCATTACGTCTGCACATCAAGGCGGATGCATTAATCTTGCAGGCAAAACATCGCTGGGACAGGCGGTAGAAATCCTCTCGCAATGTCGAGCAGCCATCAGTAATGATTCAGGGCTCATGCATGTCGCAGCAGCTGTTGGGTTGCCGTTGGTGGCACTCTATGGCCCATCCAGTCCGGACTTTACTCCACCGTTAAGTGATCAGGCCAAAGTGCTCCGGTTAATTACGGGATATCTCAAAATCCGTAAAGGTGATAGTGAGGAGGGTTACCACCAGAGCCTGATCGATATTTCCCCGGATATGGCAATAGATGCGCTTCAGGATGTGCTGGATATTCCAGCATGTTGTGAGTCAGCTGTATAAAAAGGAATTTTTCAGGGCAAATGAGGTGCGCGCTTTGTTTAATTCGCGGATATTGAATGACATTTTGGAAGCTGAACTGGCTAATGGAAACGAGATTGTCGAAGTATCAGCATGGCTTCCTCAGTGTCATAAGCTCGTGATCCTGAGGCGCCACTTTTCCAATCAATACAAAATAAAGGGATTGCGCTATAGCTGCATTGAAGGGCCGCACTACTGGAAAGCAGAATATACAACGACAGACTATAGCGAGTGTTTGGCATGTAATTAGGACGACCTAGGCTGGAATAATTCTAATATCGTTTTACATGAGTGATGTGTAATAACATTCAACTTGAATGGTGGTTTCAAGGGTTTGATGTTGCTCTTGTGTTTCTTGTTATTCTTAGCGCTATCGCGAAAACAAATACAAGGTATAGGTAGTGTTCACTTTCGGAAGAGAGCATGAGTTAAAGTGTGCAAGGAATGCGTTTAGTTCGGATTCAGAGGCTGAGCTGATGCTTGTCGTGGTATCTGCGATTCATGATTTGTTGGAAGGTGAAGCAACATTTTCAGACATCGAGCCAATGCTTAAAGCGGGTTTTATCAACGGCAATCGAGCGACGTGGGATCAGACAGGTAGTTGGCTGATAAAGATGTCAAAAGATTATCCTGAGACTGAAATGACATGGAAAGTGCTGGCTACCTATCCGAAAGCAGAGATTAGGTTCCGGGTCGCATGCTATATTGGTCATCTCCCTGATAGTTTTCAGGAGGATCTATATATGTTCCTGAGTAACGATAAGAGCGCTAAAGTGTCTAAACAAGCTCATGCAAAATGGCATTTTCATAAATACCCTGAGGCGTATACATGACTGCGATAAGCGAGTTTTGGTTTATGCTGTGAAGCCTGTTGACAGTATTCCTGTCAACCCTGTTAGTAGCCGCAGTTGCAATTCCCAAGCCTAACCTGTTCTAATAACTTTTGTGGTTAAACTACACAGAATGTGTGCATTTGGCATTACAGCCTGTAGTACCCGTTACTGGATGCAGCCTCCAGCAGTGACCAAACGGCGGCCGCAATCCGGTGTTCCTGGCGTCAAGGATAGGCGCTGACAGCCGTTGCCAGGCAAATGACACAAGAGTGCGACAACAGCCCTGAGCCAGATAGACCCAACGCTGTCTCAGAACAGGATTTCAGGACTCCATGCGTCTTAAATGTATCAAATTGTCCGGGTTCAAGTCGTTTGTAGACCCGACCACCGTATATTTTCCCAGCAACATGTGTGGCGTTGTCGGCCCCAATGGTTGCGGAAAGTCCAATATTATTGATGCCGTCCGCTGGGTGATGGGGGAGTCCTCCGCCAAGAACCTGCGGGGCGACTCCATGACCGATGTTATCTTCAAGGGCTCCAACAGCCGGAAGCCCGCCAGCTACGCCCATGTGGAGCTGGTGTTTGATAACAACGAAGGTCGGATCACCGGCGAATATGCCGCTTACAGTGAAATCTCCGTCAAGCGTAAGCTCACCAGTGATGCTCAGAACACCTACTTCCTCAACGGCAACAAGTGTCGGCGGAAAGATATTATGGATATCTTTCTTGGCACCGGTCTGGGGCCGAGAAGTTACGCCATTATCAGTCAGGGCATCATCTCCAACCTGATTGAATCCAAGCCTGAAGAGCTGCGGGTATTCATTGAGGAAGCGGCGGGTATTTCCCGTTATAAAGAGCGTCGTCGTGAAACAGAAAACCGGTTGCGGCGAACCAATGAGAACCTGGAACGCCTCACGGACCTGCGTGAAGAACTCGAACGGCAGTTATCGCATTTAAAACGTCAGGCCGAAGCCGCAGAGAAGTATAAGCAGTACAAACAGGAAGAACGGTTAAAGCGCGCCCAGCTGCATGCCCTGCGCTGGCAGGGTGTCGACAGTGGTGCGAAGTCCCAGGAAAGTGCCATTCGGGAATTTGAGATTCGACTGGAAGCGGCGATTGCCAAGCAGCGTTCCAGCGATACAGACATTGAAAAACTTCGCCAGAGCCAGACGGAATATGCGGACAGCTTCAACAAGGTGCAGAGCCGTTACTACAGCACTGGTAATGAGATTACCAAGCTCGAGCAGACCATTGCCCACCGCCGGGAGCGTGCTGATCAGTTAAGTCGAGATCTTCAGGAAGCCGAAGCTGCCTGGCGGGAAAACCGGGAAAACCTGGAGTCGGATCAGCTCAAGCTTGAGCAGCTGGAAGAGGAAGTGCTGTCCATTGAGCCCGAGCTGGAATTGAGCCTTGCCGGTGAAGAAGAGCATGCCATGGCGCTGATGGAGGCGGAAGAATCCATGCAGACCTGGCAGCACGGAACAGTCCAAAATTCAGCACCTGGAGCAGGTGTTGGATCGTCTGGAAGAGCGTCTCAGAAAACATCAGGAAGAGATGTCCGGGCTTCAGGCTGAGCCTGTTGAAGAAGAGATTGAGCTGCTAACCGAACAGCTAACTGAGCTGGAATTACAGATTGAGACGTTGCAGCACACTCAGGAAGAAACGGGCGAGCAGATTCATACAGTCAGACAGGCGATAGCCGATGCTACCCAGCAGAAAGATGACTGTAGTCGTCGTCTAAATGAAGCACGCGGTCGGTTTGCCTCCTTGCAGGCCCTTCAACAGGCCGCTCTGGGGCACAGCGATGGCGGTATTGAATGGCTGGCTGGGCAGGGGCTGGCAGAAATGCCCCGTCTCGGTCAGCAGATCAAGGTGAAACCAGGCTGGGAAACGGCTGTTGAAACCGTGCTGGGCGATTATCTTCAGGCTGTCTGTGTCGATGATGTGGATACGGTTGCAACGGTGCTGGATTCCATGGTGGAAGCCAACCTGACGTTTCTTGCCGCCAATACCGTAGGGTTGTCCAGTGGGCAAAGGATGGATAAGGCGACAGCTCTGATCGATTGTGTTGAGGGGGTGGAAGCGGCGGAAACGTTGCTTCAGGGGGTTTACGGTGCCACTACGCTAGACGAAGCTCTGGCCCTGCGACCCAAACTGGCGTCTGGTGAGTCCGTGGTGACACAGGACGGCGTCTGGCTTGGTTCCAACTGGTTACGTGTGATACGCGACAATGATACCGGAACAGGGATATTAGCGCGTCAACAGGAAATTGAATCACTGGAGCTTGAGCTGGCTGAACTGGATGACCAGGGAACAGACACTGGCAGAATCCCTGACGGAAAGCCGTGAGCGTTCTGGAGCAGTTTGGAGCAGGCGCGTGAAGATGGCCAGCGTCAGCTTTTCTACATTGAATCGTCAGGAAAGCGAGCTGCAGTCAGATCTGACCGCCCGCAAGGTGAGAGTTGAACAGCTGTTAACCCGTTACAGCCGGCTGCAGGAAGAGATTTCCGAAAATCGAAGAGCAGCGGGCGCTGGAGCAGGAAGCCATGGGGGAATCCCGCCTGCGTCTTCAGGAAAGCACTGGATTGTTATGGAGGGGGATGCTGAGCGTCGTGAGACACTGCCTTTCCCGTCGGGATGAGATTCGATCTGACCTGGATCGTATTCGCCAGACCGCCCGGCACAGCAAGGATATGGCCCATCAGCTTGGAGTTGCGTAAACAATCGTTGACGGCCCAGATTGATTCCACTCGGCAGGCGGTTGAGCGGCTGAAAATTCAAGGTGAGCGGCTGGATGAACGTCTTGGACAGCTCCGTGAAAATCTCGCCCAGAGCGATGATCCGGTTGAAGACCTGCAGATCGAGTTGGAAGAGCTGCTGGCGCAGCGGGTCGAAGTCGAAGAAGAAATGATGGAAGCCCGTCGCCTCCTGGAAGACGTTGAGCACCAGATGCGGCGACTACGAGAAAAATCGGGGGGAGGCAGAACACGAAGCGCAGTTGTTACGTGATCGCCTCGAAAAACTGCGGATGGACTGCAGGCGTTGCCAGGTACGGCGTACGACATTGCAGGAGCAGCTGGAAGAAGACCAGTTCGACCTGGAAACCGTACTGGCGAATATGCCGGATGAGGGCCACAGAGACTGCCTGGGAAGAAGCACTTGAGCGTCTGGAAACCCGTATTCAGCGGCTGGGGGCCATCAACCTGGCGGCGATTGAAGAGTATGAGCAACAGTCTGAGCGTAAACGTTTACCTGGATGCCCAGAATGACGACTTGGCTGAAGCCATTGCAACGCTCGAAGGCGCGATCAGAAAGATTGATAAAGAGACCCGCAATCGCTTTCAGCACACGTTCGAGGCGCGTCAAACAGCGGTCTGCAGGAACTGTTTCCCAAGGTTTTTCGGTGGGGGGACGTGGCGTACCTGGAGCTGACCGGTGATGACTTGCTCAATACGGGGGGTTGCCATCATGGCGCAGCCACCGGGCAAGAAGAACAGTACGATTCACCTGCTTTCCGGTGGTGAAAAAGCGTTGACGGCGATTGCACTGGTATTCGCCATTTTCCAGGTTGAAACCCATCGCCTTTCTGTATGCTGGATGAGGTCGACGCGCCTCTGGGACGATGCCAACGTCGGTCGCTATGCACGGATGGTGACGGAAATGTCGGAAAAGGTGCAGTTTCATTTATAATCAGTCACAACAAGATTGCGATGGAAGCGGCAACCAGTTGATCGGTGTGACCATGCATGAGCCCGGCGTATCCCGACCGGTTTCGGTGGATATCGAAACAGGCGGCGGTGCTGGCCGCAGTGTAAGCATGTAAGAAAAGTGCAAAAGGGGTCGATATGGCCCCGCTTTTTTGCCAGACTGGAAAAGACGACGCATAGTGGTTGTTTTATGTGGTTTTATGCGGTTTTGCGATATTTGTGATTGACAACCGATTGCGTTTAAATTCTGCTATTCCACCGGTGACTGCATGGGATGCGTAAGTTGAGCGTGAAAATGAACAGTCCCAGGCAATGGAACGCAATTACAGGGTTAACGGGTAACCAAAGGCATGAGGTTTTCGTGACTGGCTGATCATTCTGGGCGTATTGGCTGTCGTACTGATTATAGCAGACGGCTTTCGTCGTGTATGGCTTCACCGCCGTCGGGCCAATGAGCTGAATTTCGGGCTTGAAGAGATCAAGTGGCAGGATGATGAATATAGCAGTGAGTTGCCTAATGGCGGCGCCCGACCTGCCCATCCTGGCGAGCCGGATAGCCGAGAGAGTCCCTACAGCGTCTGACGTCCTGCAAGATACACGTGTAGAGCCGTTTATATCCGATTTTTCTGAGCCCGCTCCCCGCAAGGTTGTCGAGGATATTCCTGTTGAACGACCGGTGGATCTGTCTCATGAGGATGATGGGATAGCGTCCGAGGTCAGAGTGGTACGCGCAGAGCTGCCTGCTGAAGAGCAAACTAATAAAGAGAAAGGCCAGCAGAGTCTTGATCTTGATCAGCCTGTTCCCCGTACTGATGGATGTTGATGACCGGTGCCAAGGACGTTAATGAGCCGGCTGACGTGGTGACAGTGAAGGATAATCCTTCACCAAAGCAGACGGCTGAAGCATTTTCTGCACTGGATCCTGAACCCATAGACCCAGATATCTCGGATTCACACCATGGCGCGTTGAGGCAGGTTGAAGAGGTCTTGATCATCAACCTGATGGCGCGGAAGGGAGAAACCTTTGCAGGGCAGTGATCTGTTTACGCTGTTCATGTCAGAAGGGTTGCGTTTTTGGGGAGATGAATATCTTCCACCGGCACATACAGGCGGATGGCCGTGGCGATATCCTGTTCAGTGGTGGCAAACGGTGTTGAACCCGGAACCTTCAATCTGAAAACGATGGAGCAGGATTCAACAACGGCGCTGAGTTTCTTTTATGGGGTTGCCCGGACCTGAAGGGTCGAGAATCCATGCAGGCGTTCCGAATCATGGTCGAAGCGGTTTACCATATTGCCGAAGAGCTGGGTGGAGTGCTGAAGGATGAACGCCATAGTGTACTGACACAACAGACACTGGAGCATTACCGTCAGCGTATCAGTGATTTCGAGCGCCGCAGGATGGACACATCGCCGCAATAACAAGGCCAGGGGTTCTGAATCGCAACGGCATTCAAAACAGTGCATCCACGTGGCGCTGTTTATAAGACGCGTTTATCTGGCCATGCCTGTGAGGGTATGGCCAGTTTTATTTGAAGTTCCCGGATAGTTTTCATGTCGATTAAACAAGCTAAGTCACAAATCGAAAAATTGCGTATTGAGATTAATCTTCACAATCATCGGTATTTACGTACTTGATGAACCTTCGATTTCTGATAGTGGAGTATGATCGCTTGATGCAGCAGCTGCAGAAGCTGGAAGACCAATATCCTGATCTTGTTACAATAGACTCGCCAACCCAGCGTGTGGGTGCCCAGCCGCTGGCAAAGTTTGGTCAGATCCGGCATGAAGTTCCCATGCTTTCCCTCGATAACGCCTTCAGCCAGGACGATTTACAGGATTTTGATCGCCGTAAGGACGATTTACAGGATTTTGATCGCCGTATTCATGATCGACTCAAGTCCGATGCCACTATTGAATATGCCTGTGAGCCAAAACTGGACGGTATCGCGGTCAGCCTGCTCTATGAAGATGGCGTGCTGGTCAGAGGGGCGACCCGGGGAGATGGTCAGACCGGGGAGGATATCTCGCTGAATGTCAGAACCATTCCTTCAATTCCATTGAAACTGCTTGGTGCTGGATGGCCTGCGCGACTGGAAGTACGCGGTGAAATCTATATGCCACGCGCTGGCTTTGCGGCGTTGAATGAAAAGGCGATGAAAGCCGGTGAGAAAATGTTTGTGAATCCCCGTAATGCTGCGGCCGGTAGTCTGCGACAACTGGATCCCCGGATTACCGCTAACAGGCCACTGGAAATGTGTTGTTACAGTGCGGGTCTGGTTGAAGGCGGCGCGTTACCCGATAAGCATGGTGAGGTACTGACGCAATTCCAGGATTGGGGCCTGAAAATCAATCCCGAGATGCGAATCGTTACAGGCATACAGGCCTGTGCCGACTACTACGAGAACCTGGCGGCAAAACGGGACAGTCTGTCCTATGACATCGATGGCATTGTATTCAAGGTGAACGACCTGAAACTTCAGCAGCAGCTCGGCTTTGTTGCTCGTGCGCCGCGTTGGGCCATTGCCCGGAAATTTCCGGCTCAGGAGGAAATGACGGTACTGAAAAGTATCGAATTCCAGGTAGGCAGAACCGGTGCGATTACGCCTGTTGCACGCTTGGAGCCTGTATTCGTGGGCGGGGTTACGGTCAGTAATGCCACGTTACACAATATGGATGAGGTGGAGCGGCTGGATGCACGGGTTGGTGATACCGTCATCATTCGGCGGGCCGGCGATGTGATTCCGCAGGTCGTGAAAGTTGTGCTGGAAAAACGGCCAGAAGGCACTTTACCACCGTCACTGCCAGAAGCCTGTCCGGTCTGTGGCTCTGATATCGAGCGCAGTGAAGAAGAGACTGTCGCCCGCTGTACGGGTGGTTTGTACTGCTCAGCACAGCGTAAAGAAGCGATACGGCACTTTGCTTCCAGAAAGGCCATGGATGTCGACGGGCTGGGTGAAAAGCTGATCGAGCAGTTGGTTGACAAGGAGCTGGTGAACACTATTGCGGATCTGTTCCGGTTGACGGAAGAGCAGCTGATCCGGCTTGAGCGAATGGGCGCGAAATCAGCAGCCAATTTGGTGGCAGCGCTGAAGGCCAGCAAAACAACGACGTTAGCGCGATTTATCTACTCATTGGGTATTCGGGAAGTGGGTGAGGCGACGGCGGCTACGTTAGCGAGCCACTTCTGTACTTTGGAAGCGCTGGAAGCGGCCAGTGAGGAAGAGCTTCAGGCGGCTGATGATGTGGGTCCCATTGTGGCTCAACATATCGCACTGTTTTTCCAGCAGGCGCATAACCGGGAAGTTATCGAAGCCTTACTGGCGCAAGGTCTCAATTGGCCCGCTATTGAGAAACCGGCACAATCGGATGCGTTGCCGCTGGCAGGGCAAACCTGGGTGCTGACCGGCACATTGACGGCAATGACACGTGACGAGGGCAAGGCCTACCTGCAGTCATTGGGGGCAAAAGTTGCCGGCTCGGTGTCGGCTAAAACAGCGCAAGTCGTTGCGGGTGAAAAAGCGGGTTCCAAACTGACCAAGGCACAAAGCCTGGGCGTTTCTGTCATGGATGAGGAGGCTTTTATGGCATTTCTTCAGGATCATGGGATTGTCATGTCATGAGGCGCCTGTCGGGCGTCATACTGACGGGACTGTTATTGCTGCTGACCGGTTGCGCATCCACCACGCCGCCGGCACGCCCTGATAATCTGTGCAAGATTTTCAAGGAAAAGTCGTCTTGGTATAAGGCGGCGAAACGTTCCAATGAGCGTTGGGGCACCCCGATTCAGGTGATGATGGCCATCATGCATCAGGAATCCCGGTTCCGGCATGATGCGCGCCCGCCACGGCCCTGGTTTCTCTTTATCCCTTTGCCACGCCGGTCATCAGCCTATGGCTATGCACAGGCACAGGACGGTACCTGGGATATGTACACGAATGAAGTCAGTGGTTGGTTCCAGAGTCGGGAAGATTTTGCGGATGCCATCGATTTTATTGGTTGGTACACCAATACTACTCGCAAAAAAAACGGTGTTTCTCTCTGGCATGCTGACAAGCAGTACCTCAATTACCATGAGGGCTGGGCCGGTTATCGCAGGGGGACTTATAAGAAGAAGCCTTGGCTGATGAATGTAGCTAAGAAGGTGAAATGGCGAGCCAGTGAGTATGGAGAGCAGCTGAGGCGCTGTAATCTATGACGTGGCGTTTCTGAAGTCGTAATCATATCTAACGATCAGGTGCTTCAGAAACAGCCTATTTGTAGAAAAGATGTTAAGCAATACTCATTAGAAGATTTCTTGCCACCTGATTTGAGAAGTAATAAATAGTAAAACCGTCAGAGTCTGATGTCTCACGAAGGCCAATTGTTTCAGGGTCGCAGCAATGTTCCTGTCTACTATTCATCGCTGAATTGAGGGCATTTGTTGCGGCTGATGCTGCTGAATTACCTGCTTTTTGCCAGAGCTGTGGAGCCTTGTTTGATCGCACTTGAGGCAATACTGGATACTGCTTCACAGGTGTATGTTGTGGCGTCAGATACCGCTGTTTTACCCTTTTCCCAAGCCTTCTCTGCGGTGTCTGATACAAGTTCGGCGCCCTTGTTGTAGGCATTGCTGGAAACCTCAGACACTGTGCGTGATATTTTTTCCTGACATTTTGAGTTTCCGCCAATATATAACCCTGTTAAGAGGGCCACGGTTGCAAACGGTGCGATTTGAAAGCCAAAGTATGAGCCTACGACGAGAAGTGCGCCATTAACCATTCCGTTTGTATAATTGCTGCTGCCTGGTGTGCTTTGGGTTGCTTCCATTTTGGTGGTTCCTTCCAGCTTTTAATTAAACTTTTCTTACTCTATTGGATAGCTTTGAAGCCTTTAAGTTCCCCAATCTAATGTTATGGCTGGATATCTTTTATCTTATTGAATTTTAAGTATATTTATGTGGTTGGACGACTGCAGTGCAGCCGCATGTATAACATAAAATTATTAAAAGTGTATTTATTAAAACGTTCCTGTTTTACAGGGGGATTGATTGATAATCATGGGCTGTCCTTTGCTGAAAAGGTGTATAGGCATTGTATGGTTGTCCATTGCTAGAACGTCGGCATCAAAGCCTTTTTGTATCCTTCCCTTGGTGATACCGAGTGAGGAAGCGACATGTGTAGTAAAAAAAACGAATCGCTTTCTCAAAGGGCATGCCAGAATCCCTTAGCTTTTCCAGGGTTTTGATGCAGGCGTTTACAGGAGCTGCCGTGATGCCTGTCAGTGTCCCTGACTGATCAAAAACCGGCATGCTGCCATTGCCATCAGAACTAAAGGTGATCTGGCTGGCGGGCACACCTGCCTCCAGCGCCTTATATAGCAAATCGACAGGATCGGCATAACTGGCATCCGGGGTCATATCAATGAAGCCGCCACGCTTGGCGAATTGGATCGCTTCATCAAAAACATGCGGTGCACGGCTGACATGGGTTGGAGAGAAGTGCTGGATAGCCAGGCCTTTATCAAGCAGGGCATTGATCTGTGCGAAAGGCTGCTCCAGCTCACCCATATGGATATGCAACAGGCCTTTTTTGCCGGATATCATCCCGGCTATACGGATGTCGGACACAATGCGCGCCAGTTCATCCGTGGTGGGAAATGAGCAGCGATGGTCGGCGAGTGCAACCTTCACACCGAGTACATTATCGAGAAATACCAGGTCATCACGGATCGCACCGGTGATGGTTCGTGTTGGCACTTCATAGGAGCCGGTGTGCATGTAGGCGGTGATGCCTTCGGTTTCCAGTGCCTTGGCTTTGGCAAAAAGATCCCGCTGCGTGCGGGTGGTGCCATCCGTTCCCATGACACCGACTACGGTAGTAATGCCGGCCTGGGCAAGTTTGGACAGGGTGACCTGAGGTGTACGGCTGTGGAATCCGCCCTCACCGCCGCCGCCAATGAGGTGGATATGCTGGTCAATGAGTCCGGGGGCGAGAATGGCGCCTTCCAGATCGATGATGTCGCATGGGCCAGGCAGGCCTGTGCTGTCGATGTCATCGGCGATATGGGCGATAAGATGCTGGCAGATCAGAACATCCTTTTTTTCCCATGGGTTCCGGTGCATAGAGATTGGCATTTTTCAACAGCGTGAACATGGGCAGCTTCCCGTCAAGTCTGGGTGTTTTTTATCGGATGCTATGACTATCTGTGATCTATCGGCTGAACGGAAGTGCGTAATCCATTGAGTTGATGCCAAACCGGCAATGTCAAAGTACATAAGTGCTGATGTGTGTCATTGACGGTTGGTCTGCTATGGATATGAAAGGGTTTATGGTGTATGTGTTAAACGGTTATGCAATAAACCGAAGAACGTTGGCGACTGCCCGGAAAAGTACCAGCCCAGATGCACCTGACAATGACCGCAGTTAGCGATTTGCCAGGCGTAGCCGTTGAACCAGCTGTCCGTGGTGACAGGGGTACCTATGATCCGGCAACCCGGTGCGTCGCTGAAGCAGCCAAAGTGAAAAAAGTAGCCATGGGGATTGCACTGGCTGTGACGATGCTGGCCGGCCATGCTGATGGCAGCGATCTCTGTTGTGATTGGGTTCAGGCAATACCGGCAAATCAGTGGTTTCTTTGCTTGTTCTGATGCCTCTTCCCTGTCTTTAACCGGTGTCTTGACGACGTCTTCTACCCCGTCGAGAAACCGGTTAATCCATTCAAGGACATGCTGTTTGCCGGTCAATACCATATTTACGCCATTGCTACGGTGTCTGCCGGAACGATGTTGGCCGTTTCTGTCACATCATCATAAACGATCACCACCTGCTTCAGCGCGAGTTGATTCATTACTGCATTAACCCGCTGATGCAGCGAAGAATCATCGCCATTGTCAGTGCCGTCACGGGTGACGAACTCCTCCACCAAGCTTTTCAGGGTTGCTTCTTCCAGCATGTTGGGCGGGATAATCATGGTCAGTCTGTCTGTATAAGGTGATAAGAAGGAAAGTCTATCAGAAGGCGTGGCTGTCAGGCAGCGACTATCCTGTGTGGTCATGTGCTGTTCGAATCTGTTAGTAGCCACGTTGACTGGCGTTTGGTGTTGTTGTTTTTTGATCTGCGTCAATGGCGAAGTAAAAGCCTCTGATTTATAGTCCGCATCCATTCAGGAAAACGTTTGCGTAAACGTTTTCTCTCATCACTGCAGTATCGTGATAACGCATGAAGAAAGGCAGACTCCTCAATTCCGAACTGTCCGGGCTGATCGCCTCACTGGGGCATGGCCAGTCTGTGACCGTCGCCGACGCCGGGTTGCCGATTCCGGCTGGCAGCCACCGTATCGACCTGGCCCTCACCGAAGGTGTGCCGGGGTTTCTGGAAACCCTTGAGGTTCTGCTGGCAGAAATGCAGGTAGAATCCGTCATCATTGCCGAAGAAATGGCAAGCACCAGTCCGGAGTTGTATCAGGCGCTGATGTCCCGTATCGGTCAGCTTTCTTCTGATCAGGGACAGTTGGTCGAGGTGCTTAAAATCTCCCATGAGGCTTTCAAGGCAGCGACCAACGAGTCGATGGGCATAGTTCGCACGGGTGAATTCACCCCTTATGCCAACATCATCCTCAAATCCGGGGTTGTGTTCTGATGTCGGTCAGAAGTGTGCAACCTGTCCTGGAAATGACGGGAATCGTGAAAACCTTTCCCGGCGTCAAGGCGCTGAATGAGGCGACACTGCGTGTCTATCCCGGTCGTGTAATGGCGTTGCTCGGCGAAAATGGAGCAGGCAAGTCCACCCTGATGAAGGTCATGACCGGTATCTACAGCAAGGATGTCGGCACGCTGACCTACCAGGGTAAAGAAACCGTTTTCAAAGGCCCCCGTGATTCCCAGGACCAGGGCATTGCCATTATTCACCAGGAACTGAACCTGATTGGTGAACTGTCCGTTGCGGAAAATATCTTTCTGGGTCGTGAGCCTGTCGGGCGCTTTGGTCATATCAACCGTCGCAAAATGCTGGCGGATACCGCTGCGTTGCTGCAACGTCTCGAAATGAACCTTGATCCAACCACCCCTGTGGGCACGCTCAGTATCGGTGTGCAGCAGATGGTGGAGATTGCACGTGCGCTCTCCATGGAGTCCCGGGTCATTATCATGGATGAGCCGACCGATGCACTGACCGATACGGAAACAGAAAGTCTGTTCAAGGTGATCCGTCAGTTGCGTGAAGAAGGGCGGGGGGTTGTGTATATCTCCCACCGCCTGAAAGAGATTTTTGAGATCTGTGACGATGTCACAGTGTTGCGTGATGGTGAGTTTGTCTGTGAAGCACCGGTCACGGATATGACTGAAGACATGATCATTGAAAAAATGGTCGGACGCAGTATTACGGACCAGTTCCCGCGTCTGGTGTGTGATGCCGGTGATTGGGTCCTGGAAGTTGAGGGACTCTATGGTCCCGGTTTGGATAATGTCAATTTTGGCGTACGTGCCGGTGAAGTACTCGGTATTTCCGGCCTGATGGGCGCGGGCCGAACCGAGCTGATGCGCACGTTGTTTGGTGCCAGACCGCATACGGAGGGCGTTGTCCGTGTAGCGGGCAAGACTGCGTCTATCCGGTGTCCGGCTGATGCACTGTCCTACGGTATTGTGTACGTTTCTGAAGATCGCAAAGGCGATGGATTGGTTCTGGATCTGCCCGTCAGGGAGAACATGACCCTCTCATCACTGGCGCAGTTTACCCGTCGTTCCCGTCGTCTTGATCTGGACGCTGAAATGGTCAGCGTCAACGACTACATTCGCTCCTTCAATATCAAAACGCCGTCGTCCAGCCAGTTGATCCGCAACCTCAGTGGTGGCAATCAGCAGAAAGTGGCGATTGCCAAGGGGCTGTTGAATAACCCAAGGGTGCTGATTCTGGATGAACCAACCCGTGGCGTGGATGTAGGCGCCCGGAAGGAAATCTACCAGCTGATTAATGAGTTCAAGCGCAAGGGCATGAGCATCATAGTTGTGTCGTCTGATCTGCCCGAAGTGCTGGGCATCAGCGACCGGATTCTGGTGATGCACAATGGCAGTCTGACCGGTGAATTTGATCACCACGAAGCAGACCAGGAAAAACTGATGCAGTGCGCCGTAGGCCGTCGCACGCAAGCGCTGTGAATGTCGAGAGTATTATGAGTAGTAAAACAATGGCGATGGCCAACCCTTCAAAAAACCTGGTGACACGGCTGCGTGAGCGTGTCTGCAGTCGTCAGTTTCTGTATGACAACAAGTCGTTGATCGCGTTGCTGGTTTTCATGCTGGTGGTCTCGCTGTTCAGTCCCAGCTTCTTTACCGTGGATAACCTGCTGAATATCCTGCGACAGACGTCGGTTAATGCCATCATTGCCGTGGGTATGACGTTTGTCATCCTGACCAGCGGTATCGACCTCTCAGTGGGTTCAGTGTTGGCGCTCAGTGGTGCTGTCTGTGCGACGTTGATCGGTATGGACGTGAATATCGTTCTTGCGTTGACAGCAACGCTGGCGCTGGGTGCGATGCTGGGCTGCGGTAGCGGACTGATAGTGGCTCGTGGCGGTGTGCAGCCGTTTATTGCCACGCTGGTGGCCATGACCCTCTTGCGTGGCGTGACCATGGTATACACCGATGGACGTCCGATTTCGACAGGATTCTCGGCTACAGCCGATGCGTTTTCCTGGCTGGGTACCGGGTATTTCCTTGGCATTCCGCTGCCTATTTACCTGATGGCTATCGTCTTTGCAGTTGCCTGGTATGTGTTGAATCACACCCGTCTGGGTCGTTATGTCTATGCATTGGGAGGCAATGAGGAGGCGACCCGTCTGTCCGGTATCAATGTGAACCGGATCAAGCTGGCGGTATATGGCATCAGCGGTGCCCTGTCAGCACTGGCGGGGGTTATTGTCACAGCCCGTCTCTCTTCTGCCCAGCCAACGGCGGGCGCCAGTTATGAACTGGATGCTATTGCCGCCGTGGTATTGGGGGGCACCAGTCTGGCTGGAGGTCGGGGACGAATCATGGGTACGCTGGTGGGGGCATTGATCATCGGTATCCTCAACAACGCCCTGAATATGCTAAACGTGTCGTCTTACTACCAGATGATCGCCAAGGCGGCTGTGATTCTGCTGGCCGTCCTGGTGGATACCCGGACGGGTAAAAAGGCATGACGCTGGATCACTGATACGCATTTCCCGTCACCTGAGCGGTGGCGGAATGTGTTTCTGAAGGCTTTTCACTAGACGGAGGAGTGCAGCCCCGGGCTGTTCTGGATACGATGAAAAAACTGTTATCTGTTGTTCTGGCATCACTCTTTATCCTGGCGGGTTGTAACCAGCAGGACAGTGACAAGAATGCTTCTGCTGAATCTGCAGATCAGCCCAAGACCCTGGCACTGGTGGTGTCGACCCTGAATAACCCGTTTTTTGTCACCTTGAAAGAAGGGGCGGAAAAGAAAGCGCAGGAGCTGGGTTATCAACTGCTGGTGCTGGATTCACAGAATGATTCCAGCCGGGAAATGACCAATGTTGAAGACCTGCTGGTGAAAAATGTAGATCTGGTGTTGCTGAATCCGGTGGATTCCGATGCTGCGACCAGTGCCGTACGGTTGGCGAATAACCGTAATGTGCCGGTTATCACCCTTGACCGCGGTGCGACCGGCGGCAAGGTGGCGTCCCACGTGGCATCGGACAATACTGCCGGCGGTGAAATGGCTGGCCGTTATATTGTGGAGAAAATTGGCAGTAACGGCAAAGTCATACAGCTGGAAGGTATTCCCGGTACCTCCGCTGCCCGTGAGCGCGGTCAGGGTTTCATGCAATCCCTGGGTGGCACGTCTGTAGAAGTGGTGGCCAGTCAGCCCGCTGACTTTGACCGGACCAAAGGTCTGAATGTGGCGGAAAACCTGCTGGAAGCCAATCCTGATGTGAAAGCGATTTTTGCCCAGAATGACGAAATGGCGCTGGGTGCACTGCGTGCGGTGGAAGCGCAGCAAATGGATGTCATGGTGGTCGGTTTTGATGGTACCGAAGATGGTGTCCGGGCCGTGGCCAGCGGTGAGATGGCGGCAACGGTCGCTCAGCAGGCCGACATGATTGGTGAAGTGGCTGTCGCGACAGCGGACAAGGTTCTGCATGGTAAGAATGTCAACGCCTATACACCGGTTGAATTGCAACTGATTGCCAACTGATTGTCATTGATATCAGGCCGGTGATGGTCAGGGTGTACTCCTGACAGACGCCGGCTTTTTTGTATCCAGGAAACGGAACAATGAGCAGCAAGAAAATTCTGGTCCTTGGCAGTGTGAATGCTGACCATCTGGTGCGTGTCCCGCGCTTGCCCAAGCCGGGTGAAACGGTGGCCGGCAAGGACTACGAAGTGATCCCCGGCGGCAAAGGGGCGAACCAGGCGGTGGCCTGTGCACGACTGGGTGGACAGACGGCCTTTATCGCCTGTGTTGGTGATGATGCCTTTGGCGCGGAGATGATCCAGCGTTTCAAAGCAGATGGTATCGATACCCAGGCTGTGTGCCAGGTAGCTGATCAAATGACGGGTGTAGCGCTGATCTGTGTGGATAGCCAGGCAGAGAATTGCATTGTGATTGCCCCAGGTGCGAATGCCAAACTGACGACCCGTCGGGTACAGGCACAGCAGGCGTTAATTGCCGGCAGCGATTACCTGCTGATGCAACTCGAAACGCCGCTGGACGGTTTGCTCGAAGCGGTGGAAATTGCCCATAACGCAGGCGTAAAGGTGGTGCTGAATCCGGCGCCCGCCAAAGCTTTGCCAGATGAGCTGCTGGCACGTGTTGATATGATTACCCCAAACCAGACAGAAGCGGAATTACTCACCGGTATTCCAGTCAATGATGTAGTGGGTGCTGCGGAAGCGGCGGGTAAACTGCATGCCATGGGTATCGAGACGGTCCTCATTACCCTGGGTAGCCAGGGTGTCTGGATTTCAGAAGAAGGAAATGGTCGTCTGGTGGAAGGCTATTCTGTCACGCCAGTGGATACCACGGCTGCAGGCGATACGTTCAATGGCGCCATGCTGGTAGCCCTGTCTCATGGGGAAAGCCTGGACAAAGCGGCCAATTTTGCGAATGCCGCCGCCGCGTTGTCTGTGACACGGCACGGTGCACAACCCTCTATTCCTTCCCGGGACGAAGTCGAACAACTCGTCGCTGGCACCAAGCGCTGATATGGCGACGATCAAGGATGTTGCGAAAGTCGCGGGGGTTTCTATCTCCACAGTATCGCATGTGCTGAATGGAACACGGTTTGTCAGTCCGGATACAGCGGAAAAGGTAATGTCTGCCGTGGCTGGGTTGCACTATGCGCCCAGCGCAGTGGCACGCAGTCTCAAGCAGAGTCGCACCCGTACGCTGGGAATGCTGGTGACCCGGAGCGCCAACCCGTTTTTTGCGGAAGTGGTGCAGGGGGTTGAGGATGCCTGTTATCGCCAGGGTTACCAGTTGCTGCTCAGCAATACAGCGAATGATGAACAACGACAGCTGGCCTGCCTGCAATCGTTGGTTGAGCGTCGTGTCGATGGCCTGATTCTGCTTTCCATTGCCGATACACCCTTGCTGCGGCAACAGCTGTCAACGCTCAGTGAGATGCCTCTCTTACTGCTGGATACCGATATCGCTGGCGTTAAAGCGTTACGTGTCAAGGGGGACTCCATTAAGGGCGGTTATCAAGCGGCCCATTGTCTGCTCGCGCAGGGGCGACGTGAGATTGGTTTCATTGGTTATACGGCCCGCCATCCTGTGACGGAGGAGCGCTTGCAGGGGGTCAGGCATGCCGTTGCGGAGCAGGGCGTTGGCATACCCGACAACTGGGTTGTCGATGGGGACCTTGATTGCGAATCCGGTTATTCAGCCATGCGCCAATTATTGGAGCTGCCCGAACGGCCGGATGCGGTGATTGCCGCAAACGATCTGATGGCCATGGGGGCAATGCGTGCTATCCAGGAGCAGGGTTTGCGTATCCCCGACGATATTGCACTGGTGGGTTACGATGATATTGCCCTGACCGCCTATACCAGTCCGCCGTTGACGACCATTCGACAATCGGGCGAAAAAATGGGACAGGTAGCGGCAGAGACATTAATCACGGCAATTGCCGGAAGCGGCGAGCATGAATGTTCAGTGGTTATTGAGCCAGAGTTGGTGAAGCGGGGAACGGTGCCTGCCAGCGAGCAGCGTTCCCACTGAAAAATATCCGTTATTCTTCGTTGAATGACAGTGTTTCGGTAATGACTGTAGCCGCCTCGTCCAGGCGTTTACCTGTTCGTTTCGTGGCCGTAGCGAACAGGTGTAACGCATTACGCCGATAGTCCGGCATCGTCTCACCACTCACCAGTGTGCCGGGTTCCGTAAAGGCCAGGTAGGTACGCGCTTTATCCAGAGGCAGACTTTCCAGGGTTTGATTACTGAGGAAAAGTCCACGGCTGGCTCTCTGTTCCAGGAAGATAAACTCCCCTTCGCGCAGCTGAATACCGATATCAGACCAGTTTTCTCCTTTGGAATAGATCGTGTGACGGCCGGGCTCAACAGGAAATGCCAGGTATTCATAATGCTGGGTATAGCCTATCCGGTCTTCTTCATCCTTGCCGTTGAGGTAAACCTCGAAATGGTTCAGCACGCCGGTGAAGTGGGGGCGAATCACGTAGACCATTGCCTGTCCCTGCTCCGGCAACGTTGTTGGATTGGCTTTTTCGGGTTCTGAAGGGGCGGGGATGCTGCGGACCACTTCATCCGGCAGTAATGGATGGATATCATCCGGCATCAAGGACAGGGCATAAAGCGCGCCGTCTTTGGTCAATTCTGTTGTCTTGGCGGTGCCATCGGAGACTGTCGTCCGGACGGTTTCAGGAATCGCATCACGGGTGGCGCTCAGTCCACTACCAATCAGGCTGGCGGAGCTGTCAAAGAGCCAGTGGATGGAACGGCCAACCGCTTTCAGACTATTTCGCGCAGGTCGCGAGTAATAAGCGAAATCTTTCAGTTCCTCTTCAGCATGGGCTTCTGAAGCTGCGGGTGTTTGCGTTGAGGCTGTTGTTGATGAGGAGTTAACCGAGGCACAGCCACTGAGTCCGGCAGTGACAACCAGCAGGGTTGAGAGTATGGCTTGTTTCATAGTCAAATCCGACCTGTCTCAAGACAGGTTTCTTATTATTGTCAGTCACTGACGGTCAGGATTAGACACAACCGATCTGCTTCGTCAGTGACAGGTTTCGCTAACTGTACCTTATCCAGCCACAGGTCGAAAGATTATGCTGTACTTTCGTGCAATAACTCGACGGATTCAATGGCCGTAACCAGGAAGTGGTCGTCATTGGCCTGCCAGCGAATGTTTTGGTCCCAGAGTTGTATGCCGTGGTTGCGGCCCGGTCGACGCTGAAGGTAGGCCGGACGTGGGTCTTGTGAAAGCACCTGTGTTACGAGCGTTGCCAGGGGGCGACCCGTGAGCTTCTCGTATGCCTCGCAGTCGAGAGTGGCTTCCGGTGAAAAGCGGACTTCCCGGATCTGCGGTGGTTCAGGTGCAAATCCGCACTCAGCCTCAGCCACAGCATCCGCCCAGGGCAGGTAAGGTTTGATATCGACAATCGGTGTGCCATCCAGCAGATCACTGCCTTCCAGTTCAAGGATGACCTTGCCGTTTTGCGTATCAATGCCCTTGAGCCTGACGACCGAGAGTCCCAGGCCATTGGGGCGATGGGTCGAGCGACTGGCAAAAACGCCGACCCGGGTTTCACCCCCCAGCCGTGGAGGACGGATGGTGGGTCGCCAGCCTTCCGCCAGTGTCTGGTGGAAAATGAACTGTAACCAGAGATGGGAAAAGCCTTCCAGCCCCTGAACCGCTTCTGGTCGGTTGAACGGCGGTAGCAGTTCAATGCAGGCGGTTGCAGCGGTCGCAAGCCCGGGTTGACGCGGAATGCCAAATTTTTCCCGATAGCAGGAATGGATGATGCCAATGGGTTCAAGGGTGTAAAGGGAAGACGAAGGTTGTTGCACGGCTATCCTGCTACCAGCATGAATACAAAAGAATATCCCAGCATACTGTGAAAGCAGGGCCGGGACACTACGAGACAGTCCTACCTGTGTTTCGTCACTGCCGCATGCATGCGTTCCAGGGCTTGCTCCAGTTGACTTCTCGGGCAGCCGAAATTCAGGCGCAGGTAGTCGGGATCACCGAACTGTGCACCGGGCGACAAACCGACGCCGTGCTGCTCAAAGAATCCTTTCGGATCTTTCAGTCCCAGTTCGGCTACGTTGATCCAGGCCAGGTAGGTTGCTTCCAGCGGTTGCATGGACAGGCCTGGCATCTCGTTGATGGTTTGCATCAGGTAGTCGTGATTGTCGCGAAGGTAATCCAGCAGCGCCAGGCGCCAGGGCTCGCCGTGGGTATAAGCCGCTTCTGCAGCCGTATACCCGGTGATCATACCGTCGGCAGAAGGAACGATACCGGCTTTCGTCTTGCTGAACTGCTTACGGAGTTCAGGATCGGGAATCACGGCAAAGGCGCAGGCCAGACCGGCAATATTGAATGTTTTGGACGGTGCCATCAGTGTGATGGAACGTTCCGAGCTGAAATCGCTCAGGCTGGCATAGGGGATGTGCTCTCGTTGCCGGTCCAGTATCAGGTCGCAGTGGATTTCGTCGGAACAGACTACCAGGTCGTGTCGACGACAGAACACTTCAATAGCCTGCAATTCTTCCCGGGTCAGGACACGGCCATTGGGGTTCTGGGGGTTGCAGAGCATGAACAGGCGGGTGTCACTGGTAATCCGACCTTCCAGTTCATCCAGATCCAGGTACCAGCCATTATCTCCCTGGCGCCAGTTAACGCTGATCATGCGACGACCGCCTTGCGGTGGTGCCAGTAGAAAGGGGTAATACACCGGTACAGGTGTGGCTACCGTCTCACCTTCTGCGGCGACGGCACGCACGGCGATATTAAGGCCACAGACGGTACCGGGTAACCAGACCAGCCAGTCCGGTTCGATTCGCCAGTCGTACAGGTTCTGCAGCCGGTCTACCACCCGTTGTATCAGTGTTTCACTGGCATGGGTGTAGCCGAATACGCCGTGATCAATACGTTCGTGGAGTGCTGCAATGATTTCCGGTGGTGAACGAAAATCCATATCGGCCACCCACATGGGCAGGATATCCTGGCCATGGTAACGATCCCATTTCAAGCTGTTGGTCTGGGTGCGATCAACCACCTGGTCGAATAGTGTTGTCATGATTGCCGTGATCCTGATGCGGGCGGTTTTGTTGTTGGCTGGGATTCTAACCCTGCAGCGGGGACAGGGTCACGAATGTTATAGGTATGCCCCTTTACCCGTAGACTGCTTTAATAACATTGATACTCAATGCTCCAAGGATAAGGTGTGTTCATGGATGATTACCCTGTGGCCGGTCGTCGCTGTCTTTTATTTATTGTCGGTTGTCTGTTGTCAGTACTGTGCGTGATTCCTGAAGTCAGGGCGCATGAAAATCATGCGCATGTCGAGGAAGAGCCGGGTAGTACCACCGTGTCGTCGGGTGATGGTTTTCTCAATCCTTCCGAATCGATAGTTGCCCCTGTGGTCAATCATAACGACTGGGATGACCCTTTTCTGATTGGTACGGTTGCCACTGTCAATACTGCGGATCTCCCTAGGACGCCGAAATCACTGAATTTTTTCCCGACGGAACTCTACGATAACTGCAAGGCGTCCAGTGTTAAGGCTGAAAAAGCGGATGAGCACTATATCCGCAATATCATCAGCAAAATCGTTATTCGTGATGAACCTTTCCCGGGCATTGTCTGCTTTATGCATGAAGCGGATTACTATGCACGGCGTGATGTCCTACAGAAGAAAATTGCAACGTATATTGAACAGTTACCGGACAGTGATCAGGCCAAGGCTCTGGAGAATTATGCCTGGTTGCTGATGTACCTTGGGGAGTTCAGAACAGTACTGACACTGTTTGGACCATCAGGTCAGTACAACCCTGTTGCAGAAAAGAGTGGCTCGATTATTTTTGCTGTCAGTCAGGCCTATTTCCGGCTGGGGCAATACCGGGAAGCTTATCCCTACGGTGTACGCGCCAACCGTTTATTGAGCGACTCAATCCTGGATACCCGGTGGCATGTGATGTTGATTGAGCTTGGGCTGCAGGGGCGACGTTTTCTGGATGAATCCGATACGGGTACTTACGGCAAGTCCTCTATCCGAAACCTGTTTCCATTTCGTGACTGGGAGTCGTTTCCTTTTGAAGATGTAACTGAGACGATGGGCATTGATCGCTGGGGAGGCACGGGCTCTATTTCGTTTATTGACCTGGATAATGACAACTGGGATGAACTTGTCTGGGAGCGAAAATACATGCCACCCCAGATCTATAAGAATCTGAAAGGAAAAGCCTTCCGCAAGATACCGGCAGGAGATCTCGTGGCCAGCCTTGGCAGTCCGATCATTTTCAGCGCCGGTGATATGGACAACGATGGACGACCGGATCTGTTCAGGCATTGCTGTAATTACGATGGCCCCGGTCCAACCCAGGTTCTCAAAAACATGGGTAGCCTGACCTTTAAAGATGTCACGAAGTCATCAGGACTCGCTCATAACGAAGGTTCCGGTATGGTGGTGGCCTGGTCAGACTATGATCTCGACGGTTATCTCGACATCGTCATTGCCGATAACTGGGGGCCGAATCGCCTGTACCGGAATCGGGGCGATGGTACGTATGAAAACACCACTGTCCGTGCCGGTCTCAGGACAAAAGCGACAGTAGGCATCAGTTTCGGTGATTATGACAATGATGGCTGGCCGGATATCTGGGCCCAGGGGTGGGATGCGAAGTGGCTCTACCGCAATAACCGAGATGGGACCTTCACTGATGTCAGCGAAGAGGCCGGTTTAGGCGAGCAGTTAGGCCAGAAAGGTTATATGTCCTTTATGTTCGATTACAACAATGACGGCCATATGGATCTGTTTGCCGGGCAGTATGTGGTGTCGTCTGATGAGAAGTGGGGATTTGGTCCTATCTGCACGTGCAGCAACTTACTGGCGGATGAAGGGTATTCTGAGCGGGAATGGCGTTCAGCCACCACGATCTTCAAAAATAACGGTGACGGCACATTTACCAATATTACTGAATCTTCCCGGTTTATCCCGTTAGGCATGATGGGTTCCAATCATGGTGACTGGAATAATGACGGCTATGAAGATTTGTTGTTTGGCGCCGGTGGGCCCTACATGCAGCAGGCAGAGCCTTTCCTGTTTTATGAAAACAATGGTGACGATACCTTCACCAACATTACGCCGTTTGAGATGTTGTCGCTGTTTGGCAAAGGCCATGGTTCCGCGTTTACCGATTTTGACCATGATGGTTTCCTGGATGTGGCGACCAATAATGGTGGCGCAGCGCCCGGGGATCTCTGGCCCAGCCTGTTATTGCGCAACAAGGGTAATGATAATCACTGGTTGAGAATCAAGCTGAAGGCGGAACTGCCGGATACCAATGCCATGGCGGTCGGTGCGAGGGTAACGCTCTATGCCGATGATATGTTGCAGGTGAAGGAAGTGCAGTCCGGCGGACAGTTTGGTGCAACGAATTCCCTCGTGCTGCACTTTGGGCTGGCCAAGCACTCAGCGGTGGATAAAATCGTTATTCGCTGGCCTAACCGGAAACTGCAGGAAACGGTGATAGAAAACCTCGATGCGAACCAGGAAATCGAGGTTTCACAACGCACAGGCAAATACCGGGTGCTGTGGGCTAAGCCTCCGGCTATTCTGCAGGTGGGTAAACGACGTTGATCTTTCATGGCAATCAATGCGGGTGTTTTTACCGTATTCCCCGCCATTGCAGTGTTTGATCGGAGCGGTTAGGCTCTGCATCAATGGGGTTACCCATTCACTGATTGAGTATGTATTGGATGTACAATCTTCTCGCCTTTCACAAAGCTGAACGCTACTGGCGCTCAGAACTTTAGCTCACTGCCTGCTCACCGGGTGGATAAGCCTTGCAGGCTTACCTGCCGTTTCTTTTATTCGCTCAAAACAATTAACCACTGTGTGACGCAGGTGTCATCATGTATTACTGGCTTATGCTGCTGGCGGCGATTGTGACCGAAGTGGCCAGCACCTCGTTTATGAAGCTTGCGGCGGAACAGAATCCCTGGCTGGGTTATGGCTCCATGGCGGTTCTTATTTCACTCTCTTATTACTGTTTGGCGCAGGCGGTGCGAAAAATCCCCCTGGCGCTGGCTTACACCATGTGGGAAGGGGTTGGGCTGTTGTTGATCAGTGGAATCTCCTGGCTGTTCTTTCACGAAACCTTTTCAGTATGGAAGCTGGTTGCCATCGGCTGTTTGCTGACCGGACTGGTGTTAATGAACCTTGGGGAAAAGTTGGCGGAAACGTCTGACGACAACAGTAGCTCATTGGGTAGGCATTCCAGAGACATGCCTACGTCCACCATTCGCATGGAGGGGGCTGCATAATGAATAATGTGCCTGTTATTGCCTTGATGCTGGTTGTCGCAGCCTCAGCGTGTGATGTATTGGGCAATGTCATGACCAAACTGTCTGACGGCTTCCGTCACAAGCTGCTGGCAGTAGCGGTGATGGTGGTTCAGATTGCAGCGTTTGGTTTTTTGGCCCTTGCCATACGCCATATTGATCTCAGTGTTGCCTATGCGGTCTGGGGTGGGCTCGGAATTATTGCAACAGCGATCATTGGTCGGTTGTTTTTCAATGAGACCTTGCACCCGGTGAAAGTGCTGGGTATTGCGTTTACGCTGGGAGGGCTGGTGGCCATGAAGCTGGCCATCTAGATCGGATGATAATGATCTGAACGGTGTTCTGTAGAGACGTACTGCGCAAGTGACGCAGTACGTCTTTCGTCGCTTATGCGGCTGCGTTTTGATGGGGCAGGTTCTCCATCACCCACTCATGAATGGTATGACGATCGCCTTTCAGTACGACTTCGCCTTGCTTGTTGTCTAGCTGATACTCGTACATGGGGTCGTAATAGTCTGCCAGCAGGGTGCGAATCCACTCCCTGTGATGCTCAATGGAACCATTACGCTGTTCTGTCAGCGCCTGTTCCATGATGGCGCGTAGCTCCTGGTGCCGGGCACCGCCCAGGCGCTTGCGAATCCTGTCCAGGCTGGCCAGTAGCGCCTCGGCATAACGCTCGAAGCCTTCTTCCCCATAAGCCGCAATATTCTCTTTGAGATTTTCTTCTACGTATTCTTCAAGGGTAATCTGCACGCGGTACTCAAGATCTTCTTCCAAAAGCAGAATGGGTGCGAGCTGCATCTTTTCCCGGAATTCCTGGCTGAGGCTGCAACGGCCAATCAGCTTGCTTTCATCTTCCAGGATGACTGTGCCCGTTCTGAAGTGCCGTTCTTTCAGCAGCGCGACAGAGAGGGCGTTTTCAAAATCAATCTGGTTGGGCTGGCCACCAATGCGGCGTCCGAAGCTGGATCCCCGGTGGTTGGCTAATCCCTCCAGATCGACATGGCCTGGGAGGGTGGTCAGTAGCCGGGTCTTTCCGGTACCGGTTTTGCCACTCAGGACAAAAAAAACGACACTGGTTGATGGAGCTCTCCATCTCATCAATCAGGAATCGACGCAGGGCCTTGTAACCGCCCGTGATCAGCGGATAGTCGATACCCTGTTCATGAAGCCAGGCCTGAACCGTGTGGGAACGCAGTCCGCCACGGAAGCAGTAGAGGTAGCCTCCCTGATTGCTCTGAACATATTGCGTCCAGGCAGCAATACGGGTGTCGCGTTCCTGGCCACAGACCAGTGCATTGCCCAGGGCAATAGCAGCTGTCTGCCCCTGATGCTTGTAGCAGATACCAACCTGTTCCCGTTCCCGGTCATTAATCAATGGCAGGTTGGTTGAATGGGCAAACGCACCTTTGCTGAATTCCACCGGTGCACGGACATCCATGAGAGGGCGGTCGTTCAGGAAAATATCCAGGTAATTGTCAGTGTTCGGGCGTTTGTTGGTCATTTATACAGGTCGGCAATGGTCATGGTGTGGGCATTGTATCAGTAGCGGGATAATACACTATACGGACAAAAGGCAGCGGCAGTTTAGAAAACACGTGTTCAGGGGCATGACTTCCAACGGTTTAATACGACAGTCAACGCGTGTTAGCGGCTTGTCTGTTGATTTGCAGGCTACACTGTAAGCTCCTGAGCAAGCCTGGTGTGAGAAAGTGATGAGGTTCATCAGCAGGTACACGCTGGCTATATGTCTTTATTGCAGCGCTGAAGCCATGGCTGTCGATCATGGACAGCCATCCGCAGGGAAAAACGTCGAACCGCAACCGGTGATCGGGTTGGTTTTGCATGGTCTGGATGGTCAGTTCTACCAATCGGTTAGAAAATACGGCGAGAACTTACCAGCAGTCTGGCCAGCCACCTTTTCGTCTCAATGCCGGTGGTGCTTTGCAGGAAGGAGATGTTGCCGTGCAGCGCGCTTTCTTTACGGCAATTACTGGCTGGCCATGTGTCGGGTATCGTTCTGGCGCCCGCCGATGATCAGGCATTATTGCCTGAACTGCTCCATGCCAGGAAGCAGGGTGTGTGTGTCGTCAATATCGGCAGTCGTCTGGATACCCGGTTGATGGGCAATAAGCAGCTGGTCATTCCCTGGGTGGGTCCGGATAACCGGGCGGCTGCAAAAGACGTGGCAGAATTACTGGCTGGTCGTCTATCAAAGGGCGATCAGGTGGCCATACTGGCGGGACGGCCGGGGGGATACCAGTTCCTTTGAGCGAGTGACGGGGGTTTCGGCATGCCCTCAAAACGGCAGGGTTGAAAGTGGTCGCCATAGAGGCTGCGGGCTGGCAGCAGGACCGGGCAGAAGCGATCGTTACTGGGTGGTTGAAAAAATACCCGAACCTGAAAGGAATCGCTGCCGCCGGAGACAATATGGCGGTTGGTGCCCTGATGGCCATTGAGGCGGCAGGTCGGCAAAACCGTATTGTGGTGACGGGTTTTTGATAACCTGGCGTCAGCGCGCCCCTGGTTGCGCAATGGTCAGCTGTTGGCGACCGTGGAATGGTTCCCTGAGAAGCAGGGCATCTACGGTATCAATAAAGCCATGGGTAATTGCAAGGGCAACCAGTACACGCCGGTAGCACTGGTGACCGTTGAGAATATGGATCGCTATCCATCGCCGGGCATGAGCCGAAAGGTGCGTTACTTCTGGTAGCGTTGCCCCAACCGTTTTTTTTGCAGGGCACAGGGGAGAAGGTCGTGGTACTATTTGCGATTCGCGGGTTTGAGGTTGACAATTTTTCTGCAGCCCGTATAACAACTTCTTTTGAATGCCTGCCTGTCTGATTGAATTGTTTTTATTATTTTGTGGCCTGTGAGTGTGATGCTTCAGGTAACAGTTATTATATCGGCAGGCAAAACGTTGAGCCTCATGCGGCCCTTGGTACGGGTCGCCACTGATAACAGTAAGGACTCCTGATGCCCGTAATTACCCTTCCTGACGGTAGCAAGCGCCAATACGATAATCCTCTGACCATCATGGACGTGGCTGCCGATATCGGTCCCGGCCTGGCCAAGTCCACCCTGGCCGGCCGTGTGAACGGCCAGTTGATGGATGCCTGTGAAACCATCAGCGACGATGCTGAGCTCGCAATCATCACCCCGCGTGATCCGGAAGGTCTGGAGATCATCCGCCATTCCTGTGCCCACCTGATTGGCCATGCGATCAAGCAGCTGCGCCCGAATGCTAAAATGGCGATCGGCCCTGTGATTGAGGAAGGTTTCTATTACGACATCGATACCGATGAGCCTTTCACGCCGGAAGACCTGCAGGTGCTGGAAAAGCGGATGCAGGATCTGATCGGCAAAAGCTACGATGTGATCAAGAAGTGGACGCCGAAGGCAGAAGCCCGCCGTATTTTTGAAGCGCGTGGTGAATCCTACAAGATGGAAATCATCGACGAGATGGATGATTCCGTTGAGCAGGTCGGTCTCTACCACCATGAAGAATACGTGGATATGTGCCGTGGTCCCCACGTGCCCAACACCCGTTTCCTTAAAGCGTTCAAACTGACCAAGCTGGCCGGTGCTTATTGGCGGGGCGACAATAAGAACAAGATGTTGACCCGTATCTACGGTACTGCCTGGGGCGACAAGAAAGACCTGAAAGCGTACATCAAGCGTATCGAAGAAGCGGAAAAGCGGGATCACCGTAAGCTGGCGAAGAAGCTGGATCTGTTCCACCTGCAGGAAGAGGCGCCGGGCATGGTGTTCTGGCATCCGAACGGTTGGACCATCTACCAGGTGCTGGAACAGTACATGCGCCAGAAGCAGCGTGATCATGGCTACCTGGAGATTAAAACGCCGCAGGTTGTTGATCGCAGTCTGTGGGAAAAATCCGGTCACTGGGACAAGTTCAAGGACGATATGTTCACAACGAGTTCCGAAAACCACGATTTTGCCATCAAGCCGATGAACTGCCCCTGCCACGTGCAGGTGTTCAATCAGGGGCTGCGCAGCTACCGTGATCTTCCGTTGCGTCTGGCGGAATTCGGTTCCTGTCACCGTAACGAGCCGTCCGGTGCATTGCACGGGATCATGCGTGTGCGTGGATTTGTTCAGGATGATGCGCATATCTTCGTGACCGAAGACCAGATCCAGAATGAAGTGTCTGACTTCATCGACTTCCTGCACGAAGTTTACGATGACTTTGGTTTCGAGAATCTGATCTACAAGCTTTCCACGCGTCCCGAGAAGCGGGTCGGTTCTGATGAAAGCTGGGATAAAGCGGAAAAAGCACTGGCTGAAGCGCTGGATGCGAAAGGTCTGCCCTGGGAAGAGTTGCCCGGTGAAGGCGCGTTCTATGGCCCGAAGATTGAGTTCTCCCTGAAGGACTGCCTGGGCCGTGTCTGGCAGTGCGGTACCGTGCAGGTGGATTTCTCCATGCCGGGTCGACTGGGCGCCGAGTATGTCGATGAAGATGGCGAGCGCAAGACCCCGGTCATGCTGCACCGTGCGATCCTGGGTTCCTTCGAACGTTTCATCGGTATTCTGATTGAGCATTATGAAGGCCGGTTCCCGGTTTGGCTGGCGCCCGTGCAGGTCGCGGTACTGAACATCACGGATGCACAGGCCGGTTATGTCACTGAGCTGGAAAAAACCCTTAAAGAACAGGGTTTCCGGGTAAAAGCGGACTTGAGAAATGAGAAGATCGGCTTTAAAATCCGCCAGCACACGATTGAACGTGTACCTTATCTCGTTGTTGTAGGGGATAAGGAAGTAGAATCCGGCACTGTCGCCGTCCGTACGCGCTCCGGGGAAGATCTCGGTTCCATGACGATCGAAGCATTCCAGGGAATGCTGGCGGCAGAGATTGCCAGACGTGGCCGTGTAGCGACGGCTTCCGACGCATAAACAGGAGATATAGCAATTAAACGTCCTAACCCACGGGATCGGCGGCAGGCACCTGCTGCACCGATTAATCAGAATATTCGTGCAAAAGAAGTACGTCTGATAGGCGCTGATGGCCAGCAGGTCGGCATAGTCGCATTCCGTGACGCTCTTGAGCAGGCCGTTAGTGCTGGACTGGACCTGGTGGAAATCAACGCGACCAGCGAGCCACCGGTCTGTAAAATCATGGATTATGGCAAGCATCTGTACGAAACAAAGAAACAGAAAGCGATTGCCAAGAAGAAGCAGCAGCAGACCCAGGTGAAGGAAGTTAAATTCCGTCCAGGGACTGAAGAAGGGGATTATCAGGTAAAACTGCGCAACCTGATACGTTTCCTTGAAGAGGGCAACAAGGCCAAGGTATCGCTGCGATACCGCGGTCGGGAGATGGCTCACCAGGAGCTGGGCATGGAACTCCTCAACCGGGTTGAAAAGGACCTGGAAGAAGTGGGTGTCGTGGAACAGCGTCCGAAGATGGAAGGCCGTCAACTGATCATGATCCTTGGACCCCGAAAGAAAAAGTAATTCGGTAAACCGGTAAACCTGTCCGGTCTCACGGTCGGGCAGGTTTCCTTTTTCCGGAAAACTTTGTTTTTTTACTCAAATCGGCATCGGGTTAACCCTTCCCCGGAAGTGTGACCGATCGCCCAAATGCGGAGTTTTAGCAATGCCTAAGATGAAGACCAAAAGCGGAGCTGCCAAGCGCTTCAAGAAAACCGCCAGCGGTTTCAAGCGTAAGTCAGCCTTCAAGAGCCACATCCTGACCAAGATGACCACCAAGCGTAAGCGTCAGCTGCGTGGCACCAATCTGGTGTGCCCTGCGGACAAGCCGCTGGTTGAGCGGATGCTTCGCGTCTAATTGTCTTTTTGTTCAGTTTTAAGGTTTTTGGAGAGTTAAGCTATGGCACGTGTTAAACGTGGTGTCGTCGCCCGTCGTCGTCACAAGAAAGTTCTGAAGCAGGCCAAAGGTTACTACGGCGCTCGTTCACGAGTATTTCGCGTAGCCAAGCAGGCGGTTACCAAGGCTGGCCAGTATGCCTACCGTGACCGTCGTCAGCGCAAGCGTCAGTTCCGCGCACTGTGGATCGCCCGTATCAACGCCGCGCCCGTGCAAACGGTCTGACCTACAGCCGCATGATTGCGGGGCTGAAGAAGGCCAACATCGAAATCGACCGTAAGGTTCTGGCTGATCTGGCTGTTCACGAGAAGGGTGCATTCACTCAGATCGTAGAGCGCGCCAAGGGCGCCCTGGCCTAACGGCACACGGTTACGTCAGCACACGAAAAAGGGAGAGTCCGCCAGCTCTCCCTTTTTTATTGTCATAAGCTTTCTGATCTAAAGCTGTAAAAATGGTCATCCGCATAAGCTGCTTTTGCCAACTCGAATTTCAGGAAGTTATATATCCCAATGAACTGTGTCGGCGGGCTCGGTTGTAATCGACTTTAATGTATTCAAACACAACCTTCCGCATCCGTGCCCGATTCATCATTGGCTTATGATGTATAGCCTCAACTTTCAATGAGTGGAAAAAACTCTCTATGCAAGCGTTGACGCTCCTATGTCAGGCTGACGAAATGGACTTCAGGTCTTGCAGGATTATCGGGAGCACTTCTCGATCGATATACCGTTTCAGGCAGCGCTGAATTTCCCGTTTTGTACGACGACCTTCTGTAGTTCTTTTCGTAACATACAGGTGAGTTCGAGGATCACTCTTCATGTGGATAAGGCTGAAAGTCTCGCTTGAGCAAGTTAGGCGCAACAGGCAATGTGTGCTTGCTGTCCATCGTAAGAGCCGCTTTGGGAGCCAGGCTCTGTCGTTTTATGCTGTCCTGAATGGTTTTGATACAGCAAGACTTCCCAGCATCCACGAGTTCTTTCTGAATACGGCGAGCACCAGCACGGGACTTAATCTGCCGGAAAAGCGCCTAGAATCAACCCGTCACGGAGCTGCTGTTTGGCAGCGCGATGACTGGATTTATGACGGATTCTTCCCGCGGTTGTACACACTTCGCGAGACTCGTAGAACAGAAGACATCCTGACCAGAGAAAGCCGACTCCTGTTCCTGAGCATAAAGCGGAATCGCTCTATTTTAGGTTCTTCGCGAAGTTTGGTGGTCGCCTTTTTTAGCATTTCATGCTCCTCAGCTGTAGTTATTCTAGCCTGGTGCTGCGGATTGCCATGCGTAGAGCTGGGACTCCCGGAATCCCAACTTCTTGGTTGCTGACGGGATACTGGTTTCCTATGTCAGATTCAGGGCTTGGAATTTCGGCGAATGATAGAAGCCATCTCATAAAAGATTAATATGGTCGCCTATAATGCAAGTTAATTTGAGCTTGTATGTTTATGTCTACTGATCTTACCGATAGCCAATGGGACTATATTGAGCCCTTTATTCCACCACTATCTGTCAGGGCTGATGGAAGAGGTCGGCCATGGATAGCATCAAGAGACGTATTGAATGGCATCCTTTGGGTTCTCAGGACAGGTTCACACTGGTACGAAATGCCTGATTGCTATCCTCCCTATCAAACCTGCCACCGTCGTTTTCAATAATGGGTAAAGCAAGGTGTCATGGATTGTCTTCTTGAAGCCCTGGCAGAAGATCTTGAAAGACGTGGGCAAATTGATCTCAATGAATGCTTTATCGATGGCTCTTTCTCCTCTGCCAAAAAAGGGGGGACGGAGTGGAGCAACCAAAAGAGGCAAGGGTACCAAGATCATGGCGATTGCAGACCGTCATGGTCTTCCTGTCGCCCTATGGGCAACAAGTGCTACGCCACATGAAACACAGTTAGTCGAAGAGCTGTTGATACAGAGGTCCACGTCTACTTTTCCAAAAAAGCTGGTGGGTGACAGGGCTTATGATAGTGATCCACTGGATCTCATGCTTGCAGGCAAGGTATTGAGCTTATAGCGCCGCATCGCAGAACAAGAGTCAAAACACAAACACAGGATGGTCGGCCACTGAGAAGATACAAGCGCCGATGGAAAGTGGAGAGGCTATTTGCCTGGCTCCACAATTTTCGGCGTATCGTGACACGCTACGAGTATAAGTTAGAGAATTATCTTGGCTTTTTAAGGCTTGCTGGGTTTCATGATCCTTGCAAAGAAGTATTTATGAGATGGCTTCTAATTACGTTTTTTATCTGGTAGTCATTGGCCATCTAAGAGAGTGATTTTAATTTCTTAGGGAACTGTCCAAAATTACTGCCTCAGATTAGTTCATGTTTTTGTTTTAGGCTTTTATCCTTCCTGCATCTTTCTCTATTTTTATTAATCGTTCCAGCTCGGTTGTGTCAAGCTGCTGCTGAAATCCATATTTTTCTCTGGCAGACTTGATTTCATCAAGGAAGCCTAATGGGTGTTTGCCACCGACATCGGGATATCCATGACGTCGTGCTCCTCCTGTAGTGCTGGTTTTCATGTGAATTCGAAAATCACACCAAAGGATGGGCATAGGCCATTACTTGCCAGGTTTGTCAGTTCTGCAATGGGCTTCTTTTTCTGATCATCCTGATCCGTCACCATTGTAGAGTTATGCAGCTTACTGTAGGGGGCCTAGGCTTGGCTTAGATAATTCTGGTGGCAGATGCTTCCTGAGATTTGGATCGTAATGAGGTGACACAAATGTGCCTGAAGTGCTAGCCTGGAAGGTCAGGCCAAGCTCATTAGCTTCATAAATAATTTGCACATCTCATTGCCCAGCGGTGAGTCCGGCAAATAGTGCGTCTCTTTTTTGCTCGGGATCGTTACGGGTATACCATCAACGTCTCGACTACGGATATTCCCTTCAAACTCCATTGCTATCGTTCCATAACCATCATGACCAGGTAGGCTGGAGCTGCTTCTTGTCACTATTGGGGTTTTTATAGGTAATAATCGCTAACTCTTGGCGTTGAGTTTGATGATATTGGTCAAAGCAACTCTGGCAGGTGGGTGCCGAGTCTATCTTTAATGTGTCATCATCAAGGAGTTCGTCCGTGCACATGAAGCACGCTTTCTTTTCAACTTCTTCACCGGCTTTGGAGGCCGCTTCAGCCGTTGCCAGCAAGGAAGGAGTTCCTGTTGTAACCATTCTGGCTTCTGGTATGAAGGGCATCGCTGGTGTATGAAGATGTTAGTGTGTGAGGTGTGGAAGTGTCAGTTATTGTTGACAAGGCTGCAGAAAAAGAAAAAGGTTCTTTGGGGTCTTGCACCGCGAGAAGTATCGGTATGTCCTGAAGGTTTAGCGCTGGTGCTGTCTGGACCTGCTCCTGAAGGCGTCGCTAGGTATGGGGGCTCTTCGTTTACGGGAAAGGTGTTCTGGTGTAGCACCATCAGGATGAATAAAACCAGATGATGTCGAGGATGCTCTCAGGATGATTTCATCATCTGAAAATGCGTGTTGAAAAGCATCGAATACTGCGCGTCCTTTACTGGAGCCTCTGCCTTTTGGATCAAGGGGGTCAATAATTACAAGTGAAGAAATTCTTGACGCTATATCTTCAGGCAGCTGTGAAAGCGCTGTCTGAGCAGCTCTGAGGCTTGCGTCAGACGTCCAGCCATAGGCGCCAGCCCCTAATGCTGTGCTGGCAATTCTGGCCTGAGTTCCTTGTGGTAAGTTTTGAACGCTTGCTATAAAAGCTTGGCGCCATGTTTCTACTAACAGGTCATATTGCTGCTGGCTTGGCGCGCTCGAGACGATTGGGGCTACCTGATGAACCAGTAATTTTATTCCCTGCTGATGCAGGTTGCCAGTATCGTTTGTTGCCCCGACAAACCCGCCAGGGCACAGATTTTTTGCCGTTCAGCAGCTGTTGGTTAGCGGCATCGAATGTTCTTGAGCCAACAGCCTGTCTGATGGCACCTTCTGCGCCTCCGCAACCTTGTGTACCTAATTCATCATTGGAAGGGGTTAAACATCACGTTGCAGTCACCAAAAACGTTTTTATCGGTAATGTATCCTTGCTGGAATCGTACTGTCAGGGAGTGCCTGTGTTTGCGACCAGCCGCCGTCGTCATTGTGATGTTTTTTTTCTGTGCCGCAGTAACGCCAGCGTAATAACAGATATCCCAAGGGAGAGAGTCACCGATAATTCGTCTTAAAGCATGAAGGTAGTTCTCCACATTTCCGCTAGACTTGGCCAATTCCAGCCATTCGTTGAGAGCGCCCTCATCTGGTCCGCTGCACCGGACAGGCCGGCCATTGGCTCGGCCTAACCTTTGTGCCAGACCGTTGGCTGCATTGTTAGCCATACTTTTAATAGTGCTATCTTTGGTTATCCTTTGAATTTCGCGCAGCTGAGTGACACAATCCTCCAAATTGAGATTAAGCACATTCGCTAACGTGATGATGATATCTTCACAATTTGCTGGTGATGTCAGCGCATAATCAAGCATCCATTGTTTTACCTTGGCATTATCACATCCTTTACGTACATGATGGTTTGGCGCCATCAGGGGAGCAGGTGGTACAGCTCTTTTGACGGTGGGTATGGCTCTTGTGGTTTCATGGTGGGCCATGTCTCTCGTGGTTTCACTTCTCCGGGGGCGGGATCTATCGGTCGTTGGGCGGTGCGGCTGCATTGCTTTCGGTGATCTGGAGCTTGGGGCCGCTGCTACATCTAGTCTCGTATGCTGTGGATAGCCCAGATAATAATACGCTTGTTGAGGTATAGTGTGATTCGGTCGCATAATGGCTTGCAGCGCGCTACTAAAACGCGTTGGCTGACTTTACTTTCTAATAGTAATTGCTGAAGGCGTTGGTTATTCGGTCTCAACGGTTCAGACTGATTTCTTATCAATTCAGAAAGCCCTTCTGCAGTTGTATTTGCTCTTTCTGCTATTTGAGTGCGAGATGAATAGTCTCTTGCGATCTCATTGAGTATTCGAATAAATTCATAACTTTCAATGTTGAAGGCGCAATAAAGAATAGCAATATCATTGATTCTGCCCTTCTTTTTTGAAGGGTGTTGTTGATCAGAAAATCTTTTATGAATTGAGACGATACAGGCCTCCTTGCGTGAGTATTCTGAATATAGAATCCTTGTTTTTTTGACTGACATCTGATTCCGAATCAACACTCAAGGGGTTTATATCGTTAGCAATGGTTATTTTCCAGTTACGGAGAGACCTTCTGCAGCATAATATTGACCAGAGTGTACAGAAAAATTCACGACAGGATTGGCAAAAGGTTATATTTGAAGGCGTGCTCGTCGTAGGAGTACGATGAAAATGAGAGGCGTGAGAAGAGCTGAATCCTGTTGTGTAGGTATCCATATTATTTAATATTCCTATAAATATTACGAATTATATGTTTTCGGGTGGTGGTCGCACTAACAAAGCTGTTAGGTGTTTAACTCTTTTTGATTTTAAAGGGTCTATTTTGATTTTTAAATAAGACCAATGTTTTAGTTGTTGAGATATTTTATTTTTAGTAGTCTCATGAATTGTTGTTATATAAATAAAAGTTATAAGTTGCCACATGTATCGGTTATGCTTCAGGTCTGTTGATCGTATAGAATCCACGCTTTTTGAGTGATTCATGGCTCTAGTTCAAGTTGCGTGTATTGATTGCGACTAAACACACGGAATTGTTAAAAACGGAAAGGCAGCCACCGGCCATCAACGGTATCTGTGCCGGAACTGTAACAAGAGCTTTCAGCTGAGATATCGCCATAACGGATATCAGCGAGGAACTCATGACCGCGTTGCGTCCATGACGATGAACGGCTCTGGTATCAGAGACATCGGTTGTGTACTTGGTGTCAGCACAAATGCCGTCATTGCCCATGCCTTTGGGCCAAGGTCAGCTAGCACACTCAATCAAATATTTGGACGCTTGCCATCCTATAGTTTTCGTTATTACTACACGGATGATTGGAAACCTTACACATCAGCACTGCCCTGAAGACAGGTATGTTGTCGGCAAGCTGTTTACTCAAAGAATTGAACGTCAGAATTAAACCCTGATAATCTGGTTGAAGCGACTAAACAGAAGAACGATCTGTATTCGCGATCTCTTGAATTGCACGATAAAGTGATCGGTGAATTTATCTCCAGAGAGTACTGTCAACCTTTGTGATACATGATCTGATTTTTTATTTTAATGGCGATGGTTGGTTTTTAAATAAGATCAAAGAATCAATCATTTATAATAATGTTAATTTCTATTCCCTATTCGTATTGTAAGATTGACCATTATTGGAAATTGAAACACATATCTTTGTTTGGTTTCCGAATTTAAGGGGGGCTGTCCATTGATCCAGGCATGTTCAGCAGGCTACAAATCGGTATTCAACAGGTTCTGGTTTCCGTTAAGCTCAGGCACTGGTTTCTGATCGAAGGGGTGAGGCGCAGTGTCGGTAATTAACCGGGTGGTTGTTTGTGGTGTACTTTTTCTTACATTGGCGGCATGCTCGAACTCTGAAGTGACGTTGCCAGAGTCGCAGTTCCAGGCCCTGGTCAACAGCCAGTTTCAGTCGCCACGTCTGGTGGCCGTAGATTTGCCAGCCAATATCCGTTCACAGCTCTATCTGGAGACACCCTCTATCCATTTCGATCGAAACGGCGACAGGGTCAGCTTTAGCCTGAGCGGTCGGTTTGATGTGGATCTTGCCGGTGCCCTGTTGACAGAGCCTGCACCGATTACTCTCAGTGGTACGGCCCGGTTGGTCTTCAACGCAGCCGAGCAGACGATTGTTCTGGATGATATTGCCATCAGTTCGGCTGACCTGGATCTTGGGCTGGATGCCATCCAGCCTTTGTTGGGGGGGCGGTCTGGCGTCGCTGATTGGTAGCCGATTAGATCCGTTTTATCTGATATCTGTACCGGAAGACAGCGCTATAGGACGTGTGATGGCCGCAGGAGCCGTTTCCATGGTGATAATGGATGGTGAGTTAACCCTGCGTCCCAAAAAAGACAACGCCCCAAACAGTTGACCGGGAGCCTCTGTCATAGGGCGTGAGTGGGTTATTTAATCCCGGTAAAAGTCAGGCAAACGCTGCTTTTTTTCCTTCAGGGCTTTCATTAACCGTTGATAGAGGCGTTTTCCCCCCGGAACTGCGCCTTCACCGAAATAACAATCCAGTAGATGGTGGATGTGAGAGAGTGAAAAGCCCTGAGCGTGACGCATAAAACACTCAAGATCTTTGAAACGTCGGATATGGTTGATGGGCTGCCATCGCGCCTTTTCCAGATCGATCAGACGGATAATTTCGGGATTGGCATCTAACGCGTTGGCGGTCGTGTTGCTCGTTCGGACAAAAATATGGTTCGGATATAGGCAGTAATGGGCAAGGCCTTGACCATGTAACCGGCGCGCGACATGGGCGATGCTTTCCAGCACCTGTTGAATGGTGGCTTCCGGTTGGTTGGGGGCAATATTGCGGTACCAGTCAAACAGATTGGTATAACCCTCCAGTGCCAGTGTGATCAGGATGGCCTGGTCATTGTTCTTAGTGCGGCGTTCGCCAAAATAGAGGGGGGTCAGTGTTGGGATGTCATATGACCGAAACAGCTGGATATTATGGTATTCACGCTGAAAGGTTGGCACACCACGGATCGGATGTAGTAGCTGCCGGGTGTTGTGATTCTGTTGGCGCTTGATGAAAACCTGTAGGGGGTGATCGCCAGGCAGGGTATAACGGCTGACACCGCTCCAGCCATCCCGTCGCTCATTGACGGGCTCAAACCAATCCAGCTTGAGATCCCACAGGCTGGTAAAGTCTCCCAGCCCCTGCCGGGCGAACTGGTTGGCAATATCCTCGTTGAGAAAAGACTCCATGAATAGGGGATCCCGTATACTGACTGCTGAAAAAAACAGCGGGCATTATACACAAAGCCTCGAGATATGGCCGACTGCTGCTGAAGTTTTATCATGATGTGGGTAATGGTGTTTGGCACCATGGTTCTTCATGTTGACACTGCCCGGTAAACGGCAAACAATGAGCCTTTGATTGTGCGCCCGATGGTGGTTTTTCAGGTGTTTCATCGGGGTAGCTTGCCGTTGTCTTGCCTGACAATAACAATGAATACAGGAGAATTGTCCATGAAATCGCTGGAGGAGTGGTTTGTAGAGTACGGCGACAGCCACCGCAAACAAAACCAATAAGCTGATTCACTGGGTTTGTGTGCCGTTGATCACTTTTTGCGTGATCGGGTTGCTTTGGGCACTGCACTGGAGTGTGGCAGTCGCATTCATGATGGGCGCATTGCTGTTTTATGTACGCCTGTCTCTCAGGCTGGCGGTCGCAATGGCAGTCAGTGTGGCGTTAATGTTGTTGGTTATTGTCAACATTGAACCTGTTCTTGTGCCCGTGACACTGACTCTGTTTTTCATTGCCTGGATCTTTCAGTTCATCGGGCACCATATTGAAGGTAAGAAGCCGTCTTTCTTCAAAGATCTGCAGTTCCTGTTGATTGGTCCGCTATGGGTTGTCGCGTTCCTGTTTCGTCGTTTCCATATCAGTTATTGATGCTTTGCCAGGTGCAGGTGGGTTCACCTGTACCTCGTCCTACCTTGTTTCCATCGATCACCTTTCTACAACAACAGATTGCATGCGCATTGCGCACGCAAAGGCAACAATGCCTGCGGCATTAGCCAATAGGTCCAGTAGCGAGAAGTGACGGTCAGGCGTCAGTGTCTGCAGGCTTTCTACTAATAATCCATACAGCACCAGCAGGAGACACTTTTTCAGAAAAGCTGGACGCATGGGCCAGGCTTTATGAAAGAGGGCTGTCAGAAAGAAAAATGCAGCGAAATGCTTTGCTTTGTCCCAAACGCTCAGTATCGGGTCATAGGCATTGGGCATGAGCGAAAGTCCCATGATGACAATCAGAGCTGTGATGAATGCCGTGCGTGAAAGGATTAATGGGAGGCTTATCGCCATGACTTTCGCTGCTCCGTTTTCGGTTTGGGTTTATGTGGGCGTTTCTTTCCTGCTGGAAAAGGGTGTTTGCCCGATGAGTGATGCGCATCGTGTTTATCCCGTTGGCGGAATCGCGCTGGTGATGGTGACAGGGGGCGCCTGGGTATTGCCGGTGGCGTGGTCTCGCGGTATTCCCCGGTGCCAGGCCGTCGAGTGTCCAGGGGCCTATCCGGTAACGTACCAGGCGCAGGGTGGGATGGCCGATGGCCGCGGTCATGCGCCTTACCTGGCGATTACGGCCTTCCCGGATCGTGATCTCAAGCCAGCAATCAGGAATGGATTTGCGGTAACGTACCGGCGGATTGCGAGGCCAAAGATCCGGCGCTGGTATTTGCCGAATCACCGCGGGTTGGGTCATGCCATCTTTGAGCATGATTCCCTTGCGCAATTGTGCCAGTTTGTCGTTTGAGGGAATGCCTTCAACTTGTACCCAGTATGTTTTGGGTTGTTTGAAGCGGGGGCTGGCAATATGGCTTTGCAGCTGGCCATCACTGGTGAGTAGCAGCAACCCTTCACTGTCCCGGTCAAGTCGGCCGGCGGCATAGACGCCTTTGATCGGCACGTAATCTGCCAGCGTAGCGCGCCCTTGTGTATCAGTAAACTGTGTCAAAAACCATAAAAGGTTTATTGAACAGCAGTGTTGTGTGTTGAGTGGGTGTATGGTCTTGCATGGTATCTTTGACGTCAGACGATGGCGGGGGGATGGCCTGTAAACGCACATACTGTATGTGCTATTGCGCTAGAAAGGAAGCTGAGCTGACACATGAAGAGGGGGTGCTGTCTTTATGGCCTTTATATTTTCGGTGATGGGGGCAGGATAGAGTGTGGCTTAAGCCTTGGTGCCACCCTTTAAAAGATATTGGGTATTGTTGGCCTGGGGGAGGGAGGATTTACGTTTACGCTATTTAATGAGTCAGGTTCGATGCTTGCTTCTTCAAGCAATCACTGAGAGCCTGTCAATGTAGAGTCACGCGATATCGCCGCCAATCACGAGGGTAGGATGCCCATGCACGAACATGGCGTAGCGTCTTGTTCAGTTATTGTGAACGGAGTTGAAAGGTAGGCACTGCGTAATCAGATTTCTTGCTGGCCTGCTTGCCACTATTGAACAGGCTGTGGTCAGATGGACGGTGTCACTGAAAATATCCGGTACAGACCATGGCGCGAAAAATAACAGAAGCCTTACTGTTATGCTGTCTGACAGTGGGCGCAGCGAAGGCTGATGAACCGTCGCTGGATATCACACGTTTGGATGGCTGGGAATCCCACCATTTTAAGGGGGAGACGGATTACTTGCCGGCTATGGATA
>JAPPUL010000140.1:0-59928 GCA_026874595.1 Sipunculus nudus
AGTTTCCGGTCGCTGGGTTTTTCCCGGGATGATGAAAAACGCTGGCATAAAATGGTGCGCCAGCCCAATGGCATTATCCTGGTGACAGGGCCTACCGGTTCGGGCAAGACAACAACGCTGTATTCAACGTTAAGAGAGTTGGCAACACCTGAAGTGAATGTCTGCACCATCGAAGACCCCATCGAAATGGTAGAACCCCGGTTTAACCAGATGCAGGTTCAGCATGGCATAGGGCTGAATTTTGCCAGTGGGGTGCGGGCATTATTACGGCAGGATCCGGATATCGTCATGGTGGGTGAGATCCGTGACCTGGAAACCGCAGAAATGGCGATCCAGGCGGCGCTGACCGGGCACCTGGTCTTGTCCACCTTACACACCAATGATGCACCGTCTGCGATTACCCGGTTGTTGGAGCTGGGCGTTCCTGGATACCTGATTCGCTCGACGGTTCTGGGGGTGATGGCGCAGCGTCTGGTCAGAACACTGTGCCAGGATTGTAAGCAGACAGCCTCAGTGGACAGGCAAGGGTGGCGGGAGTTGACGCACCCATTTAAGGCGCCTGTTCCTGATAGCTGTAGTGTACCGGTGGGCTGTCTGAAATGCCGTAATACGGGTTACCGTGGCCGTGCAGGTTTGTATGAAATCATGCTGTTGAGTAATGGACTCAGCGAAAAGGTGGATGCTGGCTGCGATATTGATGCCATACGGCGGCAGGCAATTGTTGAGGGGATGCGAACCCTGAGAATCAGTGGTGCGCACAAGGTTGCCGCTGGTTTGACCACCATTGAAGAAATCATGCGTGTAACACCTGCCGGTGGCCGTTTTAGTTGAGAAGACTTTGTTCTATTAAATGGTTTTTCATTTCTTTTAGTAATGCCCTTTTCTATCTGAAAAGGGGGTATCAGTCATTTCCACACTTGCCTGTACGCCATTAGTCGTAGAGACCTATGTATAAAGGTCAGATTGTCTGTAAGGCGGTAGTCTTATGTGATCAATGATCGCAGGGAGTAGGGTATGGCGCAGCCGGGTTCACTGAACGTTCATCAAAATGCAGGAAATGTAGGTGTTGATAGAAGGCCATCACAGGAGGCTAGGGAACTTGCCCTTTGGCACAGGGTACTGAGAGTTGTAGTGCCAGTATTATCCGTCACCAGTATGCTGGTGGGGGGGCTTGTATGTATTGCCATGCCAATCATTGGTGGTGTTGTTGCTGGTCTTGGTGTTGTAAGCCTTGGCTGCTATGTTGTTGGAAAATGTATTTATGATCGTCTGATACGTGCAGTTCCGCCTACGCAAACCCTCCATGGCGAACGACCCGCTGCCTCAGAAACGACTCTCCTGTTAGCTGACACTGAATCAGTACATTGTGAGGATACTGAGGAAGCAAGCGCTTTTTCCTTTGGCTCGGAGGGGGAATACACGCCTCTTAGATGGGGACAGCCTGAAGAGGATAGATCGGTTGATGATTACCAAAAATTGAATCCTGCCTACCTCCCTGTTTATCAAGGGGATGGCAACATTGTCATCGTAGAACCTGATAATCTGGCCAGAGAGTCACAACCTCACATCCCTTCTATTGATGCAGTACCTGGCTGTAGTCATTGGCAAGATGGTTTCCCTTTGGTGTTACAGGGGCCTGATGACTCTGGCGGTGATACCAATGAAAGCATGGGCGAGGCGTGGGAAGATATAGAGATATATGATTACGATTATGATTATGAACCTTTCACTAGCCTTGATAATTACAGACAAAGCTTGGTCAAACGGTCATATGATTCTCGACAGGATGAGGATGGGTATCTTAAACCTGTGACCTCGCGGCCAGATTTGGCAATGGATGAAGGTGAATACCTTGAGCCAGTCTCAAAAGGGCAGGGGGGAATAGCACCTGATCGGTCTTTTGATAGCTTATCAACGCAGTATACAGATTATACATCAATCGATTTTGACCAATTAAGCCCTGAAGAATGTGTGAATAAAGCAGACTCCCTGCTGGGGATTGTTAATGCTTTAATCGAGGATATCCCAACCAAAATGGTGCCATTTGCAGATTATCAGAGAGCAGATGAATTGCTTGATGAGGTTACAGCTGAATTTGATCGCTTAAAAACAAGTTTTAGATCTCCTGAAGATGACTTGGCTAAAAAGATGGTGGAAATAAAGAAGCATCTTAATGGGCTAAGATGTCATGTTCGTGATGCCAGGGGAAATGACTATCGTCACCATGAGAATTATGAAAAACTCATTAAGCGGTTTTATGAGGTTGCAAAAATAATACTGAAAGATAATGAGGAAAATCTTAATAATCTTGAGGAAAAATATAAAGACTATAAAGAGCTTTCAGATATTGCAGGAAATGGATTTTTGCTTGATGCAACCGCTTATGTCATGCGATTTGAAGAGGTTGTGCAGAATCTTGTTAAAAATGCTGGCCTGAATGAAAAGTATGAAGAAGAATTAATTAGAAGACTATCAGATGATACTGTGGCCTTTACGGTTCAGCAGACCCTCCTGGATAAAAAGGGAGAGTGGAGAACCGTCGAACATGTTTACACACCTGCTCATCAGGTTCGTTTTCAATTGATGGATGAGGCAGAAGACGACCCAAAAGACGGCGTGGATCCCTTTGAAGAGAGCTATGAAAGAAAGGGATCACCGTCACTGTATCGAAATACCCAACATGCCGTTAGTATGTACCATTACAAAATGAAAATTGATGGTGACGTGGTAGAGCAATACACTCGCGTCGGTACACCCTATGCCTCTAAAGAGCTTACTGGTGAAAATGTTGAGCGTGTCACCCGAAAGCGACTGAGAGAGATTGTGGTCAACATACTTGTTAATGAAATGGCTGATGAATTGGATAAAGCTATCAAGGATGGCAGTTATGTTGTCAATCTCAAGGCGTGTTATTTAAATTTGATGAGTCCTGACAGAATCAGGGGAATGTTGGGGGCATTGCCTTTACCTAAAAAAGTAAAAGACGTGCTGGATGATGAAGCCAAGTGGGTTAAATACCTGGCTGATGAATACATAGGCCATCTCGATCAAATTCTGGATGGCGGAGAGATTACTGTTAAAACTGCAAAGGGTGAAATACATAGAGTCAAACTCAATCTGAATGCAGTTATGTTTATATTGCCTTGTAATCAGCTAGCGCTGAGTGGATTCTGGAGTTGTGTCGGTAAGACCTGGAAAATTGTCAAGCAAGTGAATCTTAGGGCATTGAATACGCTTAAGCAGAAAGGGGGGATTGTTGATGAGACGTACGAGGAAATCAAAAAGAAAGATCCTGGTAATGCTGATGCCTGGAAGAAAAAAATAGATAAAATGATTGATGAGCTATACAAGAAGATAGAAAAGGCAGGAAGTAAGGCCTCTATTGATGATATTGCACGGCTTCAAGAGGATATTGATGAGATTCTTGAAGAGCTGGGTATGCATAAATTTACCGGATGTAAGAGCAACAAGGATAGAACCAGTATCATGATGGCGAAAAAACAGGCATCTCATTTTGATCAGAGAATGTGTAAGAACTTCATGTTGCATGGCGGACATCTGCAGATACAAATTAATAATACAGGGGTGCCTGGAGGAAAGTATGACCGTTACATGCTGGAGGGGAATAAAGATATCTCTCATGCTGTCGCAAGGACGAAGAAAACACATCGAAAAAGTAAGAAACGGAAAGGGGTGCTCGCATTTAATGTTCGCAATCCGTTAAAAAAATACAATCCTAAAAAAATAACCTCTGGTAAGAAAGGGGGAGAACCTGAAAGTCATAATTCAATAGTTCCGCCAGTTCCGAAAAGACCCTCCGGCGGGTTTGTCCCGGGTGGTATGATTAGCGCTTTGCAGAACGATGGGGGCCTATCTAGTGATGATGGAGGTTCAGGCGTTGCTGAGCAGCCAGTATATGAAGATATTGATGAGTTAAGGTCTAAGCATGAAGCTGTGGTGAAACTCCCTGAAAAGAAAAAAGGAAGGTGGAGGCTGCGCCGGCGATAGTATGCTTTGAAAATAGAATGCAATGTTGAGGAGATATTCCTGTGGTATTTAGCTGAGACCAAGTTGCCTTTATTTGATGCTATTTATAAGGAGGTTATTAATAGCAAAAAGCTGGTTAACATCGATCCCAGTGAGAAGCAGAGGAAGCAGCTTTCCATGCTGCTGATATGATCTTTTTTCTGGCTCATTGCATGGCTACTCCTTTAAACCGTGCATTACCTGCCAATACTGGGATTATTGATTGACCACTATCTCACTGTAAGCCTGGTAAGTTGCCAATACCAGTAGTGGCATGACGACCAGCAGACCCAGCCCCAGTGGAAGCATACCAAGGATGAACAGCACGATGCTCAGAATAAGATAGAGAATCAGGGGTAAAATGTTTTTTATGCATCCCATGAAGCTCATTTTCAAGGCTTCAGGTATGGATAGATGGTTCACGGCAATAAGCATTGGTGCGAACAAGAAAGCAAAAGCGATCGCTATCATGGCGACGATCACTATACCGACGCCCAGCATATAGTTGTCACCGGCAATGGCAAATGCACCAAATGTGATACCTGTAGCAATAACTCCATAGAGGATATTCAGAATCCCGACAGGTAGCAGGTTAGGTTTGAGGTCGTCCATGACATCGGAAAAAGAGAGTGTCTCATTATGTGAAACACGATGAGCGCCCAAAGCCATGAAGGCGTATGTGATGCCTGAGAAAATGGAAGACAGGATAAAGCCTACTAAGGGGAAGAAATTAAGAATGAACGAGATAATACCAAACAGAAATGTGAATCCTACCCAGAACAAGGGGGCACTCTTGAACAAACCAAAGCCATTGGAGATCCAGGAAAACGGAGCCGTCACTGAACAGCTATCGAGCGCCAGGGGTCCTGACGCGTCCTCATCCCCGTCATCCTCATAAAAGACAACGGATGACTCGTCACCACCGTCCGTGTTGGAGGCGGAGCTGGCTCCACCTGCAGCCGCACCGGCGACGCGTTGCAAAGGTTGCCCCTCTTCATCAATGATCATCGCCTCCATCCCAATATCATGGAGTTTCTGACGATATTGCTCAGCTTCCGGAAGACTGAGACCTTTTCGAATAAGCACAGGAGAGGTCGCTGAAAAAATATTTTTCAGGACTTTTTTGTCTGACAGGTTGAATAGCGCACTGAAGTCCTTCTGGACCGTTTTTGCCTTGAAACCGGAGCGAAGTTTACCGGTGACGCAAACAGAGAACTCCATGTGCCTACCCCACATACTGCTTTATGGACTGCGATGGCAACAGATAAACGATTAGGGTTTGTTATGGTTATCTGTCGTTCCATTTCCTGTTGGTTCCCTATTAATTTTAGAAATTATCGTTTAGGGAAACGCTGCGAATCATGACATTTTTAAAGTAAAAATGACAGTCGTTATGTCAGTGTGTTTTATGGATATTGTAAAGCCCTGTCGGGTGCGAAGGCAGGCAAAAAGTGCCAGATTTTTGGCATCGATCACATTCTTCGGATGTGAAAAAGTGGGGGAGTCCTCCCCAGCTTTTTCAGTGCCGTTGCGGACACAATCAGTGCAATACCTGATTCAGGAACTGCCGTGTACGAGGATCTTTCGGGTTATCCAGCACCCGTGATGGGGGGCCGGATTCTATGATTCGGCCTTCATCAATGAATATCACCCTGTCTGCCACTTCACGGGCAAACGGTATTTCGTGGGTGACAATGATCATGCTCTGATTCTCAGCTGCAAGACGCTTCATCAGGTGTAGAATTTCTCCAACCCGCTCGGGATCCAGCGCAGAGGTGGGTTCATCAAACAGCAGTAGTTCAGGTTCAAGCGCCATGGCCCGGCCAATTCCGATGCGCTGCTGTTGGCCACCGGAGAGTGACGATGGCCAGGCATTCTGGAAATCTTCCATGCCGACCTGTTTCAGGATGGCCAGTCCTTTTTCCTGAGCAACTTCCTTTGAAAGCCCTTTAACCACTACCAGGGCTTCGGTGATGTTTTCCAGCGCTGTTTTGTTGCGAAACAGCGCGTAGTTTTGAAACACAAACGCTGTCTTACGACGCAGTGCCAGAGTTGCGGGTTTTGTGGGTTTGGTGGCATTGAATACGGCATTATCCAGTGTGATAACGCCTGCATCGGGTGTTTCCAGCAGGTTCAGGCAGCGCAGGAATGTTGATTTGCCACTGCCTGAAGGTCCCAGGATGACGACAATTTCACCCTGTTCCACCTGCAGGTCGATGCCTGCCAGAATCGCTTTGTCTGCAAAGGATTTTTGCAGGTGACTGACTTCCAGTAATGCCATCAGTACGCCTCATTCATCCGTTGTTCAGCCATTTTCTGGACTGCGGTAAACAGCAGCACCAGCAGCCAGTACACCAGGGCGAGCATCAGGTAGCTTTCAAAGAAGCGGAAGCTGGAGGCTGCTTCCATCTGGGCTTTTGCCATGATTTCTGCCACGCCCAAGGTGAAGGCGAGTGAGGTGCTTTTCAGCAGGTCTATGAACGTGTTCATCAATCCTGGAATGGCAATGCGGGCTGCCTGAGGCAGTACAATACGACGCATGCCCTGCAATGGCGTCATGCCGGTACTGAGTGCGGCTTCCAGCTGACTTTTATCAACGCTGAGAATCGCGGCCCGGATAATTTCTGCCATATAAGCGGAAAAGTGCAGGCTCAATCCGATCACTGCGGCCTGGAAGGCTGTCATGCCTTTCAGGGCAGGGAGCAGCTGGGGCAGACCGTAGTACAGAAGAAATAGCTGAACAAGCAGGGGCGTGCCCCGGAAGAAAGAAATAAACAGTTCGCAGAGCGCAGTCAGCCCCTTGGGGCGAAACGTCAGCACCAGTGCCAGCATCACGGCAATCGTGAGCGCTACGATCAGTGAGCTGGACGCCATCCACAGGGTGACATCCAGGTATTTCAGAATGATCGGGACAAGTCCCAGGGGCGTAATCAAAATCAAAACTGCTCATGATACTGGCGCTGGTTTCCTCGGGTTATGACCGGTTGGTGATATCGCTGCCGAACCACTTGACGGAAATGTCGGCCAGGGTGCCGTCGGCGCGCATGCCGGCAATGGTTTCGTCCACCTTGCTACGCAGGGCCTCAGCTTCAGGGGTTTTCAGAAAAGGCATAGCATTTTCGATAGTTTCGAACGGGGTGCCAGCAGGTTTCAGCGGCAGGCCGGATTTCTTGATCAGTTCAGCAGCGGATAAACGATCCATGACGAAGGCATCAATTCTACCCAGTGCAACTTCCTGTTCAATACCCGTGTCGTAAGTGATGATATCGATAGCGGTTTCGTCACCGAACAGGTTCACGGCCTGTTTACGGATAATGGTTTCGTAGTTGGAACCCAGATTAACGGCAACTTTCTTGCCCTTGAGATCTTCAAGGCCGGCAATGGTGTTGTCATCGCTGTTGATGGTCAGCTGCGCGCCATCAATGACGTAGGGTTGCGTGAAACCATACTTTTCCAGTCGCGCATCGGTGATGGTGATCTGGTTGGAAATCGTATCAACTTTGCCGGTTTCAAGCATGCCGAACAGGCCGGAGAAAGGTGCCGTAATGAATTCTACCGGCTTATCCATACGCTTGCCGATTGCATTCCAGACATCCACTTCGAAGCCCTGCAGTTGATCCTGGGAAACAAAGGTGAACGGGTAATAGCCACCGGACATCCCCACTCGGATAGGCGCACTGGCGTTGTCACTGGTCTCTGATGTCGCTGCCGCGGAGCTGTTAGTCTCCTGTGGATTGCAGCCTGCCATCGCCAGAGAGAAAAGGGCTGCAAAACCGGCTGCCAAGAAGCGGTTACGCTTGTTCACTGTTTGTCACTCCAGTCTGTAATGTGAGGTCGTCGTTTGGTGACGTTGTTGTGAGGTGCGACTATAAAACAGGGTGCCGCTAAAAGGGCAGTCGTTGACCGGGGTCGTTACTGCAGAAATCCGTTGTTTGTTGCTTTTATTGAAAGGTAATGCCATTTACCCATGATTCCGACCTTACCGGAAACAATTGATAATTAAAAATATTAATAAATTAAATACTAATTACTTTTTGATATATTAAAAAAGAAGCCTGAGCGCGTTAAGCGCCCAGGTAAGCTCTCTGAACATCGTCGTTAATGAGCAGGTTATGGCCTGAGTCCTCCATTACGATCCGGCCATTTTCCAGTACATAACCCCGGTCTGCCAGTCGCAGTGCCTGGTTGGCATTCTGCTCCACCAGGAAGATAGTCATGCCTTCATCACGTAATTTTTCAATGATCTCGAAAATCTGCTGGATAACAATCGGGGCAAGCCCCAGTGACGGTTCATCCAGGAATAGAAGACGGGGGTTTACTCATCAGGGCACGGCCAATAGCCAGCATCTGCTGTTCACCACCGGACATGGTGCCGCCCCGCTGATGGTAGCGTTCTTTCAAGCGTGGAAAGAGTTCCAGTACATGTTCAAGCATGGCATCAAAGTCATCCTTCCCGGTAAAGAAACCACCCATATGCAGGTTTTCTTCAACGGTTAGCCGGGAAAATATACGGCGTCCCTCTGGCACTACGGCAATGTCACTGCGCATGATTTCAGCCGTGGTCTTCGCCGTAATCTCCTCGTCTTCAAAGAAGATACGCCCTTTGCTGGCTTTGGGATCACCGCAGATGGTCATCAGCAATGTGGTTTTACCGGCGCCATTGGCGCCGATCAGGGTGACGATTTCTCTACGGTTGACCTGAATCGATACATCATCCAGCGCCTGGATTTTGCCATAGCAGGTAGTGACATTCTCAACACGCAGCATCAGGCTTCTCCCAGGTAGGCTTTAATGACATCAGGATGGTTGCGCACTTCGTCCGGTGTGCCACTGGCCAGTGGGGCGCCTTGATTGATGACGTATATCCGGTCGGAAATACCCATCACAAGTTTCATGTCGTGTTCGATCAGCATCACGGAGACGTTGTGCTGATCCCGCAGCTCCATGATCAGATGATCAAGTTCCTCCGTTTCCCTGGGGTTTAGGCCGGCTGCCGGTTCATCCAGCATCAGCAGGCTGGGGTTGGTTACCATGCAGCGGGCGATTTCCAGACGGCGTTGCTGACCATATGCGAGATTCCCGGCATCGCGGTTGGCCAGGTCCAGCAGGTTGACCCGCTCAAGCCACCAGGCGGCTTTGTCCATCGCCTCTTGTTCTGCACGACGATAGTCTGGTGTTTTGAATAAGCCTGCCAGCAGACTGGTATTCAGATGCCGGTGTTGGGCAACCATCAGGTTTTCAATGGCTGTCATGTTGCGGAACAGGCGGACATGCTGAAATGTTCGCACGATGCCTTTGCGGGAAATCTTGAATCCCGGCAGTTGGTGAATGGCTTCACCATTAAAGTGAATGGTGCCGGCTGTTGGCTTGTAAAAGCCGGTCAGGCAGTTGAAAACCGTCGTTTTTCCTGCACCGTTTGGGCCGATGATGGAAACAATTTCCCCTTGATTGACGGACAGGGACACGCGGTCAACAGCCCGCAGACCACCAAATTGCATGGTCAGGTCTGAGGCTTTCAGCAAAGTGTGTTGTGCCATGACTCATACTCCTCAGACTGCGTCGGCGTGACCGGTTGTTTCCGGTGCGCTATCCGCTGATGATGTTTTACTGCGCTTCAGTGCGGTATGAGGTCGGCTCATTGGCAGCAGTCCCTGGGGGCGCCAGGCCATCATCAAAATCATCAGAAGACCAAACATCAGCATGCGGTACTCATTAAATTCACGGGCCAGTTCCGGCAGGATGGTCATCACAATGGCGGCCAGAATAATGCCGACCTGTGAGCCCATACCGCCCAGTACCACGATCGCAAGGATGATGGCGGACTCAATGAAAGTAAACGACTCTGGGCTTATGAATCCCTGGCGGGCCGCAAAAAATGTGCCGGCAAACCCTGCAAAGGCAGCACCAATGGTAAAGGCCGAGAGCTTTACGGCGGTTTTGTTCAGGCCAAGGGACTGACAGGCAATGTCATCTTCACGCAATGCTTCCCAGGCACGTCCTATAGGCATGCGCAGAAGCCGGTTGATCACCCAAACAGTGATCAAGACCAGCAGTAATGCCAACAAGTAAAGGAAGATAACCTTGTAACCGCTGCTGTAGTCGATACCAAAGAATTCATGGAAGGGAACGTTTCCTTCCTCCTTGGCGCGCCGACTGAACTCGAGACCGAACAGGGTGGGCTTCGGTATCTGGCTGATACCGTTCGGACCGCCGGTGATTGTCGTCCAGTTGTTCAGCAGTATCCGGATGATTTCACCAAAGCCCAGTGTCACGATGGCGAGGTAATCCCCCCGTAATCGCAGTACCGGGAAACCGAGTATAAACCCGAACAGTGCAGCTATGGCGCCGCCGATCAGCAGGCAGCTCCAGAAGTCCAGGCCAAAGTATTGATTCAGCAGGGCATAGCTATAGGCACCAACCGCGTAAAAGCCGACGTACCCAAGATCAAGCAGACCCGCAAGACCGACGACAATGTTCAACCCCAGTCCCAGCATGACGTAAATCAGTGTCAGGGTCGCCAGATCCACACTGCCTCTGGAGGCAAAGAAGGGCCAGATAATCAGTCCGGCCACCAGAAAACAGAACAATGTGCGTTTTACGTTGGTATGACCAGTGAGGTCGGGCTTCAAACGGCTGACGTCTGGCAGTTGTGAGCGAGCCCCCTGCCAAAGTCCGGCAATGGGAGCACGAAACAGTTGGAACAGGAATACGAAGACGGCGCCGGCAAGAATTGTATTGATCACTGTATCGGGAGCACCGATGACTCTGAGTACAGTGCCCTCCTGCTCTAACCGAAGACCTACCATGAAGCTGGTCAGCAGTAACAGAACGCCGGAGGCGATCAAGGCATTGAAAAAACTGGTTCGGTTCATACCTTTTCTACCTCCGGCTTGCCGAGAATACCGGTGGGACGGAATAACAGGATTAATATCAGCAGGCTGAATGCGACAACATCCTTGTATTCAGACGAAAAGTATCCTGCGGTATACGCTTCGGTAAGGCCCAGGATCAGGCCGCCCAGCATGGCACCAGGGATACTGCCGATACCTCCCAGTACCGCAGCTGTGAAGGCTTTGAGCCCGGCAAGGAAGCCGATATAAGGATTAATGACGCCGTAGTAGAGACCAAGGAGAACACCGGCAACAGCGGCAAGGGCGGCTCCGATAGTGAACGTCAGTGCGATAATGGTGTTGGTGTTGATGCCCAGCAGGTTTGCCATGCCCAGGTCTTCGGCACAGGCGCGGCAGGCGCGGCCGAGTCGGGAGCGTGAGATGAAAAAGGTCAGGGCCGCCATGGAGAACAGGGTGACCAGGAATATCACCAGCTGCATCCAGGACAGGGTGGCGTGAAAGCCGTCTTCCGGGCCGATGATCCAGCCGCCTGTGATCAGGCTGGGCATGGCAATGTCCCTTGATCCCTGCGCCAGCCGGACGTAGTTCTGCAGAAAAATGGACATGCCGATGGCGGAAATTAAAGGAATCAGACGATTGGTGCCGCGTAGTGGCCGGTAAGCGACACGTTCAATGGAAAAGCCATAAATACTGGTGATGACAATACTGATGAAAAAGGCGGCGACCAGCAACAACGTGACGCTGTCGATACCCAACATGGTAAGAATGGCCAGAACGATAAACGCCACGTAACTACCAATCATATAGACTTCGCCGTGGGCAAAATTGATCATTCCGATAATGCCGTAAACCATCGTGTAGCCGATGGCGATGAGTGCGTAGGCGCTGCCGAGCGTCAGGCCGTTCAGCGTCTGTTGCAGGAAATAGTAGGCTGCTTCAGGCATAAGTACTGCTTATTCTTGTGGATAGCGGGTTGAAGCATCCGGAACGCCTTTTGTGCATGCCGGATGCTGCGCCTGGGGGGCTTCAACGCCAGGGAAGAAGCCCGCTCAAGGTGTTTGAGAGTCCGTTATTCTGTGACTGCAGTCTTGGTGCCGTCGGCATGCCAGCTGTAGACGACAAAGTTGAAGTCTTGCAGGTCGCCTTTGTCATCGAAGCTGAGGGTGCCGGTAGGTGTGTTGAAGCTGTTGGCCCGCAGGGCTTCAGCAACGGCTTCCGGTGATTCGCTGCCAGCCAGTTTCATGCCGTCAACCATGACCTGCACCGCCGCATAGGCAGGGAATACGAAGGGACCGCTGGGGTCTTCATTCTTGGCGCTGATAAAGTCGACCAGGGCCTTGTTCTTGGGATCCTGGTCAAAGCTCTTCGGCAGAGTCACGAGCAGACCTTCAGAAGCTTCACCGGCAATGCCGGAGATGTCCTTGTTACCGACACCTTCGGGACCCATGAATTGTGCCTGGAGACCTTTTTCAGCACTCTGACGCAGTATCAGTCCCAGCTCCGGGTGGTAACCGCCGTAGTAGACGAAATCAACATCTTCTTTTTTGAGCTTGGCGACCAGGGCTGAGAAGTCCTTGTCACCGGGCGTGACACCTTCGAACATGACAACGTTGATACCGGCGGCTTTCAGGTTATCGCGAACAGAGGTTGCCAAGCCTTCACCGTACTGCTGCTTGTCATGGATCACCGCAACGCGCTCAGGCTTGATGCTATTGGTGATGTATCGGGCAGCAGTCGGACCCTGCATGCTGTCCAGTCCGATGGTACGGAAGATCATCTGGTAACCGCGTGTGGTAATGTCCGGGCTGGTGGATGCCGCGGTAATCATCAGGATGCCTTCATCTTCATAGATATCAGACGCTGGCTGTGTAGAAGACGAGCAGAGATGTCCTACGACAAAACGGATGTCATCGTTCACAATCTTGTTTGCGACTGCAACAGCCTGTTTCGGATCACAGGCATCATCATAAACGACACCTTCGAGCATCTTGCCGTTAATGCCACCGGCCAGGTTAATCTGTTCAATCGCTGCCTTGGCGCCGGTGAACTGCATGTCACCATATTGTGCTACAGGGCCTGTAACAGGGCCGGCCAGACCAATTTTCAGAGTTTCTGTGGCCTGTGCTGCAGAACAGGTCAGGGCGATCGCCGCCGTCAGGCCGGCGAGTTTTCGGGTTATGCTCTGTTTCATTGTTATGCCCGTTATTGTTGTACTTTATCGTTTGTGTTGTTGTGGTGTGCACGATCCCGGTGCGTCGGTGTTCTGTATACAGGAAAATTGGCTGAAATGACAGTATTTGTACGTAATTTGGGTCGGTTGTCTGAGCCGTTTCATGCCGCGTGTAGCGTTGTGCTTTCTGTTGTTTAGTGTTGATTTATATACGCGAAAAAGTTTGATGCTGGTAACGAGGGTCATGCGGCATGAAGGGTTAAACGATACGTTCCACAAACAGGGACTGAAAAAATTACCTGATTACCACTGTGGCTCAGCCAGCTTGAGAAGCCTTGCTGGCATGGGGCAGGTTCGCGCAGCCATGTAACCCAGCCTTGATACCATCGCCTTCAAATCAAAGCGCCGGTTAAATCGATAACAATATTCTGCAAGGTATCGTGGCAGATGCCTGGGATTAATATTGTGGTAACTGCCTCTCAGGGAGTTTTTAACGTTCCCGATCATGGTGTTGACCCACGTAAACAACGCATTGGCCATCGATTCATGACCACCTCCTGTCACTACTGCAGTATGTGGATGTCCAGCGTCGACTATTCCCGTGAATGCGCCGAGTCCATCACTGACAACACAACAGGTATGATCCCCGAGATGTTTTTTCGCCCAGTGTTCTAACTCCTTTTTCCGGAAACTGGTGACCATACTAAAGCGCATATACAGTGGGCAGTTTTCTTCGTTGGTTTGCACGGCAGCAACAAAGGGGTGTTTGTTTGCAGAACCTCTTCCCCGTTTGCCGCCATGTTTTTCACCGCCCCAGTAGGCATCGTCCAGCTGCACATATCCCTGTAGAGGGCGGCTGTCATCCCGCTCTTTCATGACTTGCATGAGCTTGTGTTTCAGGCGCCACGCGGCGTTATAAGAAACACCAAGCTGTCTCGAAAGCTCCAGGGCTGATATGCCATTCTTGGTTTGAGTCATTAAAAACATGCCCAGAAACCAGGTGGTGAAGGGCAACTTGCTGGCTTCAAGAATGGTACCGCTGGTCAGTGATGTTTGATGGCGACAACGATTACATTGGTAAAGTTCACGGGTTTTCAGGGTGCAATACTCGCGGCAACAACACAGAGGGCATTCAAATCCGTTCGGCCAGCGCCATTTGAAAAACTGATCGCGGCATTGCCCTTCCTGACCGTATCGCTGAAAGAATTCCACAAGGCTCATGCCTTTCTGAAACTGGATTTTGTTACTGGCCATGACACGTCTCCTAACCCAGGGAAAACCAGTGTCGTAAGTTTAGACGGGAGAATGGCTTACGCTAGGTGGTAATCAGGAAAAATTAAAGGTCTGGCCCGGACTCTATAAAGGCTTTTTTCTTGGGAGCCTTTCAATCGATGTATCTATACTTATTGTCCAATAATTTTCCATGTATTCACTTAAACTAAAGTAATAATACGAAAGGTGGATCGGAGGTATATCTATGCCGTATTGGTCTAAACTCCCATGCAATTATCATAGTCTTACCCCGCTTTGTGATGGTCCAACGTTCGCGCTAAAAAGTGGTGATATTGGGTTTTATGTCGAACTTTCTGATGATGGCAGCTTTAAATTTGAACACACCGTAATCATTGGGCGCAGTAACAACTGGTTAGTTCACTCCAACAAAGTAAGGGGCGTGTACACAAGTAACCTGAATAAATTCAGGAGAGCCGTGTTTTTTCGTTTCAATGGTATGTCTGGGGTTGCCGAGGGGGCTTCGGCGCTAGCGCATCATTGGTCTCGTGGACATTATCATTCGGGTGATAGTGCTTTCGAAGAAACGACACATCAGGTAGTGGGATTTTCAAGTGCCCACTGGAAAGGGTTTCGTGCAGCCAATGCTGCCTTGGGCATGTCTGCTTTTGGGCCTGGAGCCAGAGCCCGTTTAGCGAAGTATCGAAAGCGAGAGAATATTGCGCCTAAGAATACGATCTGTTCGGAAATGGTCATTCTTGCTTACCAACTCATCGTAGGCATTGAGGAGGAGTGTTACGGTTTTATCAATCTTGATGCGAAGCATACTCTTCCTGCAACGCTCGCGTTATATCTTAATAACAACCCTTATTGGAGCCTGATTGGCCGTGGTGGCAGGTAGGCATTATTCCATCCTATCTCTTGTCTATGAGCTGGATTCTACTTGTTACCATGCTATACAGTTTGGCAACAATATTAAGCTAGGTTCACGCCTCAGTATTAACAGGTTTAGCCTGCCTGAGACGGGAACCCTTGGGATATCGTTGGATATTTTATTCAGTTGTAAGAGTTTTTACGCCGCCAACCGTTCCCAGTAACAAAGCGTTGGCTGGACGCATGGCAAACAGGCCATTGGTCACCACGCCTGTAATCTGGTTGATGGCTTGCTCCATCTCGACTGGATTAAGAATGTTCATATTCCAGACATCCAGAATGATATTGCCGTTATCCGTGACAACCCCTTCCCGGTAAACCGGGTCGCCACCCAGTTTCACCAGTTCCCGGCCGACGTGGCTGCGGGCCATGGGGATGACTTCCACAGGTAGGGGGAAGGCGCCCAGCACATCAACCAGCTTGCTTTCATCAGCGATGCAGATGAATTCTTTCGCAACCGCCGCCACAATCTTTTCCCGGGTCAGCGCTGCGCCGCCACCCTTGATCAGGTGCAGGTGCTCATTGGCTTCGTCAGCGCCGTCGATATAAAACCGGAGTTCGCTGACCGTGTTCAGGTCATAAACGGGGATTCCATGAGACTTTAGACGCTCGGCAGAGGCTTCTGAGCTGGCCACGGCACCATCGAAACGGTCCTTGACCTCGGCTAGCGCATCAATAAAACAGTTGGCCGTGGAGCCCGTGCCAATGCCGAGAATCATGTCGCTTTCAAGGTGGGGCAGAATATGGTCCAGCGCTGCGCGGGCCACGGCCTGCTTGAGTTCGTCCTGGGTCATGACGGTTCCTGTGCTCGGGAGAATTTGCGCGGATTATAGGGGATACGCTGCGGTCTGTCCCGACCTGTCAATGCCGTACTTTCAGGAGGCCGGTTGGCGATAGCTGTCTTTGTAGGCTTGGTTGAGACGCTCAGTCAGGTGCTCGCCTGCTGTTGTGGGAGGGTAGAGCGGAGGTTCATCAGGAAACAGGTCGCGTGAATCAATGACAGTGTTATGGGCTGGGCCGCAGAAATAGACCATGGAATAACGTTCAGGCCAGATATCGGCAGCCGGATCTGCTACAACCCGATGTGGGGTTGCGATTAAGCGGTGATTACTCCAGCGTGCCAGCAGGTCATCCACATGCACCAGCAGGGTTTCTGATTGGGTTGGAACCGGCAGCCATTGACCGGAAGGGGAGCGAACCTGAAAACCCGGTGTATTATCCATGGGTATTAGCAGGGACAGGGTGTCATAATCCGTGTGCTCGGATAAACGGATATTGCCACTGCGTTCTGAAGGTTTCAGTGGAGGATAATGATTCAGTCTGAGCGTACTGTTATTCCTTTCGGGTAAGTGGAGGTTGACGAGAAATCTGGGAGTAATTGCGAGTGCCTGCTCGAACAGGGAGAGAATGGTCAGGCTGGCTTCCTCGGCCAGTTGGCGAAAATAAGTCATCTCCGATTTGATTCCTGACTGTATAAGCGCTGGTGGCCAGTTTTGTGTGTCGTGGCCGGTTATGGCAAATGATTCCTTGAAATCAGCGCCGGCAGCATCATCACCGTCGAAATAACGCTCTGCACCCATTCGCTCATAACCACGTTCAGAACCCTTTGGCCCAAACCGAAACGTGTTTTTCTCATGTTCAGAAAAATCATTAAAAAATGTACGTGCCAGAGTGAGCAGTTGCTTTTGGTTGTCATGAGTAGCAATAGAGAGCCCCGAAAAATAGGCAATGCCATTGGTTGTGTATGCATCGATCAGTTTTTGGGCAGCATCCGAAGTGTTTACGTCTATTTTGGTGATGGTATTCATCGCACTTATTGAAGGAGTGGAAACGGTGTAACCAAAATAGACGTTAACCTTGTTTTGTCATCCGTTTCTCTATGTCATGAGCTTCACAGTATTATTCTCAATCAATTTCTCTAGGACTTTGATCTTGCATAATCCACTACTCGGCCGAAATCGGTTGAGTTTTTGTTGTAACCAATCATGATCATGTCTTGTTGATTAATGATTCCCATGGTTTGAAGTTTATCTACAACCTGATGTGATGTTAGACCTTCCAGCTCTGATATGGGTCGTTTATGGTGAGTAAATGCATCAATGATGAGGTCAAATAGTGCTGAGTGGCGGTGTTTAGCTTAAAAGTGGTTTTACCCAGTGTTTTGAAATCCTTTCTAATAACCCATCTTCTGAGAAGATTTCAGTCTTAAGAAAACGCTTCCATCCAAGATACCTAGCCAGATATTTGGTCGACACACCTTTAAAGAACCCATTAATCCATATCTTCAAATCACTGTGATAGGCATTAACGTGTTGAATGTGGTAGTTATCTTCAATCACATAGACACCTTGTGATATCACCAGTTCCTTAAGGTTCAGGTTAAGCCGCCTGGCAATGCTCTCATGGCTCAGATGGGCATCAGCACAAAGGATTGACCCCGGTTCTATTCTCCCGGTCAGATGCGCTTCCAGCTCATCAGCGCTGACATGATCAAGCACGGCATCGGTAATATGGTTCTGCCTGTCGCAGGCGACCATTATCGGGATGTTTCGTGGATGGCTCTGCGTTTTGTCGGGGCGGGATGCTTTCGTTTTGGTACGGGCCTTGCGCTTACCCCGTTTGCGTGCGGTTTCCCCAAGACCTCGTTCTCCCTTATGACTTTCAAGCAGGAAGGTTTCATCGATTTCAGAAATACCACTCAGAAGCTCGGCCTGGTCTGTTTCGATAATGCGCATGATGCGATGGCGCAATCGAAAAGACGTCGGTAATGAGATATCACATTGCTTTGCAGCAACCCTGAGCGTCGTGTCGCCACGCATACAGTCGAGATATTGGTCGGCTTTGTCCTGTACGCGAAGATGAGCCAGTGGTGTGCCCGTCAACGCATTAAATGTCTTTTTGCAGCGCTTGCATTTGTAACGCGGGTAGCCGCTTTGCGAGCCCCACCCTCCGACATGATCGCTGTGGCATCTTGGGCAACAGGGGGACTGGGCAAACTGGTCATTAACCGCTTCCAGTATCTGGCAACCACCGGGCTGGATATCCAGTGTATCCGGCTCTGGCAGCGAGCTTCGGAGAATACAGGCCTGATCAGGCGTGAGTAACGTAAGAGATTCGAGAAGATTGAGAAACTGTTGTTGCTCCATGACAACCTCCCATATTTATGGGCGCTATGGGACATTACACCGTCATTATAGTGCTATATGGTCAATCCACTATTAACAAAAACACCGCCGTGCTGAGTCATTGCTGTTCGGCTGATAGGCGGTATGTGGCTGGTTTGTCTTTTTGGGTGATAGCTGATGTGTTGAAGAAGGATTCTGCATCACAGAGGGGGCATGTGTAGATGTGGCCTCTCTTTCCTTAATTTTTGTGCTAATTCTACCGGATAGGGGGTAACTACCGTTTTTCTCGATGAATTGCTGAGCTTTTTCAATGGAAAGTTGTTTTCCAAAAATAAAGTAGAGTAAAGCTTTGCCCCTAGAGCCTCCTTTTCTCATGGTGTAACTGATAGCATCATTAAGAAAAAGCCTGACTCCACCTCTGTTATTGATGATTGACATGATCAGGTTCCTTTGTTTTAAAGGGTTTTAATTAAAGTTAAGCTTTATTTTTAATCTTTTTGTTTCATTGTTTTTATGTTTTTGTAATAAGTGAATTTTGCTTATTACCTTTTTTTGATGATGTAATGGCATCCCTGGTTAGATAACGGATCCGCGTATCAAACACTTATTTGTGCAGTTTGTTTTGATAGGAAGCGTTTGGGTAGCTTGTAGGGAGAGGTTTCCCCTGTATCCTGGCCATTAAATTCCTTACAATGCAGGCACAATCAGAAGTACAAGAAGCGAAACCATGCCGGATCAGTACATAAAAAAAATCCTCGAAGCCAGGGTCTACGATGTGGCGGTGGAAACGCCGATTGATCCTGCCCCGTTCCTGTCAGAGCGCCTCAATAACACGGTGCTGATCAAGCGCGAAGACCTGCAACCGGTCTTTTCCTTCAAGATTCGTGGCGCCTATAACAAGGTGTCCCAGCTGACGGAGGATGAAAAAGCCCGCGGCGTCATTGCTGCGTCGGCGGGCAACCATGCCCAGGGACTGGCGCTGGCAGCGAAACAACTGGGGATCAAGGCCGTGATTGTCATGCCCCAGACGACACCGGATATCAAGGTACGGGCGGTTCGAGCCCGCGGTGCTGACGTGATTCTCCACGGCGATGCGTTTGATCAGGCGTTGGCACATTCCATGGCACTGGTGCGTGAACACGGTTACACCTATATCCACCCGTACGATGATGTCGACACAATCGCCGGGCAGGGGACTGTCGGGATGGAGATTCTGCGCCAGCATCCGGAGCCGCTGGATGCGATCTTTGTTCCTGTAGGCGGCGGTGGCTTGATTGCCGGTGTGGCTGCATACGTTAAGTATGTCCGGCCGGATGTCCGTATCATCGGGGTTGAATATGAGGAGTCTGCCTGCCTCAAGGCGGCTCTGGAAGCCGGAGAACGTGTGGTATTGTCACAAGTTGGTATCTTTGCCGATGGGGTGGCCGTTTCCCAGATTGGCGAGGAAACATTCCGTATTTGCCAGAGTTGTGTGGATGAAGTGATCACCGTCAGTGCCGATGAGGTTTGTGCTGCTATCAAGGATATCTTTGACGATACACGATCCGTTGCAGAACCGGCAGGTGCCGTCGGTTTGGCGGGGCTGAAGAAATACGTGGAACAGACAAACGTCCGTGGTCAGACACTACTCGCGATTGACAGTGGTGCCAATATCAACTTTGATCGGTTGCGATATGTATCCGAACGTGCGGAGCTGGGGGAAAAGCGCGAGGCGATTCTGGCTGTGACCATTCCTGAGCGTCCCGGCAGTTTCAAGACGTTTTGTGATGCAATCGGGCGCCGCAATATCACAGAATTCAATTACCGTTACCATAACGACAGCGATGCTGTGATTTTCGTGGGTGTTCAGGTGAATCCTGAGATGGAAACCCGGCAGGCGCTGGTCGACAGTATGATAGAAGCTGGCTATCCGGTTCAGGATCTGACCGATAACGAAATGGCCAAGCTGCATACCCGGCATATGGTTGGTGGTCATTGTCCATCAGTGACCAACGAAGTGGTTTATCGCTTCGAATTTCCTGAGCGCCCGGGTGCGCTTTTACGTTTTCTGGAGCGTCTGGGGACTCGCTGGAATATTTCCCTGTTCCATTACCGTAACCATGGCGCGGCTTATGGGAGGGTTGTGGTTGGGATGCAGGTGCCGGAGAGCGAACGTGCACTGGTACCAGAATGCCTGGAAGAAATTGGTTACCATTTCTGGGAAGAGACAGATAATCCCGCTTATCAGCAGTTCCTCGGTTAGTCCGTCAGCGGAGCCTTCTGGCGGACCTTTGTCCGCCAGGTTCATTAAGAAAAAACACCCTCTTGTGATTTTGGAATACTGTTTCATCCTTAGTGGATTCAATGGTTGAGGCACTATGGCTTTCCCTGTAAAAAGTGTACTGTCGTATTAACGATAAACAGTGTTTTCAGTATCAGGTAACAAGAAGCGTCTTTTTCAGAAGTGCTGCAGTTATGCGTGACAAAGGATAACGAACTATTTTGCGGCCATTATGCGGTATGGCTGAAATCGGCGTGAATGGATTCCCCGAGCATGGCAAAAAAAGAGACAACACCGACGGTTGACAGTCATCCGCATCGCTGGTTCTGGCAAGTCGTTGTACCTTACTGGCGTGTGTATCGAGATGTACTTGCGGCCAGTTTCCTGGTCAACCTGCTGGCCCTGATTTCCCCCTTGTTTGTGATGAATGTCTACGACCGGGTCGTGCCCAATCAGGCGTTTGAAACTCTTTGGATGCTGGCGACCGGCGTATTCATTGCGTTTATGTTTGAGGGGGTGATTCGTTTTATTCGTACTCGATATATTGATTTGGCGGGGCGGCAGATTGATCTCACATTATCGTCCCGCTTGATTGATCGATTGTTGGGGTTGAAGTTGAGTGCTCGCCCTAATAGTGCGGGTTATTTAATGAATCGGCTGGCAGAATTTGACAGCATTCGTACGTTTATTACCTCCGCTACGGTAATGGCCTTTATTGATTTGCCCTTTGTTGTCCTGTTTCTCGGATTGATTTTTTGGCTGGGCGGTTGGCTGGTAGCGATACCGTTACTGTGTATCAGTGTGTCTCTGGGGATTGCCTGGGCCTTGAATTGGCCTTTGCAACGTGTGATCGCACAGCAACAGGATATGTCCGCACAGCGTCAGAATTTCCTGATGGAGTGTTTACTGGGATTAATGTCGGTGAAATCCTGTAATGTCGAACGTCAGCATCAACAGCGCTGGAGTGCGTTGAATCAGACGGTGGCTGATGCATCGCTGAGAATAAGGCAGTTACAGGCGCTTTCTACTCACACGGCAACGTTCCTGTTGCAGATGAATACTCTCGTCATGGTCATTGCTGGCGTTTACCTGATCAGTGCAGGGCATCTGTCCATGGGTGGTTTAATTGCGATGATGATGATTTCCGGTCGTTGTGCAGCACCTGTATCCCAGGTCATCGGCTTATTGAATCAGTATGAAAAAACGATTCAAGCGCTGACGCATACCGGAGAAGTGATGCATTTTCCCCAGGAATATCAGATAGATCGTCAGCTGTTACGTCCTGCATCGTTTAGTGGAACCTGGCATATCAACCAGCTGTCGTTCGCTTATCCCGACACTCCCGATTTGTTGAGTGATATTTCGCTGACAATTCCTGCGGGTACCCGGCTGGCCATACTTGGACGTATGGGGTCGGGAAAAAGCACGTTGCTGCAGTTGCTGATGGGATTATGGGAACCCTCGAAAGGGCATGTCGCGGTGGATGGCATTGATATCCGACAATTGGATCCTGCCTGGCTTCGCCGACAGGTAGGGTATGTCGGGCAACAGGCTGAACTGTTCAATGGTACGTTACGCGACAACATTACCATGCACCGGCCAGGCATTAGTGATAGTGACATTCTGGAAGCCATGAACAAGGTTGGCTTGATGGCGATGGTGCAATCCGGTAGTGGCGGACTCGATTTTCAGGTGGGTGAAGGTGGACGTCATCTGTCAGGTGGTCAGGCGCATGCTGTCGGACTGGCTAGGGCGCTGGTGGCCAGTCCCAGGGCTTTGATTCTGGATGAGCCGACCAGCGCCATGGATGCGCAGGCTGAAGCACGTTTTCGTCAGGTCCTGATGCAGCTGGATGGAGTGACACTGTTTCTGGTTACCCATAAGGCCAGTTTGCTGGATTGTATGGATCGAATCATTGTACTTGAGGAGGGTACAGTCCGTGTGAATGATGAGGCGCATACAATTCTGGCAGGTCAGATGAAACCGGAAGCTGAAACAACGGAGAGTGTCTGATATGCAGCAATTGGTTTCAGGGAATTCTACTTGTGAGAGGCAGCTGTTGCATTGGCAGAAACCCAGTCAAGCTGAGGTGCAGCTGATAACCCGCGGCAGTCGGCCGCTGTTGATCAGTATAGGGCTGTTGATCATCGCATTTATTGTCTGGGCTGCCTGGTGTGAAGTGGATGAAGTGACCCGTGGGGAGGGTAAAGTTATTCCGTCCAGTCAGGTGCAGGCTGTCCAGAATATGGAGGGCGGCATTGTTGAGAAAATACTGGTGAAGGAGGGGGATCTGGTTGAGCAGGGGCAGGTGCTCATGCTCATGGATGACACCCGTTTTGCTGCCAATCATCAGGGACAGTTAGCAAGTCAGTACGCGCTTATGGCGCGTAAGGTCCGACTGCAGGCTGAGGTCGCAGGTGGTCACCCCGTTATGCCTGCGTCGTTAAAAGAGCTGGTGCCTGAATTAGCGGAAAGCGAACTGGAGCTGTACCAGTTTAGACGTCAGGAGCTTGCCAGTTCTCTTGGTATTTATCAGCAACAATTGATTCAGCAGGAAAAGCAACAGGCGGAAACTCGTGCTGAAATTGCTATGTTGGAGAAGCGTCATGCTTTATTGGGTGAAGAGCTGGGGCTATCTCAGGATCTGGCAATAGAGGGCGCAGTCTCCCGGGTTGAGGTTCTGAGACTGGAGCGGCAAGTCAGTGATACGCGTGGAGAGCAGCGCATTGCTGAAGAAAATCTTGCTCGTATTCTGGCCGAACAGACCGAAACACAGCAGCGTATTCGTGAAGCGGAACTGGTTTTTATGAATAAAGCTCGCACAGAGCTGAACGAAACGCTCGCACTGCTGCATGAGTTATCAGCCAAGGAAACAGCGACCAGCGACCAGGTTGAACGCACCCAGGTACGCGCACCGATGAAAGGCGTGGTGAAGCAAATACAAGTCAATACAGAAGGTGGTGTTGTTCAACCCGGTATGAAAATGATGGAGCTGATTCCGGTTGATGACACGCTTGAAGTCGAAGTCAAAATCAGGCCTCAGGATATTGCATTCCTGCATCCGGGGCAGAAGGCAACCATTCGTTTTACTGCTTACGATTTTACTGTTCACGGGGGAATTGCTGGTGTTCTGACGCATCTGAGTGCGGATACCATTATTGATGAAAACAATGAACATTATTATTTGGCACGTATAAGAACCGACCAGAATTTTCTGGGGGATGCCGATAATCACAAGCCATTGATTCCAGGTATGGTGGCCAATGTGGATATTCTGACCGGCAAGAAAACGTTAATCACTTACCTCCTTAAACCGGTATTACGGGCTAAGCAACTGGCGTTTACTGAACGTTAAATGACACTGTTTATGTCGTTTGCTTTCGTAGTTGGTAATCATTCACACGTGTTTCTGGTAGATGCCAGGTGGCAATGATTCCAATCACTGCACTGACTAACATCATCACCAGAAAACCGAAGGGTTTTCCATCAACACTGAGTATTTCCAGAATATACGGTGTACTCCCGGCAATCAGGCAGATGCTGATGTTCATGGAAACGGCGAGTCCGGTATAGCGGACATTGGTGTTGAACAGGTTGGCCAGAGTCACCAGGCCGTTACCACAGGCGAGTGCCGTCGGCAGTAGTGTTAGCAGGCCAACCGTGAATAACTGGTGATCTGATAATAGGAGGAATACGGGCCAGGCGACGAGCAGGTAAAGAATATTGCTGATAAGAAGAGCCAAGCGTCGGTTAATGCCACGATCGGATAGCCAGCCAAATACCAATGTCAGCATCGCTGTCATAAGCAGGGTGGCAGTCATAATCTCATACACGTTGCTTTGATGCATACCCAGATGTCGGGTGGCATAAGGCACCATGAAGGTATACATCGATAGCATGGTGACTGAGGCGATGTTCATGCCCATGGCTATGGCAAGTGTTTTACCCTGCGTTTGAAACAGTGTTAACAGAGGGATGCTCACCACCTGTTTTGCTGCAATGAGTCGACTAAATAGCGGCGTTTCGGACAGGCTTCGGCGCATAATGTAGCCGCTGACACCCAGAATGCTTCCGGCAATAAAAGGGAGGCGCCATCCCCAGTTGTACAGTTCATCTTCGGACAGTAGTGAATGGGTCAGCATGCCGATGGTTGAAGCCAGCATGACACCCAGAAGACCGCAGGCGCCAATTGCAGATGTGATCAGGCCTTTGAGATGGTGAGGGACGTGCTCAGCTGCAAATACAACCGCGCCAGGAAATTCGCCTCCAACTGAAATGCCTTGCAATGAGCGCAAAATGATCAGAAGAACGGTGGCCAGATAGCCGATCGTTGCATAGGTCGGTAATAAGCCCATGCTCAGTGTGGCAAAGGTCATGATTAGAATGGATATCCGAAATAACCGTTTCCGCCCGATACGATCCCCAAAATGGCTGAAGGCAATGCCACCCAGTGGGCGAATAAAATAGCCGGCTGTGTGTATGGCAATAATCCAGAGAAAGCCTGACTGGTCTGCTTCCGGTAAAAAGAGTTTGGCCAGGTCGTTGGCAAACAAAAGCACCAGGGTGAAATCGAAATATTCCAGCATGGCGCCAAGGCAAGTGACCAGAATTAATTTATTGAGCATTTGTCAGGATTTCCACGGTATCCGAAGCTGATAGATGTCGTTATGAGGTGTGGGGATATAAATCAACGACAAGCTTAGGAAACTGTGCAGACAAAAGTGTTTTTATTTTTCAGTTTTCATATGTGCGGTAATCCGCATAGTTGTGTTGGTGGTAGCCTTACCGCTACCACCAAAATGCAATTTAACGGGCAGTGAATTAATGCAGGCGTTTTTTACTGGTAAGGCTGTAAACGTTGTCGAGATTTTGATAGACAATGGCCTCCCATTGGTGGCCGTTATCCATTTCCAGCACCATGGCGTAGTTCATGCCGGCAACCACCTGCTGTTTGGCTGAGAGCACATTTTGAAGTTCACCATCATGAATGGCATTGGCGGCAAAATAGGCGGCATTCATCACCTGCTCGTCAATGCTGACGGGTGACCAGCCTCCCGCCATTTGCTGGGTATAGGTTTCGGCGGTGCCCGATTGTTCCTGTGCGTGGCTAATCTGAAATCCGGTCAGGCTAATTACGACGGTAATAGCTAAAAGGGCAATTGTTTTTGACATGACTGAATCCTGAAAAAATGGGGAGAAAATGCAGCCTTTATGTAGTCTGTTCATAGAGCATGTTAGAACGGAATTGTGTTTCTGCTAATAAAAGAAAATGTTACTGCGAGAGAATGAGCAAAATGGTTATCCGCTTGCTACTTTATTGGACAAACCTTGCAGCAGGTCACAGTATGTATGGCAATGTCTATCTATGATCTGCACTGTTTAAGTGGATGGCTTTATTCGTGCATATCCAATGCTGAATTGAAGTTGGCCTGTCATTCAAGAGTGATATGAACATGTTTCCATGGCGTAAACTTGACCCTGTTGCAGCGATTATTTTTCTGTTTGCCATTGGTGTGGTCACCACGGCCACCGCACAGATGCTGATTTGACATTCAGCGGGTGGTATAAAACTGCCTGTCGCTTGCAATGCCAGAGAGGGGTATATCCCAGCTGTTAATTGGCAGGTGATCAACCCGCTGGCATTCATGGGCAAGCCCGATCAGTTGTGGAGCCCTGATACAGCCTGGTGTATTGATGAAGGTAAAGGTTCTGTCATAGAAGCCGCCTCCCATACCCATGCGATGACCTTTTCGGTCGAATCCGGTCAATGGTAACAAGACGAGATCCAGTGACCAGACAGGTACGGGCTGATAGAAACGCGCATCAGGCTCTGGAATACCGAACCGGTTTTTTTTCATGCGGGTGGTGGGCGTCCAGGGTAAAAACTGCAGCCAGCCCGGCTTTAGTGGGTTCAGGACAGGAAGAAAGCACTGCTTGCCCTGTTGCCATGCTCTCTGGGTAATCTCTTTGGGATCAATCTCGCCATCGTTGGTCAGGTAAAGTGCAATACGTTCACTTTTCAGATAGCAATGCTGTCGGCACAGGATTTTTTTCAGGCGATGACTGGCGTGGTGTTGTTCTGAAACGGACAATCGACGGCGCCGTTCTCGCAGGATTTGCCTGAGCTGTTTTTTCTGAAGCAACTGCTGTTGTGGCGTCATTCCCTAGCTGGCAATCCGTTATTATGTGCAGTGATTGATGTCGATGAAAAAAGGTCGTGCGAGTAAAACAAGGCTCCCCGGTGCTGACGCTGTCAGTATAGCCCTTGAAGCCATGCTTCAAGGTGGAGGCTGCTGAGATACGTTGGGCTTTTCACTGCAAGGTGAACCTGCACGCTGGTATCCACGAGGAGCCCCCAGGATGGTATTTATCGCCTCAGGGACAGTTCATGACTGGCGATCAGACCAGGGAGTCTTGTGAAGGATTATATCGGCAGGCAGGCAGGTGTTACCAGCCCTTTGTTAGTTCGAATCGCAATCAGAGTTCGAGCTGGTTATGCTCGTGCAGGGCGTCGTCCAGCCGTTCAACCAGGATCTGGATGTGCCGCTGGGTATCTTCCTTGAGTGCATTAGCTTCCCGGTTGGCGATGAGCATGTCATGGGCAATGTTCAGGGCGGCCATGACGGCAATACGTTCCAGACCGATGACCTTGCCGGAGGACCGGATTTCACGCATTTTGCTGTCGAGGTAGCGGGCTGCAGAACTCAGGGCTTCCTGCTCTTCCGGTGGACAGCTGATCCGGTAATCCTTGTCCAGGATATTGACCGTGGTGGTGAGCTGCTCATTGCTCATATCATGTTTCCTGCTCAAGCGCCCGTAACCGGCCGATCATTGCTTCGACCTTGGTCCGTGCCATCTCGTTTCTTTCAATCAGTTGTGCGCGTTCCTGCTTCCAGGCGTGCTCGCTGGCTCGCAGGATACGGTTCTCCTGACGCAGGTGATTGCAGAGTACGATGAGTTCATCGACTTTTCTGCTCAGCATCGACAGTTCTTTGGGTTCCATGTGGCCGTCAGACAATCTTTGGATTATCAATGTTTTACTATATCCTTTTGGTGTTGACGGTAACAAGAGATCGTCGCCCTGATTCCGGTCAAATTGACCATTATTTTTTCTGCCGGATGAATCTCGCTCCCCCAGACGCCTTGCGGTACACTCGGGGCAATCTTGAATTGGCGGATATTCTCCCATGACTACTGATGCTTCAGGTCTGGCGCCGGTCAGTTTTGATCGGCTGAGCAACCTGTTCCTTGAATTGCAATCTTATCAGTCGCCCTCGGAACTGCACGGTTTGCTCTGCGGACAATATTGCGCGGGACAGCGTCCGGCTCATGGCGCCTGGCTGTCCACGGCTGCCGAGCATATGGCTGTCAGCCAGGTGCTGGACACTGCGGCAAAGAGTGTTCTGATACAGCTGTATGATGAGACGCTGGCCAAGCTGCAATCTGAAGACTACTCCTTTCAGCCCCTGCTGCCAGATGACGATGAAGCCCTCGAACAGCGTACCCAGGCGCTAGGGCAGTGGTGTCAGGGGTTTCTCAGCGGTTATGGCCTGAGTGGTCGCAGCCAGAACGATTTGTCAGAAGAGGCGGCCAGCATCTTGGCTGATTTTGCCAGTATCGCCCAGGTTCAATTTGATGACCTGGAGGATTCTGAATCGTCAGAAAAAGATTTTCTGGAAGTCAGTGAATACTTGCGCATGGCGACATTGATGCTGTTTGGCGAATGTAGCGAAGCCGAGGCGAGTGCAACCAGCGGTTCACTTCACTGATAGTGTGACCAGCAGGCACCGGACGCTGACAATTCTCAGAGTATAAACCGGATCAGGACACCATGAAGAAATTGGCGATGACAGAATACGGCAAGCGACGCCAACAGCTGATGCAGGCAATTGGCAATGACGGTGTTGCAATACTGCCGGCAGCGTCGGAGAAGATCCGTAACCGTGACTCCGAGTATCTGTACCGGCAGGATAGCGATTTCTATTATCTGACCGGATTTAATGAGCCTGAAGCGGTTCTGGTGCTGATACCGGGGCGTGAAGCCGGTGTAAGCATTCTCTTTTGCCGTGATCGAGATCCCCTGATGGAAACCTGGCATGGACGAAGGGCTGGGCAGGAAGGCGCTGTCCAGCAGTATGGTATGGATCAGGCGTTTTCTTTTGGGGAGTTGGACCAGGTCATGCCGGGCTTGCTGGATGGTCGGCAGACAATCTATTTTACGCTGGGTGTTTTGCCAGACTTTGATGGTCGGCTCAATGGTTGGGTCAATAATCTCAAGGCTCGCGAACGGCGCGGCGCTGTTGCCCCGTCGATGGTGTCTGGTCTGGATGTGTTGGTACATGAAATGCGCCTGTTCAAATCAGACGCAGAACTCGAAATCATGCGTGAGGCTTGCGCTATCAGTGCCTGTGCTCATCGGCGGGCTATGACGATATGTCGTCCGGGCTTGTATGAATACCAGCTGGAAGCCGAACTGCAGCATGAATTTATTCATCATGGTGCCCGGGTGCCGGCGTACAACTCGATCGTTGGCAGTGGAGAGAATGCCTGCATCCTCCATTACACCGAGAATGATCGGCAGATGTGTGACGGGGATCTGGTCCTGATTGATGCCGGCTGTGAACTCGATAATTATGCCGCCGACATCACCCGGACGTTTCCGGTCAATGGTGTTTTTTCACCGGAACAGCGGGCACTGTATTCACTGGTGCTAAAAGCCCAGGAACAGGCGATTGCAACCATTCGTCCGGGGAATCCCTGGACATCATTTCACGACGCCGCGATTCGTACACTGACCGAAGGATTGGTTGATCTGGGCATACTGTCAGGCGATGTGGATCAGCTGATCAAGGATGAAGCCTACCGGCCATTTTATATGCACGGCACGGGGCATTGGCTGGGGATGGATGTCCACGATGTGGGCAATCACAAGGTGAACGGGGAGTGGCGCAAGTTCGAACCGGGTATGGTGCTGACGGTTGAACCGGGTCTCTATATCGCACCGGATAACACCGATGTTGAGGAAAAGTGGCGTGGTATCGGCATCCGTATCGAAGACAATGTCCTTGTGACCGCGGAAGGTTGTGAGATCCTGACCTCTGCTGCAGAAAAGGATCCTGAGGCTATTGAGGCCCTGATGAAAGGGCAGGATTGGTCCTGATGCTCCAAACCTGTTGGCCAGAACACATCCAATCAGTTCAGAGAAAACCATGGATAGCAGTACACATTATAATGTGGTGATTATCGGAGGCGGCATGGTTGGCGCCAGCCTGGCTCTGTCGCTCCGGCAATCGGTGCCGAACCCGGATTTCCGGATTGCGGTGTTTGAAGCGGTGCCATTACGTCCCGTGCAGCTGGATTATCAGCCCAGCTATGATGGCCGTTCTTCGGCGCTCTCTTGGGGTACCCGGGAAATCTATGATGCCATGGGGATCTGGCCTTCTCTGGCTGAGCGTGTGGAGCCGATTCGCCATATTCATGTGTCTGACCGTGGTCACTTTGGTATGACTCGCCTGAATGCTGCCGATTACGAAGTGCCGGCGCTGGGTTATGTGGTGGATAACCAGTGGCTCGGCAAAGTGTTGCTGGAGCAGATACAGAAAACGGAAGGAATTGAATTTCTTTGTCCTGCCGAGGTGCGTCATCTACAGCCAACGCCAGAAGGCGCGACACTCGAAGTGAATCGTGATGGGAAAACGTATCCGGTATCCGCAACCCTGATTGTACTCGCCGATGGTGGACGTTCCTCCCTGGCTCGTGATATGGGGCTGGAACAGTCCGTCAGCCACTACCATCAGACCGCCATTATCACGAGTATCACGCCGGACCAGCATCACGGTCAGGTGGCTTACGAGCGTTTTACGGACGAGGGACCGATGGCGTTGCTTCCGCTGCCGGAAGGTCGGTGTGCGCTGGTATGGACAATGCCGGATGATCTGGCCCGAGAACGGCTTGAACTGACCGACGATGACTTTCTGAATGAATTGCAGGAGCGTTTCGGCTACCGGGTTGGCCGTTTCCGTAAGGTGGGGCAGCGCTTCAGCTACCCGCTGGCGTTAAAGCTGGCAACAGAACAGGTGCGCCCGGGGCTGGTGGTGTTAGGCAATGCTGCCCATAGTTTACATCCGGTGGCGGGGCAGGGCTTCAACCTGGCATTACGCGATGCCATTGCCTTGTCGGAGACGATTACCAGTGCATTGAAGAGCGGCGCCGGTATTGGCGAGTTAGCGACATTACAGACGTATCTGGCTCGGCAGAAACAGGATCAATTCCAGACCATCCATTTCAGTGATTATGTGGTCAAGTTGTTCAGTGAACAGTCCGTACTGTCCGGAAAATGGCTGCAGGGTGCACGGAATGTTGGGCTGGTGGCGCTGGATCTTTGCGGGCCGCTGAAAGGGTGGTTCGCGAGACAGGCCATGGGGTTGGGTGGGCGTCCATGAGTCAGGCTGTTTTGTCAGATAATCAATCCTTTGATATTACGATTGTTGGAGGCGGCATTAATGGTCTGGCGATGGCCATGGCGCTGTCAGACTTACCGTTGCGTATTGCGCTTGTGGATGCCGGCTCACTTGCGTCCGAAGTGGAAACTGTTTCGGGACAATATGATCCGCGGGTGTGCGCATTGACAGAATCGTCCCGGCAATTGCTGGATGAAGTAGGCGCCTGGCCGTTGATGCGAGATGCCCGCGTCTCACCATATACCGATATGGCCGTCTGGGATGCCGACGGAACCGGCAATATTCGTTTTACGGCCAGCGAGGCGGGATTGGACACGCTGGGTCATATTGTCGAAAACCGCGTCACAACCGGCGCATTATTAAAGTGCCTGAGGGAGACCGATGTCACGTTGCTGGGGAATACGGAGATTGCTTCTCTGCGTCAGGCTGATGATGGCGTGCAATTAAATACACAGTCTGGTGGTCAGCTGCAGAGCCGGCTGGTGATTGCTGCCGATGGCGCACATTCCCCGGTTCGGCGAATGGCCGGTATCCCGGCCCGCGAATGGGATTACCAGCATCACGCCATCGTCACGACGGTGCAGACGGAGCAGTATCATCAGGATACCGCGTGGCAGATCTTTCTGCCGTCCGGCCCATTGGCGTTTCTTCCTCTGCCCAGTGATGGCGAAACCCATTACTGTTCCATCGTCTGGTCGTTGGTGCCTGATCAGGCCCAACAGATGATGACGCTGACGGATGATGCATTTTGCCAGAAGCTGGGTCGTGCGTTTGAACACCGGTTGGGTCAGGTATTATCAACCGACCAACGGTATTGCATGCCGCTTCGACAGCGTCATGCCCGGCAATATTACCGGGGCCGGGTCGTTGTGATGGGGGATGCCGCCCATACCATCCATCCACTGGCTGGACAGGGCGTAAACCTCGGGTTGCTGGATGCACGGCAGTTGTCCGAGGAGATACACCGGGCCTGTGAGCGCGGTGGCGATTATGCCGATGCGCTATTGCTGGCGCGCTATCAGCGTTATCGTGAACCGCATAACCTGGCGGTGATGGGCATTATGCAGGGCTTCCAGCAGTTGTTTGGCAGTGATCACCTGTTGTTGCGCTGGATGCGAAATACCGGTCTTTCGCTGACGAACCAGGTTCCTTTATTGAAAGAGCAGATCATTCGGCAGGTCATGAATCCCTGATCCGTAGCAAGGCATGCCGACTTGCTACGCGAGTCTCCATTTTCTTTGTTTATTCAATGCTGCCAGTGTTGTTGTCAATGTTGAGCTATGTCGCTCTGTTGTCCTTTGAATATCGACTATAGTAGGCCGACCGTGCTTATTCATGTGGGTTGAATTGGCGAATGACTTTCGGAGGAAGTGGCAGTATGGCCAGATCGTCACTGATGGCCTTGTCCTGTGCAGCACTGCTGGCGGTTATGTTGCAGGGATGTGGAAATAATGAGGAAGACGGGCAGTCGCCCGTACCAGATGAGCCCGCCGTTGAACGTGAGGTGGTTGAGGTTATTGTTGAAAAGCCTGTGCCTCCCAAAATGCCGGATTGCAATAATGCTACGGATTCCTCTGCCGCGACTCGTGCCTGGTGCAAGGGGCAGGATGCCTGGAAACGCAGCCAGGTGTTTGCCAGGGATGATAACCAGAAACGTGATGCGTTTATTAATGCCTATGGTCTGGGGCAACAGGATGCCTCCATGGCCAGTGATCCCCAGTCCCTTTCCGGGCAGCCCGTTGCACAGGCCGGCTATCGTGCAGGTTACCAGGCGGTGGTTGAGGCGCAGGGCCTGGTCAGCTACGCCTGTGATGGCGAATCGGACAATGAATACCTGGATCGCTGGTGTGAAGCGTCTGCTGCTTATAAAAGCAGTGGTTTAGGGGCTTCGAATAATGCCATTCTGCGTGGTCGCTATATTGACGGCTATATGTCAGGGCGTGCCATTGCCCTGACGATTCCCACAGCCATGGAGGTCATGTTCAGTGGTGAGACGAAAGCGGGTTCCCGGCAGGCGATTACTGAGCCTTCTGCCATGAAAAGCAAGGCAGAACGTGCGTTTTACCAGGGCTTTGATGAAGGTCACCGGACAATGGTTGCCCTGATCCAGGAATCTATCAACCAGGTGATGCAGCAGATGCCCCAGGGGATGGAAGCCATGCCCTCCATGCCGGGTATGGAAAGTATGATGCCAATAGAACCGTCCAAACCTACGCAATAATGCTTTAACGGGTCAACATATTACCTGCTATTTTCCAGCCACACCTCCCATGGGTAAGTCGTACAGCCTGATCATGGGAGTTTGTTCGCGTTGCTTGTGCAGGGGAGCTATTATTGGCAACCGGCAGATTGTTGTTGAGGTTACAAATGATAATGATTAACATTGCGCAAAAATATGCAGTAATCGATACACAATAAGGTGATTGCAATGAGATTGGGGTTGAAAAAAACGTTGGTGGCGGCTGTATTCGCGTCAACCACGTTGTTTGCGGGTCTTTCTGCATCGTTCGCTTCCGCGGCTGATGATGAACTGGTGGTTTACTCTTCACGCAATGAGGAGCTGATCAAGCCTTTGTTTGATCTTTACACCAAGAAGACCGGCGTCAAGATCCGTTATATCACCGATAAGGATGCCCCCCTGATCGCCCGCCTTGAAGCCGAAGGCAAGACCACCCCGGCGGATATGTTGATTACCGTAGATGCCGGCAACCTCTGGCAAGCCAAAGAGAAGGGCATTCTGCAGCCTTATACCTCGGAAACACTGCAAAAGAACATTCCTGCCCACCTGCGGGATCCGGACAACAACTGGTATGGCTTGTCCGTTCGTGCTCGTACCATGGTCTATGCCAGCGATCGTATAAAGCCCGAACAGCTTTCTTCTTATGAGGATCTGGCGGATCCCAAGTGGGAAGGTCGTCTCTGCTTACGGACGGCCAAGAAGGTATACAATCAGTCACTGGTTGCCACCATGATTGATCGCCTGGGTGAACCCGGCAGTGAAAATGTGGTTAAGGGCTGGGTGCATAACCTGGCGATGCCGGTCTTCTCCAATGATACCAAGGCCATGGAAGCGGTTGCGAGTGGCATTTGTGATGTCACCATCGTGAATACCTATTACTTTGGCCGCCTGCTGAAGCAGAAGCCAGATACCAATCTGAAGCTTTTCTGGGCGAATCAGGGCAGTAATGGCGTGCATGTGAATGTTTCAGGCGCAGGCATCACCCGTTATGCCAAGCATCCGGAAGCTGCATCCAAGCTACTGGAGTGGATGAGCACGCCGGAAGCCCAGCGCATCCTGGCAGACAGCAATATGGAATACCCGGCCAATGCCGATGTGCAGCCGTCTTCAGAAGTCGCTGCCTGGGGCAATTTCAAGCAGGATAACCTGAATGTTGAAACTGCGGGTCGTCTGCAGTCTGAAGCCATCCAGCTGATGGATCGGGCCAAGTACAACTGATGCTATCCTCCGGAGCCATCACTCTTCCGGATCCTGCGCGCTCGCCCATTGGGGGCGGGCGTTCTGTGTTTCGGGGTATTCTGCATCGCTGGTTGGGCTGGCGGCTTGTGGCATTGGCGATTGCCGGCGGTGTAGCGATTCCGGTGATCGTGCTGTTATTGAGCTGGCACCATATCCAGGTGGATATCTGGCAGCACCTGATAGAAACACAGCTGGCCCGGTTGTTGGGGAATACGGCGATACTGGTGGCGGGCGTCGGTGTAGGTGTAACAGTGCTCGGTGTAGCGTTGGCGGCACTGGTGACACTGTGTGAGTTCCCTGGCCGAAAGTGGTTGGACTGGGCGCTGATTCTACCTTTTGCCATTCCCGCTTATGTGCTGGCATTCGTCTATTTGGGAGTGTTTGATTTCAGTGGTCCGCTGCAGGGTTGGCTCCGTGCGGTAGTGCCCGGATTTACCTGGGTTGATATCCGTGGTGCTGGCGGGATGATCACAACGCTGGTGCTGGTGTTTTACCCTTATGTTTATATGCTCGCTCGTACCGCGTTTTTACGGCAGGGCCGCAGTACGCTGGAAGCTGCACGACTGCTGGGATTGTCGCCCTTGCAGGCCTTTTTTCGAGTGACGTTGCCGATGGCGCGTCCGGCCATTGCCGGTGGTGTTGCACTTGCCCTGATGGAAACCATGGCCGATTTTGGTGCGGTGTCTGTGTTCAACTATGACACCCTGACAACCGCGATCTATAAGACCTGGTACGGCTTTTTTAATCTGCAGGCCGCCGCACAACTGGCTTCTCTCCTGTTATTGCTGATTTTTCTGCTGCTGGCCGCAGAGCGCTGGAGTCGCGGACGTGCCCGTTATACCTGCCATGAGCGCCAACAACCACTTTCAAGAACCCGGCTGACCGGTGCCAAGGCCTGGCTGGCAAGTAGTTTATGTTTGACGGTTTTTTCGCTTGCCTTCGTGATTCCCGTAGTCCAGCTGCTTTACTGGATTGCCACCAATGCACTGCAGGATCTGAATGCACGTTACCTGGAGCTGGCGTTCAATACGTTGTTACTGGCCGCATCGGCTGCGGGCATCACGGTTGTGCTGGCTCTTTTACTGGTCTTTGCCGGAAGAATGCAGCCTGATAGATGTGTGTTGCGTTCAGTCAGAGTTGCAACAACCGGTTATGCATTACCCGGTTCGGTGTTGGCCGTGGGAGTGATGACTGCGTTCAGCTGGCTTGATCATGGCCTTGTGGCAACATTACAGGAAAGTTTGGGCCTACCGGTACAGCAGGTGTTTCTTGGCAGCTGGATGGCATTGGTGCTGGCCTATTGCATCCGTTTTCTGGCGGTTGCGTTTGAACCCTTGTCCGGCAGTATCGCCCAGATACGTCCAGCCCTGCAGGAAGCGGCTAAAACACTGGGCGCAGATTCTTTGACGGTGATTCGCCGTGTCTACCTGCCTATGTTGGCCCCCGGTGTACTGACGGCAGCACTGCTGGTGTTTGTGGATGTCCTGAAAGAAATGCCGGCCACGCTGCTGATGCGTCCGTTTGGCTGGGATACTCTCGCTGTTCGTATCCACGAGATGACCTCAGAAGGGCATTGGGAACGAGCCGCACTACCTGCCCTTACCTTGGTGATTGCGGGATTTCTGCCCGTCGTTCTGTTAATGCGTCGTTCTGCTGCTCATTAGGCCTTGGCCTTTCAGGCAACGCCTTACCCTGTTTTAGTACATTAAGGTTAAGGCGTTGTCACAGCAGCTTTACTTTTTCCCGAATGAGAATCTAGATTGATAATAATTAGTAGCCTTTTGGGCTGATCCTTGTCTCATGGAGGAGGCAACACTGTTGTGAAACAGAGTAATAATTTCTCAAAAGGCTATAGCCTTGTTGAAATCATATTTGCGGTGTTGATTGCAGCCGTGATTCTTGCGTATGCCTTGTACGCTTATCAGGATTTCACTGATAAGGCGAAAATCCAGGAAGCGGCACGTTTGGCTTATGAAATCAGGCAGGGCATTGATGCGCATGTCACGTCAAAGCGTGAATTTCCACGGCCGATTAATAGAACCTACGCCAATATGGAGTATGTTGAGCGAGCCGAAACGCAACAAGATAGCGCCGACACCTATCGTGTTAACGTTTATTTTAAAAGAGAAGCCTTTCCTGGCAGCGCGTCTCAAAAAGTATTTACGCTATATGGCAACCTCGTTGATAACCAGATGGACTGGAAAGAGTGTGATGATGCCTGTGTCAAGAATACGGTTGACATTCCTCCAGCATTGCCTGTTCCTCCTGCATCGAACCATGGGATTGTTACCACTCCCGGTGGTCCAACAACGCCTTCAGTTGACGTAATCAAGGCTTATGGCAAGACCAAAGTGGTGATCAAATTCAAGGGTGGGAATGAACACGATGGAGCCATAAGAGCCAATGTCCGTGCGACTAAACAAGGGGAACAGGTCAACAAGTATGGGGCGAAGCAATACTACGGGCTTGAAAACTATGTCATGGAAGGGGGAGAGCACCCTTTTGATGTGATCACTGCTGAACTTGAACAATATGATAAAAATAAAGGCGCATGGGTAAAGGTCTGGTCTCAAAACGTCAACCCAGCCCCTAGAGGGCGTGATGTAGAGTATGAGTTCTTTGAAACAATACCGACAAAATGGAAGCCGGATCCAGATACCCCCGACTGGGCCAAGCCTGAGATTACCTATCCGGGTGATAACTGGAATGGTAATGGGAACCCCAATCCTGGCGGTGGTGACTTTTTACCGAAGCCTCCGAAGCCTATTTATAACTGGGGCACAACCCATATCAATACGTTTAATGAAGCGGGTTATGTGGGTAAATCGATTTTCACGATTCATTACCGTAATGGAAAAACCAAAACTTATACACATGAACAGGCAATTGGTTTTGAGCATGCGGTCTATGTGCCTTCCTGGCCGGCGCATGAAAATGATCTTCCCCCGATAAAATGGACACCTGTCTACAGCTAAACTGCAGCCTCGTATTCTACCGGTGATTGATAATTAAGGCTCGAGTGCAGTCGAGTCCGATTATAAAAGTGTTGGATGTATCCCGCTATGCAATCTCGCAAATGCATCTCACCATAAAAGTGACTGCCTTTTATCAGTTCCGCTTTAAGCGAGTGAAAGAAGGATTCCATCTCTGCGTTGTCAGTACATTGTCCCGGGCGATTCATGCTGGGAATGATGCCATAGCGTTTGTGTATGTCCTGTATCTCATGCGCTCGGTATTCAATGCCGCGATCCGTGTGGAATACCAGCCCTTCAGGTGGCTTTCGGTTACGAATAGCCATCATGAGAGAGGCTCTGGTTAACTCAACCGTTCTGCGGCCAGCGAGTGACCAGCCCACAATACGGCGAGAGTACAGGTCCAGTATCGCAGCGAGATACTGCCATTTCCCCTTAACCCGGATATAGGTGACATCAGCCGCCCAGTGTTGATTGGGGGCTGTTGGTTTAGGCAGATCTTTCCTGATATTGGCAATGTTTCGATAAAATTGATGCAGCCCGGGCACCCGGCGATAAACACGGACGCATCGGCCTCTTAGCCCCTCTTCTTTCATCAAACGTTCAACACGTTTCCGGCTTATGAATATACCTTCCTTACGTAGTGCCTGGTGAATACGTGGGCTGCCGTACACCCCTCGATGTCTCTCAAACAATGCAGCAATACGCTGCTTGAGAAAGGCATCCCTGTGGACTCTTTGGCAAGGTGCTCTGTTACGCCAGGCATAGAAGCCACTGGGTGAAACCTGAAGACGCCTACATAACCAGACAATGCCAAAGCGTTGACCATGGACGTTTATGAACGAGAATCTTTCCGCCGTTGTTCCGCAAGAAATCGTTGCCACTTTTTTAGGAAATCGTTCTCCATACGGAGTGCCTCATTTTCCCGTTCAAGTTGTTTCAGACGATCAGGTTCAGGTGGCTTTTCAGGTCGTTCAATGGCTTTGAGATCAGCCGGTATCTTACGCTTATCTGCCACAAGCTTGCCCTCGAAGTATTCCTTGCGCCAACGGGACAACATAAAGGGATGGATGTCCAGCGATAGTGCAACATCCTTTATTAGCCTGTCGGGTTTGCAGGACATCAGTACAGCACCCACTTTGAATTCATTGCTGTACTGACGTGTTTTTTTACCTGTCTTATAGGCGGGCATGGCAGCCTCCGATCTAGTGGTTTTGATGTCCACTAAAACGGGGGAGGTTCAAAATCCGGTGGAAAAGATTGTTGTCCATGTGCAATGGATTGGGCCGAATTGTGGATTTCTTAACATGGGGTGGTGTTGGGAAGGTGTCGGTACGAGGGTTGTGCAGCCTGCAGGTCCAGACAGTGAGAAAAGAGTCTGCTTTAAATATTGGGGCACTGCATTTAAGCGTGTCTTGGGGAGTGAGAGTACAAGCTGTGATGGCAGGCTTTGGGTTGATTAAAACGGACTTAATGGATATTGATAAAGTCTATCTCTGAGATTGATGGTGATGCCGTTGGAGTCCTTTAATGCAGATTACCTTTTCATAGTCTGCGCGGCGGTGTTTAGCTTAAAAGTGGTTTTACCCAGTGTTTTGAAATCCTTTCTAATAACCCATCTTCTGAGAAGATTTCAGTCTTAAGAAAACGCTTCCATCCAAGATACCTAGCCAGATATTTGGTCGACACACCTTTAAAGAACCCATTAATCCATATCTTCAAATCACTGTGATAGGCATTAACGTGTTGAATGTGGTAGTTATCTTCAATCACATAGACACCTTGTGATATCACCAGTTCCTTAAGGTTCAGGTTAAGCCGCCTGGCAATGCTCTCATGGCTCAGATGGGCATCAGCACAAAGGATTGACCCCGGTTCTATTCTCCCGGTCAGATGCGCTTCCAGCTCATCAGCGCTGACATGATCAAGCACGGCATCGGTAATATGGTTCTGCCTGTCGCAGGCGACCATTATCGGGATGTTTCGTGGATGGCTCTGCGTTTTGTCGGGGCGGGATGCTTTCGTTTTGGTACGGGCCTTGCGCTTACCCCGTTTGCGTGCGGTTTCCCCAAGACCTCGTTCTCCCTTATGACTTTCAAGCAGGAAGGTTTCATCGATTTCAGAAATACCACTCAGAAGCTCGGCCTGGTCTGTTTCGATAATGCGCATGATGCGATGGCGCAATCGAAAAGACGTCGGTAATGAGATATCACATTGCTTTGCAGCAACCCTGAGCGTCGTGTCGCCACGCATACAGTCGAGATATTGGTCGGCTTTGTCCTGTACGCGAAGATGAGCCAGTGGTGTGCCCGTCAACGCATTAAATGTCTTTTTGCAGCGCTTGCATTTGTAACGCGGGTAGCCGCTTTGCGAGCCCCACCCTCCGACATGATCGCTGCGGCATCTTGGGCAACAGGGGGACTGGGCAAACTGGTCATTAACCGCTTCCAGTATCTGGCAACCACCGGGCTGGATATCCAGTGTATCCGGCTCTGGCAGCGAGCTTCGGAGAATACAGGCCTGATCAGGCGTGAGTAACGTAAGAGATTCGAGAAGATTGAGAAACTGTTGTTGCTCCATGACAACCTCCCATATTTATGGGCGCTATGGGACATTACACCGTCATTATAGTGCTATATGGTCAATCCACTATTAACAAAAACACCGCCGTCTGCGCAGTCCCTGCAGCGTAGGGCTCGTCAATGCGACCAAAGATCACAGGAAGGGCATCTTGATGTCAGGCAATGAACATAAGCCTGCAAACCGCAGGTTTGTGTTGTTTTGGGTTTCGTTGTTATTTTCTATCGCCGCTTTCATTGCATCATACCTATTCTGGCCGGAGAGTGAATCAACTCGAATTAATAACCTTGCGACAGTAATCCGATCAAGCCCATGACGCAATAGCACAAGATGATCAGTCGACCGATATAGTACTAATGCCAGAGGTTGCGGTAAGAGAGCCATCAGATTCAGGCCGTCGGACATTCATTGCTGTATGGGTACGAGTCTGATGATGTGTCCTTACCATCCATCTGATAGTGAGCCTGCGATTGAACGATTGTTTATCAACGATCTTAATGAAGAACAGCTTGATCAACAGCTGAAGAAACGCATCCTTACCCCACAAGGATTAATCGGTAATCCAGCCTCAAATCGTACTTTCCCTTCTATCAAAACCTCAAAACTTGCACAACTTGGACGTGAGCTCTTTTTCAGTAAAAGTCTCAGTGGTGATATGGATGTTGCCTGTGCCAGCTGTCATCACCCGTAGTTAGGGGGAGCTGATGCCTTATCCCTCCCGGTTGGTGTCGGAGCGATTGATGTTGACAGGATAGGCCCCGGACGACGGCATGATGGTAACCATTTTGTGGATCCTGAGGCGGATGCAGGTCCTAATGTTGGGAGGAACTCATCAACGACCGTTTAATGTTGGCTTATATGAAAATGCACTATTTTTTGATGGACGTGCAGAACTTATTCAGTGGATAGAGGGGCGTTACCGTACAATTGTTGGGCGTTCTGAGCCAGAGGCTGACCGGGTTATCAAAACCCCCGATAGTCGCTTCGGCGGGCCGGATCCGCATGCCGGCTCCGACTTGTCGCCGCCCAAAGCCGCTTCCCTGTGGTTGCGCTGAATGAAATGCGGGGGTTTTCTGATAACTATGTTGGCAGTAGTCATAAAGTACGTCATCAATTGGAGCTGCGGACTGCAGGGAAAAACAGACGAGCTACTGAATAACCGCTGGCCTGAATTGTTTCGGTGGGCGTTTGAGCAGCCGGATGCCAGTCTTGAGTCACTGATCAGTTACGACAATATTGTCTGCGGCATTAGCGGCTTACCAACAATCGCAGCTCTTATCGAATCACCATGGAATGCATGGTTGGAAGGGCGGGGTGAGCTTAGCCCGGAGGCGAAAAAAAGGTGCTGCTCTTTTTTATACGTCACTTAAAGAGGGCGGGTGCTCAGTGCTATCAATGCCATAGTGGTGATTTCTTCACGGACGAGCGCTTTTACAATATCGCAGTGCCCCAGTTTGGTCGTGGTAAAACGGTAAGAGGCAAGGATTTCGGGCGATATGGGTGTGACGAGAGATCCACAGGATATGTATGCCTTCCGTGTTCCCAGCTTGTTGAATATCAGTGAGGAACAGCGCCGTATGGGCATACTGGTGCCTTCATGACGCTGGGGGACATCATTGAGCATCATCTTATCCCCCAGCGCTCACTGGCAGCGTTTGATTACACCTTGCAGCAGCTCCCGCAGTTCAGAAAACTCCCGGTTGTTTATGAGATGGCGCAAGAGAATACCGACCATGTATTCAGTGTCTATCGGCAGATAAATCATCGGAATGCCATGGAACAGCGTTGGGCCAATAATGATGTTTTAGAAAAGAAGCGATAGGTTATCTGGTCGCCTTTCTTGAGAGCCTGACAGACCCTTGCATTACGAATGCCAATTGTATGAAACCATGGTTGCCCCAGGGACCTGCACCCGATCAAAACCGGCTGGATCCGACGATAGGGACGGCGTTTAACAATGAGCGCGACCTGCCTGAAATAGTGGATCCAGAGAAACCAGCCACTGTGGCCATTGCAAGACTGGGAGATGTGCCAGCAATCACACTGGATTGTGCTGTCAAGCCATCAAGTGAGCATGGGAGCGGTTTTGAAGAAGTCGGACTTGATATAGGGCTGGATACTTATCGTCAACTCAGTACGCAAGCCCAGCATGGCAGTGGTGAATCCCAGCAGGATATTACGTTTGAGATGTTGATGTTCACTGGTGGTATGGCGGTGGGGGATATCAACGGTGACTGTTTCACCGACCTGATCATCGATCAGGGCGATCAGGGCTGCCGCCAAAACATTTCTCAATCAGGGTGATGGAACGTTTCAGGGCACAGAAGACGGCCTGGAGCCTTCCGGGCTGACGATGATCTGACGGGAGCCGTTTTAGTGGATTTAAATGGCGATGGTTGGCTGGATCTCTTTACAGGTAGCTTGCAGGCTGATACCCGAAAGTGCTGCTCAATAATGGCAGAAACCAATGGTTACCGACAGGACATGCCGGCTTCCGTGTCAGCAGGGCGACGCTTGGGGCGAACTTTGGTGATGTTGATGGTGATGGTGATCTGGATGCCTGGCTGGCACATTGGGACGCTATCAACCTGTTTGGGGCCGAAGAAGAACACTTATGGCTCAATAATGGGCCATGGCGTGTTTACAGGTAAGGCGCGTGAGTTCAGGGTTGCAGGGCATATCAAGGAAAGGGACTTTTCGTTTACCCCCAATTTCGCTGATATTAACAATGACCACTGGCCAGACATGGTACTTACTGCTGACTTTATGACTAGCCAGTACTTTATTAATCAGCAGGAAAGTCGTTTGAAAACACGACAGATAAACGTGTCATTCAGGGACGATAATGGCATGGGGGCATCCATTGCTGACTTTGATAATGACGGTGATCTGGACTGGTTCGTGACCAGTTGTCTACGTACCGGATGGTGTTTTAACACCTGAAATGGAGGGATTGCAGATCGGTGTTTAAGGGAAATCGTCTGTATCGTAATGACACGGCAGAAAATGTGAATCGTCCGTTTTTCGGATATTACCGACCAGGCCGTTGTGGCAGATGGCGGCTGGGGATGGGGAAGCTGTACGGCAGACTTCAATAATGATGGCTGGTTGGATATTTTCCATGTGAATGGTTTTCATGTGGATTTGCGTGAAACCCGCAAGGATCTGCTGTATTTGCTGGACATGTTGGGGCTTGAGGATTTTGAGCTGAAAAAACCTTACCCGTCATTTGAAGACTTCAAGCATAGTGTCTCAATGACATTCACAGGAAAGCAGTTTGGCTGATCTTGAGGTCTTTTATTACTGGCTACATTCCGGCAATTAACCCTCAAAAAGCTTAAGGCCTTCCGCAAGCAGCCATCCCGACTGTTTATCAACCAGAAAAACGGCACATTCAAGGAGATGGCGGCTACATATGGCATCAATGATACTGGTCAGGGGAGAGGTGTCAGTTGTTTCGATTATGACCGTGATGGCGATATCGATATCATCACAGCTAATAACACGGGAAAATTGGGCTTTTATCGCAATAAAATACACGGGAAAAAATAAGCCAATCGACCAACTTTCTGACCGTTAAATTGCTGGGAAAGGCTCCTAATCATCATGCCATTGGTGCACGTATTTATTTAGAGAGTGTATCGGGTACACAAATGCGTGAGGTGCGCATAGAAAAATAATTTCATGTCTCAAAATCCCGTTGAAAGTCATTTTGGGTTGGGCAAAGACAAACAGATAAAAGCTCTGCGCATTGTCTGGCCTGACGGGCAAGAAGAACGTATCACGAACCTGTCGGTCAATCAGATGCTGGTGGTTCGGCAGAAGGCTCAGGTGTCTCAGTGAGAGCGGCATGTGTTGGCAGCTTTACTTCTGGGTGTAACTCAATCTATATTAATACTTATTCCAATTATAATGCGTTGAGTCGCAGTCTTATGTCTCATGGAGGGGGCAGGACTATCGTGAAAAAGAACAAGTTGCCAGCAAAGGGTTACAGCCTGATTGAAATGATGTTTGCTGTTTTGATCATTGCGGTGATCCTCGCCTATGCAATGTATGCCTATCGGGATTTTACCGATAAGGCCAAAATTGAAGAGGCCGCCAGGCTGGCTTATGAGATGCGGCAGGGTATCGATACCCATGTTGTTAGCAAGCGTAAGTTTCCGCCGTCGGTTTTCAGAACTTATGCGAACATGGAGTATGTCGAGAAGGCAGAGGCCATTCAGGATGGCGATGATGCTTACAGGATAAATGTTTACTTCAAAAAGGATGCTTTTCCCGGTAGTTCACGTCAGCAAGTGTTCACGTTATATGTATGGCAACCTTATTGGCTCTGAGATGGAATGGGAGGAGTGTGGTAGGGAATGTGTTAAGAATGATGTTGATATTCCCCCTGTGCGGCCGGCTCCACCTTCTACTCCTGGGCCCGGGTCTGAGGGTATAGATGTTGCTGTGGCACCGCCACCACCGCCACCGCCACCGCCACCGCCACCGCCACCGCCACCGCCGCCGCCACCGCCGCCACCACCGCCGCCACCGCCGCCACCGCCACCGCCACCGCCGCCACCGCCACCGCCGTCGGCAAAGCCTCCTTCAGTGCCTGATCCTCAGACCGGTGGGGTGTATATAGGCAACAAGCCAAAAGAAGAACCAGACTTCAAGCCAACCCATGTAAAAATATATATGCCGATTGGTAGTGCTTATGTTGGGCGTATGAGGGTTCATTACAGGGATGTTGGTACTAAAAAATGGACGTTTCATTTTCAATCACAACCAAAAGGGGCATTATCAGGGGGATATACCACCGTACCGGGCGGCAAAAAACAAAAGGAAATTTTAGTGGATGCGCAGGGCCTTGTTGGGGGGTCAGGATGGGAATGGGGTGTGATCAAGTGGAGAACTGTAAGAAGGTTTGAGTTTAAAGGTTCTGGCCGCTACACAGAAAGAAAAAAATGCTTTGCTATGCATGGTCGTGCTTATCGGGGGGCCAATACTTATTACGCGAATGAGGATTGTGTGTATAACGAGAACATTTATGGCATGAATGACTATAACGAAGGTATCGTATTATCACAGCCAATAATGCAGGAAGAATGAGTTTGTAACGCCATTCAATAAAAAGTAAAGACGGATGGCGAAAAATAAAGGAATTTAGATTTAAAGGGTCAAGCCGCTACGACAAGGTGAAGAAATGCTTCACTTTGCGTGGGGATGCTTATCGTAAACCTTATGGATACTGGGGTGAGGAAAAGGGGTGTAAATAAGAGGGCTATGAGTCTGATGTTTTCCATAATTAATCGCTTGATGATTGTGGAGTAAGCTGATCTCAAGTCGACCATGGAGCTGGCAGCATTATCATGCTGCCAGCTCCAAATATTATGCAGGTTTGTTAATGGAATGACTGATCGATTGCAAAGATTCGTTGGTTTGTTCTTGTTCTTTACGGCTATGGCGGTGTTTAGCTTAAAAGTGGTTTTACCCAGTGTTTTGAAATCCTTTCTAATAACCCATCTTCTGAGAAGATTTCAGTCTTAAGAAAACGCTTCCATCCAAGATACCTAGCCAGATATTTGGTCGACACACCTTTAAAGAACCCATTAATCCATATCTTCAAATCACTGTGATAGGCATTAACGTGTTGAATGTGGTAGTTATCTTCAATCACATAGACACCTTGTGATATCACCAGTTCCTTAAGGTTCAGGTTAAGCCGCCTGGCAATGCTCTCATGGCTCAGATGGGCATCAGCACAAAGGATTGACCCCGGTTCTATTCTCCCGGTCAGATGCGCTTCCAGCTCATCAGCGCTGACATGATCAAGCACGGCATCGGTAATATGGTTCTGCCTGTCGCAGGCGACCATTATCGGGATGTTTCGTGGATGGCTCTGCGTTTTGTCGGGGCGGGATGCTTTCGTTTTGGTACGGGCCTTGCGCTTACCCCGTTTGCGTGCGGTTTCCCCAAGACCTCGTTCTCCCTTATGACTTTCAAGCAGGAAGGTTTCATCGATTTCAGAAATACCACTCAGAAGCTCGGCCTGGTCTGTTTCGATAATGCGCATGATGCGATGGCGCAATCGAAAAGACGTCGGTAATGAGATATCACATTGCTTTGCAGCAACCCTGAGCGTCGTGTCGCCACGCATACAGTCGAGATATTGGTCGGCTTTGTCCTGTACGCGAAGATGAGCCAGTGGTGTGCCCGTCAACGCATTAAATGTCTTTTTGCAGCGCTTGCATTTGTAACGCGGGTAGCCGCTTTGCGAGCCCCACCCTCCGACATGATCGCTGCGGCATCTTGGGCAACAGGGGGACTGGGCAAACTGGTCATTAACCGCTTCCAGTATCTGGCAACCACCGGGCTGGATATCCAGTGTATCCGGCTCTGGCAGCGAGCTTCGGAGAATACAGGCCTGATCAGGCGTGAGTAACGTAAGAGATTCGAGAAGATTGAGAAACTGTTGTTGCTCCATGACAACCTCCCATATTTATGGGCGCTATGGGACATTACACCGTCATTATAGTGCTATATGGTCAATCCACTATTAACAAAAACACCGCCACGGCTATTGTTGTTTGGGCTGAAGATAGGGGGCATAGCCAGTAAAAAACGGTCGAGAGTCTCAACATTGATGGCCATAAACTTGAACAGTTATCAGACACTCAAATGGACGCATACCTTAGAATGCGTTCTGGTTTCTCCAGCACTCAATTAACGCGTAACCGCTCAAGATTCCCCTCCATCACGCATTCAAGGCTGGCACAGCTCGGTCGCGAATTATTTTTCAGTAAGAGCCTGAGTGGCAACCAGGATGTTGCCTGTGCCAGCTGTCATGATCCACGGTTGGGTGGCGCCGATGGCTTGTCACTTCCCGTAGGCGTGGGGGCAATTTCTCCGGATATTGTCGGTCCTGGGCGTCGGCATGATGGGAATTACCACATTGATCCCGAAGCGGATGGTGGTCCCAATGTTGAGCGAAACTCACCGACGACTTTCAATATCGCGTTTTATGATCGTGCTCTGTTTTATGACGGGCGTGTTGAAGCCATTGAGCAATATTTTGGTATGTACCGGCCTACACAACAGCCAGCCCCTAATGGACAGGATGAAATCATCAGGACTCCAGACAGTCCGTTTGGTGGGCAGGATCCTGAATCCGGTGCAAACCTGACGGAAGCACAGGCACGCTTTCCCGTTGTGGCATTGAATGAAATGCGTGGCTTTTCTGTATCGATGGTGGGGGAGCATGGTGAGGTCAGGGATTATCTGGAAAGGCGCCTGCAGGGAAAAAACCGGTGAGTTGAAGGACAATGCATGGCCTGCGCTGTTTCGCTGGGCGTTTGATCAGCCAGATGCGCCTGTGGAATCAATCATCAATTACAAAAATATTGCTAGGGAGCGTTCACAATTAAGTTAGCCATATCATGCTGGCTGCTAAATGAAGCATTCCAAAGTAGTTTCGCCCTAACTTCTCGTAGCGAGTGGCTATACGGCGAAACTGCTTCAGTTTTTGAAACAGTCGCTCTACGAGATTTCGCTCTTTGTAAAGCGCCTTGTCATACGCTCGTTGAACGAGCCTGCTCCGACGTGGCGGAATAACTGGCGCTGCCCCATTTCTCTCAATCGCTGTGATGAAAACATTGGAGTCATAGCCCTTGTCTGCGAGAACGTAATCAGTAGAAAAGCCTTCTATCAAAGCCAGGGCCTGACAGAACTCAGACGTCTGCCCAGCCGTTATGATAAAGCGAACAGGGTTGCCCAAAGCGTCAACGGCTGCATGGATTTTCGTGGTCAGACCGCCTCTGGACTTACCGACAGCTTGCTCATCCTGAGCTGTTTTTTTGGAGCACCATGCTGGTGTACTCGGGCAATACTTCCATCGACCATGATGTATTCGAAGTCTCTGTCTCTGGAAAGTTCTTCAAACACGTCAACCCATATGCCCTTTTGACACCAGCGGTCATAACGAACATAAACACTATGCCATTTACCGAATTCTTGTGGCAGATCGCGCCAAGGGGCACCGGTACGAGCGATCCATAACACAGCTTCAAGAAAAACTCTGTTGCATTTGGCGGTAACGCCACAGTCTGAACGCTTACCTGGAAGCAGGTCCTTAATACGTTCCCATTGGTGATCTTGAAGCTGTGTACGAGGCATAAGGAAAATATCAAATGCTACACAATCACAGAGCAGGATATAATTGTGAACACTCCCTAAGGCATTGGCAGAATATCAGCGTTCCCAGGTGTTTATTGATTCCCCTTGGCGACGCTGGCTTTCAGGCGAGGGCGACCTTAGTCAGGCAGCGAAACGGGGAGCTGCTTTGTTTTATACCCCGCTACAGGAAGGAGGGGCACAATGTTACCAGTGCCATAGTGGTGAATTTTTTACTGATGAACGGTATTACAATCTTGCCATGCCACAGTTCGGGCCGGGAAAAACGATTTACAACCGTGATCTTGGGCGTTATGGCGCGACCCGGCAGGTTCATGATATGTATGCCTTCCGGACGCCCAGCCTGCTCAATGTCTCGGAAACTGCACCTTATGGGCATACAGGCGCATTCCTGACACTCGAAGGTATTATCCGGCATCATCTGAACCCTGAAAAATCACTGAGGGAATATGATTTCAGTCTGCAGAAGTTGCCACAGTTTCGCGGGCTTTCTGTGACTTACCCGGATGCAAAAGCCAACACCTATGCGGCGCTGCAACATCAGAAAACCTATGGTGATTATTTATCGGAACCTGACAGGCTGGCTGCCAGGGCGTTGTCTGGGGAATCCATCGGTTATCTCGCGGCATTCCTGGAAACACTGACGGATCCATGCATTACTGACAGTGATTGCCTTCAGCCTTGGCTTCCCCAGGGAGAAGCCCCTGATAACAATCGTCTGAATGCCCGGATTCCTGGGCAATTTAATAATGACAATCCACTGCCTCCAATAACAGCGAATGCCAACGATGATGCTGGTGTGCTCCCGGATATCGGCGATGTCCCAACATGGCAGGTTGAGTGCGAGGTCACTGTAGCTGATGGACATCAGCCTGGGTTCACCGATGTAACACAGGCTGCTGGGCTGATAACCCACCGTGAGATCAGTGTGCAGGCGCAGAAAGGGGGGGGGATTCACAACTATGGCGCAACCATTACCAAGTTAATCATGAATGGTGGAGTGGCTGCTGGAGACATCAACGGTGATTGTCTGGTAGACCTGATTGTTGATCAGGGCGACCGGAAAGCGGCTGGTGTAATGATTAATCAAGGGAAGGGTTTCTATCAACAGCCTGAACATAATTGGGGGACTCAGCGATGCTCATGATCTGACAGGCGCCGTGTTGGTGGATCTGAATGGTGATGGCTGGTTGGATCTGTTTGCCGGCAGCATGGATGCAGAATCGCCGACCGTGTTCCTCAATAATGGTCGAGAACGCTTCCTGCCGGTAAGTCGAGCTGGTTTCAGGGTAGGGCGCTCAACGGTTGGCGCAGGCTTTGGTGATGTGGATGGTGATGGGGATCTGGATGCCTGGCTGGCGCACTGGGATGTCACGGTCGGCGCCGAAGAGGAACACCTCTGGCGCAATGATGGTCGAGGGCTGTTTTCAGGCATTGCCCGAGACTATGGCGTTAACGGCCAGATCGGTGAACGGGATTTTGTCTTTACCCCCAATTTTGCTAATTTTAATAATGATCGCTTGCCTGACTTGGCGCTGGCCAGTGATTTTCTGACCAGCCAGTATTTTATTAACCAGTCCGGAAAGCGTCTGGATAACCAGACTGACAAAACCGTGATCAGCGACGAAAACGGCATGGGCGCCGCAATTGCGGATTTTGACAATGATGGTGATCTTGACTGGTTTGTGACCAGTATATATGTCCCTGAAGGTAAGGGAGAAAGTGCTGAAGGTGGTCTGGGCTGGGGATTTAAGGGGAATCGCCTCTATCTGAATGAAGGTGAAAAAGATGGCCGGTTGGTCTTTAACGATGTAACAGAGATTGCTGGTGTCGCTGATGGTGGCTGGGGATGGGGCAGTTGTGCCGCTGATTTCAACAACGATGGCTGGCTGGATATTTTCCATGCCAATGGGTTTTATATTGATTTGCGAGAAACCCGTCCGGATCTCCTTTATTTACTGGAGCTGTTGAATGTTGATGATTTCGAGGTGGATGATCGGTATTCGACGTTTGAAGCCTTTTCTTCAAGTCTGACGGTTTCATTGTCTGAACAGCAACGAACCGATCTGGAGGCGTTCTATTACCTGTCCCTGTTTCGTAAAGCGTTTCTGGGCAAAGCGGGTGGTTTTCGGGATCAGCGGTCACGATTGTTTATCAATCAGCAAGATGGCACGTTCAGAGATATGGCTATTGAATACGGGATCACCGATCAACGGCAGGGACGGGGTGTCAGTTGTCTCGACTATGACAGGGACGGGGATATCGATCTCCTGGTGGCCAACAACACGGGCAGTGCCGTGCTATATCGGAATAATGTCCATGGACAGGATAGTGACACTACACACTTTCTGACAGTTAAATTGCTGGGACATGCGCCTAATAGGCATGGGATTGGTGCGAGGATTTATCTGTATAGCGCTGCAGGGCAACAGATGCGCGAGGTTCGGGTCGAAAATAACTATATGTCCCAGAACCCACTGGAGAGCCATTTTGGTCTGGGCAGTGATGAAATCGTTAAACGGTTACGTATCGTATGGCCTGATGGTACTGAACAGGTGCTAGAGGATGTGCCTGCAGACCAGATACTGGTGATTCGACAACAATAAGGTCTAGACATGGCGCTGAATAAAGCAAGGATTGCATTGATCGCCCTGTTGGCAGGGGTTATCGCTGGCAGTTTATTAACGCGTTATTTCATGCGATCAGACAGTCTCAAACTGCCTGACTTGCCGGAAGGCTTTCAGGCCTTTGATATCCCCTATGATAACCAGCTGACTGATGCGCGGATTACGCTGGGGAAGAAGCTGTTTTACGATCCGATTCTAAGTGCGGATTATTCCATGTCCTGCAGTTCCTGCCATGAACCCGCTCTGGCGTTTTCTGACCCTCGCCGTTTGCCGATTTCTACGGGGATCAATAATCACCCGGGGTTCCGCAATGCCCCAACGTTGACCAATGTGGCGTTTCATCCTGCTTTCTTCTGGGATGGCGGAGCCCATACCCTGGAAATTCAGGCACAAAGTCCGATTGAAGACCCGGAAGAGATGGGGTTGAAGATTGAAGAGGCGGCCAGGCGCCTGCAGGCGGATGATGATTATGTTCGCATGAGTCGTGATGCCTATGATCGCGAACCGGATCCCTCTGTGATTGTTCGGGCATTGTCTGCCTTCCAGCGGACGTTGATCAGTACCAATTCCCGCTATGATGATTTTTTTTACCGTGGTAACCGATCAGCATTAACAGAGGAAGAGCAAAAAGGATTCCAGTTATTTAATGGCAAGGCGGGGTGCTACCAGTGCCATTATGGGCAAAACCTGACGCTCTATGGTTATTACAATATTGGTTTGCCCGGTGCTGCGGATGATCCTGACCCCGGATTGATGCGTATTACCGGTAGTAAAGCTGATCGAGGGAAATTCAGGACGCCCACACTGCGAAATGTCTCCCTTACAGGGCCCTATATGCATAACGGCAGTATGGAGACGCTGGAGGAAGTGGTTAGTCATTTTAACAATGGTGGTATTGACGTAAGCACAAAAACAGATTTAATGCAGCCGCTGGGGCTGACTGCTGAAGAGCAGCAGGCAATCGTCGAATTCCTTAAATCATTAACAGATGATGTATTTGTGAGTAATCAAGAATTTCGCAATTGATTTTATGTCTTCTTGTTTGGTTGGGATTGCGTCATGGTTGATGACTGTATGGTTATTGTTTTTTTGCTGAGTGATTGTTTATTAATGACGTTTTAAATAGGTTTGTTTTGGGGGTATTGATGGATTCGTCAAAAGCTGTTGGGGCAGGGATTAAAGAGTCAGGTTATTCGAAGAGGGAGTCAGAAAGCGGGGAAGATCTATCCGTAGCCTTTTTGTCATTAGATAGTCCTACTCGTCAAGGGCAAAGAACAACACCTGTTGATCAAAGGTCATGTGAAGCTTCTGGTGCTGATTCGACACTATTGATTGTGAGTGAACAGGGGGAGCCCAGCTCTAGTGCTTCTGGTGATACTGTAGCAGCTAGATTGTCAGAGGTTGCCGAACTATTCACAGATCAGGGGTTCGTCAAAGATGATAAGGAAGAATACGGCCAAGATGAAGGTTTGGGCGAAATTAAACCGGACGAGGAAGTAGAAAATATTCAGCGTTTATTTGAAAAAACAAGAGTGAGCCCAATTGTGAGTGCTCAATTTGGCTCAGCGCAGAAGGTGCTGGAAAGGAAACCTGAAGCACTAAAAGAAACTCCAGACAAAATCAAAGATCGTATAAGTGCGGAATCTATGATTACTGCTGCGAGTCTGGATGAGCATGTCACGAGCAGCCAAGGTACAGCATCAGCTGAGATGTGGAGTTTGGAATCAGTCGGTTTGCCCAAGTTTATAGCCCCTGAAACAATGGAAAGCACATCCGTAGGCTCGAAGCGGAAGGCTGCAGCTATTGGCGGGGGGATATCAGGCATTAAGAAACCCTTGCTTGTTGACACGGCTGAGTTTGAAAAGAGGCGTATGGCATCTATTAAGAATGCTGAAAATACGTATGAGATCCTGGATCATTTCATCTGCACCTTTTTTTGGGGAAGCTCCATAGTTTATCGCGGCGCAAAGAATCATAATGATGAGGAGGTGCGAGATGCGCTTTCTAAGTCGTTATTGTTTTGGAGTTCACAGCGTTGTTTACACATATGTCAGTACCGAGATGAAAATAACTGGTCAATTTTTCATATCCTATCGTATGTTGGTTGGAATAAAACAATGAGCTTGCTGTTGGAGCGGCTTGATGGATTGGGGGTGACAGCAGAGGGGCAAGCTGATCTTTTGAATGATCAAATCATGTATGCAAAAGAAACAGCGTTAATGCTTGCTGCTGAAAAGGGATGTTTAGAGGTGATCGAAATTCTGTTGGATAAGCAGGTTTTAACATCTTCGAGAGACAGGGATGGCAATAATTTTGTTTTTAAATTTGTTCATTATTGCTGTTCAAAAAATGATGCTGGCTTGCTTAAAGCGTTTTTTAGCCTTCTTAAGCACAAAGTGGGTAAAGATGAGGTTATGGATCTTGTTAATGTTTTCAATTATGACGGATGTTCGTTATTAGGATATGTCGTATTGTGTGATTTCTTTTGTAAAAATGAGGTGCTGAAGATTTTGTTGGAGTTGCAAGCTAATCCATTTACTGTGTCAGATAAGAGTGGGTGTTCGATTATTCATCTGGTTTTTGAGAATAGGCAGCAGGAATTATTTGATGAGATAGTTGATTTTTTTGATGATAAAGATGAAGAAGACGTTCTAGCTAGGCTTCTCGGTCAAAGTAATATGGCCGGCGTTACTCCTTTTTTATCTCTTACTGGTCGTATTCGTGCTAAAGAAGCATCGGTTATCTCCTGCAGGAAAGCCTTGCAGCACGCAGAAGAGCAAGGTGATAAGGTTGCTGTTGAATCATCTGCGAAATGGCTTGCTGAGTCTGAAAAGGAGTTGAGTCAGTATCAACATATGCTAACTAGCTTTAACAAGACTGTGGATAGGCTGAAAGCATTAAAATACAGAGTTGATACTGATGAGATTGAAGACTCTGAAAAAGTTGCTGAGAGTGATGATAATAATGAGGGCGAAGACTCGGATCTGTAGTGGTTGTTTAGCATGGGATCGAGAAGTTCCATTATGATCGATAGGGTTAAATATCGGTGATATAGACACGTTTCCGTGTGATTTCTTTGATCTATGTAGGTATAACCAGAAAATAATCTTCCAGATTTCGTTGATCTGTGCGGTTGTTCCCTATGTCTCATCTGGTTAGAATGCCAGTCCCACAACGGTTGCTAGCAGAAAGACAGCCCTTTCCGACAAGGGCTTTCCTGTCACTATATATCGGGACGACAAGCACATGGGCAAGAAGACGGCGCTGTACGAAGCGCATCAGCAGGCCGGCGGTAAACTCGTGGATTTCGGCGGCTGGGATATGCCTCTCCATTACGGCTCTCAGGTTGAAGAGCACCACGCCGTGCGTCAGGACGCCGGCATGTTCGATGTTTCCCATATGACGGTCATTGATATTTCGGGTCAGGATGCCCGGGATTTCCTCCGCTCCCTTCTTGCCAATGATGTCGACAAACTCACCACGCCAGGCAAGGCCCTCTACAGCGGCATGCTGAACACTGCAGGCGGGGTGATTGACGACCTGATCGTCTATGGCATGGGCGACTGGTACCGTGTTGTCGTCAACTGCGCAACCCGTGAAAAAGATCTCGAATGGATGACCAAACAGGCGGCTCGCTTTGAAGTTTCCCTGGAAGAACGTCCTGAAATGGCCATGATCGCTGTCCAGGGGCCTAATGCTCGTGAAAAGGCTGCATTGTCGGTCTCTGCGGCCAAGGCTGAGGTGATCCGTGAACTGAAAGTATTCCAGGGCAAGGAAGTCGAAGGCTGGTTCATTGCCAGAACCGGTTACACCGGTGAAGACGGCCTGGAAATCGTGGTGCCGGAGAAAGAAGCGGAATCCTTCTGGAAAGCCTTGCTGGAAGCCGGTGTGCGTCCGGCCGGCCTCGGTGCCCGTGACACCCTGCGCCTTGAGGCGGGCATGAACCTGTACGGTTCCGACATGGACGAAAGCATCAGTCCACTGTCTGCTAATATGGGCTGGTGTGTGGCCTGGGAACCGGCGGATCGTGATTTTATCGGCCGTTCTGCTCTGGAAGCCATCAAGGCGGATGGCCAGTATGACCGCCTGGTCGGCCTGGTGCTGGAAGGGCGTGGTGTGCTGCGTCCCGGACAGAAAGTGATTGTGGAAGGTTTAGGGGAAGGGGTGATCACCAGCGGTACCTTCTCGCCCACCCTGGGACATGCCATCGCCATGGCGCGGGTGCCCGCCGGCACCGGCAGCGAAGCGGTGGTGGATGTCCGTGGTAAATCCCTGCCGGTCCGGGTGATCAAGGCCGGTTTCGTTCGTAACGGTAAGAAAGTATTCGACTGACACCTGGGTGGCTCGAATTCTGTCAGGTAACGTAAAGCTAGAGGATTGGATTAATGAGCAGCATTCCTTCTGAACTGCGCTATGTCTCATCGCATGAATGGATCCGCATGGAAGAGGATGGCACCGTCACCATCGGTATCACCGATCATGCCCAGGCATCGCTCGGCGACGTGGTGTTTGTTGAATTGCCGGAAGTGGGCTCCGAAGTCAGCGCGAACGATGAAGCCGGTGTGGTTGAGTCCGTAAAAGCGGCGTCTGACCTGTACGCGCCGCTGTCAGGTGAAGTTGTGGCGATTAACGAAGCGCTGGAAGAAGCCCCGGAGCTGGTGAACTCCGAGCCCTATGGTGAAGGCTGGTTCTTCCGCCTGAAGCCCAGTGACGAAGGCGAGCTGTCTGAGTTGATGGATGCGGACGCTTACGCTGAACTGTGTGAGTCTGAAGAGTAAGAGGCTGGTACGCCACCATGTGTAATCCGGTTCGCTGTTCTGATCTGTCTGCCCGTTTACTGGGCGGCTGGTTGAGTCTCGGTGACAGCGAAGGTCTGCCCACAGGGCAACCGCAGGCCGGTATCAGCGATGGTAGTGATTGACTGGTAGGGATACAAAGCCTCGACGACTGTCGGGGCTTTGTTATTTATGGCATTGGTTTTTTGGCTGGAATGTGCGAATGACTGCTGAACATGTGTCCCTGAAGGATCTGGAAAACAAGAACGAATTTATCCGTCGTCATATCGGTCCCGGTGAACAGGAAACGGCGGAAATGCTGGCCGAACTCGGCCTGGGTTCCCTGGAGGAACTGCTTGACAACACCATACCCGGCAGCATTCTACAGGCCGAGCCGCCTGCGGTGGGAGAAGCCCATACGGAAGCGGAAACCCTGGTCTATCTGAAAGATATGCTGGCGAAGAACAAGATGTATCGCAGCTTCATCGGTATGGGTTACCACGATACGCTGACGCCGACGGTCATTCTTCGCAATGTCTTTGAGAATCCGGGCTGGTACACTGCCTACACGCCCTATCAGCCGGAAATTGCCCAGGGCCGTCTGGAAGCGCTGGTCAACTTCCAGCAGCTGACCATGGACCTGACCGGTCTGGACCTGGCCAGCGCCTCGTTGCTGGATGAAGGTACGGCTGCCGGTGAAGCGCTCGGTCTGGCCCGCCGGGTGTCCAAGAACAAGAAGAGTAACCTGTTCTATATCGATGAAAACTGCCATCCGCAAACCATTGACGTGGTGAAAACCCGCGCCAAGGGCTTTGATGTGGACGTGATTGTCGGACCAGCAACAGAGGCCGTGAATCACGACAGCTTCGGAGCGCTGATTGCCTACTCCGACACCTATGGCCAGATCCGCAATCCCCAGAGCCTGATTGCGGAACTGCAGGGACAAAAATGCATTGTCTCTGTGGTCGCCGACATCATGAGCCTGATTCTGTTGAAATCCCCCGGTTCACTGGGGGCTGATGCGGTACTGGGCAGCGCCCAGCGCTTCGGTGTTCCCATGGGTTACGGCGGTCCTCACGCGGCGTTCTTTGCAACCAGTGAAAAGCACAAGCGCTCCCTGCCGGGCCGTGTGATTGGTGTCTCCATCGACCAGCGTGGCAACAAGGGCTACCGTCTCGCCATGCAGACCCGTGAGCAGCACATCCGCCGCGAGAAGGCGACCAGTAACATCTGTACCGCCCAGGTTCTGCTGGCCAACATGGCCTCATTCTACGCGGTTTACCATGGTCCGGAAGGACTGAAGAATATCGCGAGCCGTATTCACCGGCTGACCGATATTCTTGCTGCTGGTCTGAAAAACAAGGGTGCCACCCTGCAGAATGACACCTGGTTTGACACCATCACTCTGCAAGTGAAAGACAAATCAGCCATGCTGGCTCGTGCCGACGCTCGGAAGGTGAATCTGCGGATCTTTGATGACAACCGCGTCAGTATCAGTCTGGATGAGTGCACCACCCGTGACGATATCGTCTGCCTGTGGGATATCGTGCTGGGCGAAGGTCACGGTCTCAATGTGGATACTCTGGACAGCCAGATCACCGCAAAAGGTTCTGCCTCTATTCCTGCGGAACTGGTGCGTGACGATGCCATCCTGACCCACCCGGTCTTCAACAGCTACCACTCTGAAACTGAGATGCTGCGCTATATCAAGCGCCTGGAAGACCGTGACCTGGCCCTGAATCATTCCATGATCCCGCTGGGTTCCTGCACCATGAAGCTTAACGCCACCACCGAAATGCTGCCGGTGACCTGGCCTGAGCTTGGGCGTATGCACCCATTTGTGCCCGTCTCTCAATCAGAAGGCACCCGCCAGATGATTCGTGAACTGGAAGATTATCTGAAGATTATCACCGGTTTTGATGCGGTGAGCATGCAGCCGAACTCCGGTGCACAGGGTGAGTATGCGGGTCTGATGGCAATCCGTAACTACCTGGAAAGCATCGGTGAAGGGCACCGTAATGTTTGCCTGATTCCGGCGTCTGCCCACGGTACCAACCCGGCGTCTGCGGCGATGGCAGGTATGAAGGTTGTGGTCACGGCCTGTGATGAGAACGGCAACGTTGATGTCGCCGACCTCAAGCAGAAAGCCGAAGACATGAAGGATCAGCTGGCGGCACTGATGATCACCTATCCGTCCACCCATGGGGTGTACGAAGAAGGTATCCGGGAAATCTGTGACATCATCCACGCCAACGGTGGCCAGGTGTACATGGATGGCGCGAACATGAATGGCCAGGTGGGTGTCTCCAAGCCGGCTGAAATCGGTGCGGATGTGTCGCATTGGAACCTGCACAAGACCCTGTGCATTCCTCATGGTGGCGGTGGTCCGGGTATGGGACCGATCGGTATCAAGCAACACCTGGTTCCGTTCGTGGCCAACCACAGTGTCATCAAGCTGGATGGACCGAATCCGGAAAGCACCGCAATCAGCGCTGCGCCCTGGGGCTCCGTTTCCATCCTGCCGATTCCGTGGGCGTATATCCGCATGATGGGCAGTGACGGTATCCGCAAGTCCACCGCCGTTGCCCTGATGAATGCCAACTACCTCGCGAAGAAACTGGCCGAGTACTATCCGGTGCTTTATACCGGCCGGAATGGTCGCGTGGCGCACGAGTGCATCATTGATATTCGTCCGCTCAAGGCTGCCAGTGGTATCACTGAGGAAGATATCGCCAAGCGTCTGATGGACTTTGGTTTCCATGCGCCGACCATGAGCTTCCCGGTTGCCGGTACCCTGATGATCGAGCCGACGGAAAGTGAGTCCAAGGCCGAGCTGGATCGTTTCATCGAAGCCATGGTGCAGATCCGTCATGAGGTCGCCCGGGTGGAAAATGGCGAGCTGGATGCTGAAAACAACATGCTTGTGAGAGCACCGCACACCCTGGCGGATATCCTGGATAATGAGTGGGATCGTCCCTACCCCCGTGAAGAAGCGGCTTATCCGGTACCGAGCGTCGCACGCAGCAAGTTCTGGCCGTCGGTCAACCGTGTGGATAACGTCTACGGTGACCGTCACCTGATGTGCAGCTGCCCGCCGGTGGAGAGCTATCAGGACTGATAATCAAAGCCTGTAGATCGAAGGATCGTAAGTAGAAATGCCTCAGCAGTTGAACTAGTTAAATAGTTTGATTGCTGAGGCTTTTTATTCTTTTCGTTTGAATGATAGTGATTATCGACTCTTTTATAATCAATGAATTTTTCATCCAACCCTATGGGATTATCGATATTTATTGATTAACTGCCTGCAGAGTGAATCATAAGCGTAACTATTGAGCCCGCAGGATTGAATCGTCGTTTTGTAATGGAGTAGTGCCTGTTTAATTTGTGCAATAAATTGAATGATTTGATCATCATTTTTTTGGGTTGGTTTCTCAATGTGTTTGAGAGGGTGATGGTTGCTGGTTTGGCCGTCTTTGGCATTATGGAAGGCCACATAATCATTCAATATATCGATGAAATCCTGCTCTTCTTTTGACAGCGTTGGCAAGGTTGCTGCTTCCGGGCGAGTGGCTGGTGGTACGATTCTGTGACCACGGGTTGGCCTGGGAGATGTGCCGGATTCACTCGTGGTTATAGGTGGAGGCGGTGGGCTTGGTATTGACCGAGGTGTTCTATCAGGTTGCCTGCGAATAGGGTGAGATACTGGTCTTGCATAGCCTGTGTAGGGCATGACCTGTGTGACGTAGATAGGGCGGTTCGATTGATTGTGAACCCATTGTCCATTGCTAAAAAAGACGCTGGCACCTGGCGATACGTAGCATGTTGGAGATACCGGGGCAGCGAGGTACGTTGAAAGGGTACGACACGCGACGGTTTGGGTTGCTACTGGCCAATACGTGTATTGAATAACACCCGCTTGCCGACAATAACGGCAGCCAGTTTTGCTTTTCGTATAACGGCTGGGCTTTGCCGTCCGTGATGGCTTGTGTTTGAAATGATGTGTTAATCGTTTAATAGCTTTCATTGGATGCCTCATTTATGTTGTTTTTATTCTGGTTATTATCAAATTAACATGAGGGTTCCAGAGGGTAACTAATACCTTTGGCTTAATTATTAGTGTTTTTTGTTATAACAAAGGGAAAGAGTTTTAGGGGGGGAACAAGGTGGCTGGAAGGCCACCTTTATGCATATAAACGATCAGGGTAAAGGGTTATGGCGGGTCTTGTCGTAACGTTTTTGCAGTCTCATCCAGATCTGGGGTTTGCC
>JAPPUL010000141.1:0-81929 GCA_026874595.1 Sipunculus nudus
CCTATAACCAGTCTGTGTTTGACGATATCGCCAGTCAGGCACAGCTTCAGGAGCAAGTTGTCGCAGTGCAGGATATCTTTGAGGACTATCAATCATTAGTCACCGATATTACCGACACGATTACACCTGCATACAATGAGCACAGCGTGCCGTTACAGCCAAGGAGAACATCGAGACTATTAATACTGAGAACGTCCAGATCACTCAAAAACTTGATGTCCTGAATCCATACCTTTTACCCTCCAGCACCCCAGGCTTTGAGTCCAATCTGCAGGAAGCTCTCAGTCATATTTCTCTGACACAGTACAATCTGTATTGGTACAAAGATGACAACAAAACGCCGGAACAACTGGAGCAGGATGCACAGGAGTATTACGATTTTCTGGCACGCAATAACTATAACGAACTTGAGCACTTTCTGAACAATTATGCGCCGGACAGAATAGGCTCATTGACGCTTAACATTACCACCTATGCGGACATGCTAAATCTTTATGAGGCTTCCCTGACTGATGACTCAGGTGGGAAGTATGATCCACTTTACCGAGAAACATTCGAGCAGTTCCAGTCTGCGAAAAGTCAATTAGAAGGCAATCTTTCGACCAATAATCAAAACAAAGCGGTACAAGAGCAAATAATTACTGATATAGGTTTGACCATTGATACGGTTGATGAGCATTTCGCATCTACTCAACAAACCTACGACAACGCCATTGAACAACAGAAAAAAGATTATGATGTGATTAATGGCACGGATGGTCTGCTGACCCAATACGCTCGCCTGCAAGCTTTCCAAGCTGAACTCACGCAAAGCTGGACGGCGATCACTGAAAAACAGGCAGCCATTAATGAAGCCCGCCTGAATGGGGATGATGCCTCTGCGCTTGAGGCTGAACTGGCCACACTGGAAGCTTCCTACTACGGCATCCCCGACGATCTTGATACCCCGGATGTGGATGAAAGTACCACCGGGCAGATTGCTCAACGCGATGCATTGAATGACCTGACCAGTGAAATTAAAACACTGGAACAGGAAATCGCAGACCTGAAAGCAGCCGGTCAAGACAGCAGTGCCAAGGAAACCGCACTGCTGGAGAAACAGGCGGAATGGCAAACCAGTGTATTGGCACTCAATACAGTCACTGCAGGCACTTTAACTGATGCACTTGCCGCTGATGAAGATAGCCCGTTTCAGAGTCTCAATGATTCAGTTGCTGAGTTGGAAAGCACCATTAACAATCTGAAGACTGAGCTTGATGCCATGCAGCAGCAAAAGCTGGCGATCCAGTCGGAGCAGTCGGCGCTTGAACAGGCGATTACCTGGCAGGCAGAGGAAACCAGCCCAGACTCAGTTCTGGAAACTTATCTCGACGCAAACGCCCTCAGCCAACTGAAAGCCGCCGACCCAAACAACAACCTGACGATGGCAGAAGCTCTCGCGTTTCTGGATGCCCTGAATGGCGGTAGCAGCAATGATCCTGATCTGGACTGGGTCTATAGCGCAGCCACCAGCCAACACACCGATATGTTGACTGACCTGATGGGCAGCACGCTGCTCAATGAAGCCACCAACAATGGTGATACCGACGGCAATGGCACACTCTCACTGGCAGAAGCCCTGTCGTATATCAGCAACAAACTGGCGCTGAATCCCGATAACAGCAGTCTGCAGTCTGTCTATGACACGTTATACGGTGTCGACCAGGGACGTCTGGCACTGACGGCACTGAATGCCGCAGCCCAAACCTCTGCCGCCCTGCAAGCCGCCTTTTTACTGGAACATGATCCCGGCGACAACGGGATACTCGAAGCCTCAGATATTCTGACAGCTGATCAGCTGGCAGCGGCACTGGCGGCCGATGAAAACGGTGTACTGACGGTCGAAGAAGCGTTTGCCTGGCTGGTCGATGAAGCGGAAAAGACAGCAGCCATTCGAACTGCGGCTTTACAGCAGCGCCTTGACGCGTTGATTCTGGCACTGGAACCCGGCGATACCTATACCCTGACGTCGGATTACTTCAACAACAAGGATGGCTGGTATCTCTCACTGGGAGCAACTGAAAAGGTGCTGTCTAACTCAGTTACCATCAATGGCGCGGTCTTTTTCAATACCTACAAGACCACGACAAACAGCACGGTGATGAGTTGCGGACCGGATGTGGGTCAGGCCAACGCTTATGCACTGAACCTGCTGGACGGCACCGCCGTTTATCAGGATGAAGATGGCAACCCGATCCGCTCCGTGGCACTGCTGCGCGGCGGTATCGCACCTGCGCCGGTTATCACCATCAACAACAACGGCGTGAACCTCACGATCGGTACCGAAGGTAACCCCTTCACCGGCAACCGTCGTGGGGATCAGGGTAATATCACCCCCATCAATGGCGACCCGTTGAGCCAGCTGGAAGTGATGGAGTCTACCTACTGGAGAGAAAATAAATGATCAAAGCGTCGTCAGGTTTTTCCTGCTGGAATTGATGATTGTGGTAGCGATAGTCGGCATCATTGCCGCTATTGCCTACCCGGCCTATACCGAACAGGCCGCCAGGGGGCGACAGAGTGACGGCCAAGCCATGCTGATGGAAGTGATGCAGGCCCAGGAACGTTTCTATTCACAGAACCAGACCTACACCACCGACCTGACAGCACTCGGCTATGCCGTTGCCAACCCGGAATCCCAGGGAGACTTTTATGCCATTGCAGCGGCCGCCTGCCCCGGCAGCGCCGTGGCCCAATGCGTTCTTTTAACAGCCACAGCGCAGGGTGCTCAGACAGGACAACCTAACCTGACGTATAACAGCGTCAGCGGCCCATCCTGGTAAAAAGGATTACCTGCCCAGCCGACGGGGCTGTTCCAGTAACTGACAGAGAATCCACGCCACGAGGAAGGTGGCTACGCCGGGTACAGCCAACCAACGCCACTGCTAAACAACGGTAACCGCCTGAACGTCATCAGCAACCATTCGGGCAATAGCCCGATGGTGCTGAAACTGTCCGAGGTGCTGATGACAAAGATCACCGCTACGGTAACCACCACCGTGGTTCGGGGAATCGGCATAAAACTGCGGGCGTTGGAAAACAGCACCAGCGCAATAGACACCGGATACAGGGCAACCACGACGGGTAATGACAGTGAGATCAACGTCTCCAGCCCGACATTCGCCACCACGGCCGACAAGGATGCCAGAAGAACAATCCAGAACTGGTAGGATGCCCGCTGAAATTGGTGATGGAAATAATCACCACAGGCAGTCGTCACACCAATAGCCGTCGTCAGGCACGCCAGGACAATGACCGCTGTCAGCGCCAATAGTCCGCCAGAACCCAGCAAATGATAGACATATGCACTGAGAATCTGCGCGCCATTTGTTGCTCCGGGCGCAACCGTCCGGCTGGTTGCCCGAGGTAAAACAGCCCAAAATACACCAGGCAAAGAAACACACCAGCGATCACAGAGGCAATAACGGTATATTTTGACCACATCCTCACGGCGTTTTACGCCAAGCCCCTTCACAGATGACGCAATCACAATACCAAAGGCCAGTGCCCCGAGGGTATCCATAGTCAGGTATCCCTGGATCATGCCCTCAATGACCGGATGCGATGTGTAGTCATTCCAGGGCATTCCCGGCGCTTCATGGGGGGTGAGCAACATACACAGGTAGATGGCCAACAATAACCCGGCCAGCAAGGGCGTTAATATACGCCCGACAATCGTGACCAGTTTGCCCGGGAAGATCGACAGCCAGATCACAATGGAAAAGAAAATGATGGAAAATGCCGTCAGGTACCAGGCTCAACCTGACCAAACCAGGGCGAAATACCGGTCTCAAAAGGCGACCACGGCGGTCCTGGTACCGCAAAAGCAGGCCCAATAATCACATAGACAGCCACCCAGAACAGCATACCGATACGGGAGGCAGGTCACGGGTCAGGGCGTTGGGGCTGCCCTGAAGGGCAATGGCAATAATCGCGAGAAGGGATAATCCAACATCTATGGCAAGGAAACCAATCAGCGCCCACCAGAGGTTTTTCCCCGGCCTGCTGGCCTGCCATGGGGGGAAACACCAGGTTTCCGGCACCCAGGAAAAACGCGAATGTCATCAATGCCACGGCGAGAATATCATTCTTCTGCATAGGGTCTCCCTGTTTGGGGAAATACGCTGGAATAATGCGATCAAACTGCAGATAACAACTTCGACTGTGATTAACTCAAGCTATTGCAATATAGACAGCTATAACGGTATTTCCGAAAAAAAAATCCTATCCCCTCTATTTTTTCGACGCATTATTGTGCAAAAAGTTGCAAAAAAACTGGTTTAAGTAACCTTTGGTTGTTAACACGTGACGGCATTCCCACGGGTATCGGTGGATAAGTCAGCACAAATCTCTACACATAAAAAAGCCCCCATCAACACATGATGAGGGCTTAATGTTATCTCTTAGCAATGAGGTTTACAGACTTAGCCCCGGCGCCAGATTAGCAGGCATCGTGACCTGCTCTGTCTCAAGACTGGCCACCGGATATGAACAGTAATCAGCCGCATAATAGGCACTGGCCCGGTGGTTGCCACTGGCGCCAATGCCGCCAAAAGGTGCCGCACTACTGGCGCCTGTCAGTTGTTTGTTCCAGTTCACAATGCCGGCACGGATGCGGCTGTAAAAACGATCAAACTTGTCACGATTGTCGCTCAACAGCCCGGCGGAGAGTCCGAAACGGGTACGGTTGGCCAGCGCGATCGCCTCATCAAAACTGTCATAGCGAATCAGCTGCAATAGAGGACCGAAGTACTCTTCATCCGGTAGTTCTTCAATGGTGGTCACATCAATTAAGCCCGGTGATAACAGTCCCGTGCCTTCTTCCAGCTTACGGACTTCCGTCAACACCTTGCCACCCAGCGCTACCAGACTCGCCTGTGCGGTGAGAATACCGTCTGCCGCCTGCTCCGAAATCAGCGATCCCATAAACGGCTGTGGATCATCATGCTGGCGTCCGACCTGAATCTTGCCAATCGCAGCTACCAGCGCATCAACAAACCGGTCTCCGGTTTCGCCTTTCGGCACATACAGACGACGGGCACAGGTGCAACGCTGGCCTGCCGTAATATAGGCCGACTGAATCGTGTCGTGTACGGCAGCACGCTGGTCGGCGACTTCATCCACAATCAGTGGATTATTGCCGCCCATTTCCAGCGCCAGGATCTTGCCGGGATGGCCGCCAAACTGCTGATGAATCAGCTCGCCGGTTCGGGAACTGCCGGTGAAGAACAGGCCATCAATATCGGGGTGCTGTGCCAGCGCCATACCGGTCTCTTTTTCGCCCTGTACCAGGTTGAGCACACCGGCAGGCAGGCCGGCTTCTTCCCATAAGGCGACCATTTTCTCGGCAACGGCCGGCGTCAGTTCACTGGGCTTGAATACGATGGTATTGCCAGCCAGCAAAGCAGGCACAATATGTCCATTCGGCAGATGGCCGGGGAAGTTGTAAGGACCAAATACCGCAACAACACCGTGAGGTTTGTGCCGTACAAACGCCTTGGCGCCGGGAGCCTCGTTTTCCACGAATACCGGTCCGGTCATGATAAGCCGTCACCGAAATACCGATCTTACCCTTCATGGCGCCGACTTCCGTTCGGCTTTCCCAGATCGTTTACCGGTTTCATTGGCGATCGTCTGCGCCAGTAATTCACCATCACGGTCTAGCAATTCGCCATAGCGCTTAACGATCGCTTCACGACCGGCAAACCCCAAATCGGCCCATGTAAGGGTCGCAGCACGCGCAGCATCAACCGCATCAGCAACCTGACCTGCATCTGCCGCATACCCTTCCCAGACGGCGCTGCCTTCCGCCGGGTTCAGTGAGGCAAATGCCTGCCCATTGCCTTCCAGCCAGCAACCGTTAATAAAGAGAGAAGCTGTCATAAATACTCCCTGATATGCGTAAAAATTAAACCGCCCGGTGTGGCAACAGGTGAACCACCCGCAAGGTGTCGCCTTCATCAACCCGTAATGCGTCGGCTTGTTCGCCGGTCACACATACGATGTTATTGCCGCAGAAAGCCACCTTGCTCATGGCGCAGCGGTAGTCGTGGAATTTGGTATTGGCCAACAGCCAGGGCTCACCATGAGGTTCGCGCTCATCATCGACGTGGACTTTGAAGTAGCGGCTTTCACGCACCAGGCGGATATCCTGTATACGCGCTTCCATCAGTGGACCGGCATCAAAGATCGCCACACAACCGCTGTAACGCATGCCTTCACTTTCCAGCAGTTTGCGTGCGGGTGTGGTGGCATCATGGGTCAGGCCAACCACCTGCTGTGCCTCTTCCGGCAACAGGTTGAGATAAATGGGATGGCGGGGCATCAGCTCGGCAACAAACACCTTGCTGCGTGCCGTCGCCTGATCGGCATGGGCAAAATCCACAGAGAAGAAATGACGGCCCAGCGCCTCCCAGAAGGGTGAAACCCCATTCTCATCGCTGTAGCCCCGCATCTCGGCAATCACCCCTTCAGAGAACCGGCGCGGGAACTCCGCCATAAACAGAAGCGGGACTTGGACAACAGGTGTCCGTTACGGCTGTGGCGATACTCAGGCAACAGGAACAGGGTACACAGTTCCGAATAGCCGGTATGGTCATTACACAGGGTCAGCGTTTCGACCTTGTTGTAGACGCCCAGCTCCCGGGATGAATGCACCTGGGTATTGACCCGGTAGTTGTACCATGGATCACTCATGCCAACGGCGGATTCGATGGCGCAGATACCTGCCACCTTGCCGTTGGTCGTATCTTCCAGGACAAACAGGTAGAGCGCTTCCTCCAGCGCCACCGGTGAATCAAAGCTCTCCAAGGCCCACTGCAGCTTGGCCAGCACACGCTCTTCATCCGGCTGCAGCGAGGTAAACCCGACCCCTGTCTTGTGAGCCATATCCCAGAGGGCATCCCAGTCACTTGCCTTGATCGGCCGAATTACCATCATAGAGATTACCTCACTCCTGACCTTTGTTATCCGGGAACCTGACCGGTTCCTCTATCTGTCATTATCATTACGCTAATACCACCATCAGAGACATACGGCACAAGCTGTTCAGTGTTCCGGTGTCACGGTAAAAACGCGGTTCACAGTTGGGTTGCGGTTGCAACCTGGGAAAACGAAACCTTCCTGGCAGGATCATAGGCCCCGGGAAGTGGGGCCTGGCGCCTGGTTAACGTCCGGTGACGTTAGTACTTTCAAAAATCTTGTCTGCCGATGCCGCCACAAACCCCTGGTAGAGGGTTCCGTCCGGCAAGGGGTAGCGCAGGGCAAACTCATAAAAACAGCTGGGGATTTCCACGGTGCGATCACTGAAGTCGACAGCAATGCGATTCGCCATGGTCGATGACTGTTCCAGGAACACGTCCGGTGAGCCTTTGATCAGACCACCACTGTCATTCAGGGAAAAGCCTTCATCCAGCAGCAACTGGTTCAATGCCTCAAGGCAGTCGTGTGACTGCAGGTGATTCACCGACACAGTAAAGTGGTTGGGTCGGTAACCAAAGGCCGACATCCAGGCGGCGTATTCACTTTCCCCCAGCAACTGGCTGTAGGTTGCAAAGGGAATGTCCCAATGCCGGCCGGAATAACAGAAAATATCCTTGCCCAGGTCCCGGGCATCCACCTGATCGACCAGGCTGTTAATAATTGCCTGAGCCTCCTCCGACAATTCTTCTACCAGCAATTCACTGATAAAAACTTTCGGCAATTCAGGATCTTCATGTTCAAAATGCTTGGCAACCAGTTTCTTGGTATCGAACCGGTAGTCGCCTTTCGGCTGGTAACCGGCCTCAAGAAACGGGCGCGCAATCTTGTCGAGGCAAACCTTGTCATTGTTGAAGGTGCGCAAGGCAATATGGTCATTGATGACCACACCATTATTCAAACCCGCAAACAGGTCATGAATTCTGCGGGCATCCGGATTCAGGGTCAGGTAATCCTCCCACATGGCGTTAAGTAACGAATCAATCCTGCGCTCAGTCATGACAATGGTCTCCTGTTCTTTTGAGGGTGCCAGCACATTGCTTATTGTTATCGGCCGCCACCTGCAACACCGGATCACCGGCAGATACCCGCAGGGCATCCGCCTGCCCCGCACTCAGCGACACCTTGCCGGCGTCAGCCGTCGCCTGCAGGCAACGAAAATCCAGCAACCCGGCATTACAGACCAGGTGCGTTGCTTCAGTATCATGGGTGTCCGTAATGTCCGCTTCAGCCATGTCAGCTTCGCGCAATGTCCGCAGCTGGCCCAGCCTTGCCTCCAGCTGTGGACCGGCATCGAAGATATCCACATGGTCTGCAAACTCAAAGCCTTCATCTTCCAGCAAACGCAGGACATCGCGCCGTTCTGGATGGACACATCCAATGGCGCCGCGGGCTTCCTCACTGAGCAACGGCATGTAAACCGGATACTTCGGCATCATGTCCGCAATAAAGCTACGCGCCTTGATACCTGCCAGATAAACGGCCCGATCCAACGCCATACTGAAGAAATGTCGTCCCAGGCATTCCCAGAACGGTGACCGCCCCTGCTGGTCACGCACCCCCTGCAGTTCCACCATGATCCGGGAACCAAACCAGGCGCGGTGAACCGCAATAAACAGCAAACGTGCACGGCTCAACAGTTCCAGTTTTTCAAACGTACGGTGCTCAGGCGTCAGGTACAGTGAACACAGGTTCGCTGACCCGGTATATTCGTGACAAAGCCGGAGCGCCTCCACCCGGCTGTGCATCTGCAGCTCATCCGAGGCATGTACAATGTCGTCTATGCGGTAACTGTAGAACGGATACCGGAGGCCGACCGCCGCATTGATGCCGGCCACGCCACAGATCTCACCGGTTTCCGTATCCTCCAGGACGAAATGGCAGCTTTCGGTCGACAGCTGCCGGGTATCCGACAGGGTTCGCCGGGTGATGGCAATGATTTCCGCCAGGTGGTCCCGGTTAGCAGGCAGGGTCGACATGGAACCACCGGCCATCACCGCCAGCCGCTCCAGGTTATGCAGATCGCCAAAGACTACAGGACGCACCAACAGCATAGATTTACTCCGGCCGGTTGACGGCTTTCAGCCAGCGAATATCCTCACTGGCCGCCAGTTTCATCAGCATCAACGCACTCAGCTTGGCGCGGGGTACCAGGCTGTCGACCAGCAGGTATTCATCCGCACTGTGGATCTTGCCACCCTGGACGCCCAGGGTATCAATATTCGGAATGCCCGCCGCGGCCAGATTGTTGCCGTCACAGCACCCCCCCGTCGGCAACCATTCAATGTGCATGTTCAGCTCTGCACCACATTCACGAGCCAGGGCTAACAGGCGCTCATTGGCCGGCGTCAGAATCTTGGGTTTACGGCCAAATCCGCCGTGCAGCGCCAGACTCATGCCATCCCGCGCATTGATCGCTGCCACAATGGGCTCAATCTGACTGAAGCACCAGGCTTCATCTTCCGGCTGCTCAATACGGATGTTGAACCGGAAGACACAGGTATCAGGCACCACATTAACAGCGCCGCCCCCGTGGATATAACCCGGGTTAATGGTGACCCCTTCACGCTGCCCATTCAGATCATCCAGTGCGCTGACAAAGTCACTCATGGCACGAATGGCGTTACGGCCCAGATGATGTTCACGCCCGGCATGGGCGGCACGCCCCTGGCAGACCACCGCAAAATTACCGCTGCCTTTACGTTGCCCCGCAAGATTGCCATCCGGAAAACTGGGTTCGTAAATCATGCCCAGATCACAGCGGGAGGCAGCTTCGCGGATCAATGCCGCCGAACCGGGCGAACCGATTTCTTCATCCGGATTAAACAGGATTTCCCAGCCTATCTTTCCTGCCCAGGGGCTGCGCTCGAGTGTTTCGAGCGCGCGGATCATCACCAGCAGACCGCCCTTGAGATCGGTGACGCCAGGACCATTCAGTGTATTGTCATCCAGCCAACGGACGGACTGGAACGGATGATCCACCGCAAAGACCGTATCCATATGGCCACAGAAAAACACCCGCAGCGGCGCATCCGGATGTTTGCTGATTCTCAGCGCTTTGCCCAGCTCATGATGAATCACTTCACCGGCGTCGTTGACCTGCTCCCAGGGGGCAACGTCGATGACTTCCTGTGTTCCGCCTAACGCCTGGGTCAGACCTTCGAGTACATGACGTACACGATTGACGCCCTCTGTATTAAGGGTGCCGGAATTGATTTCTGCCAGCCGGATGGTCTCCGCCAGCATGCTCTCCTGCTGGCCATCAAGCCACTCCAGCCAGGGGGTAAACTGCGATTGACTGTTCATGGAATTCACTGTCGGCTGTTGATTATGATTGTGACCGGACCGTGGATTTCTGGTTCTTGTGACAGGTGTTGCCTGTGTCCGGGTCGGTTGGTGCAGCGCGATATTCTCTTTGTTACCTGCATTCTACGGAGGGGAGAGCTACGGGTTCTGTTGTTATTGCGACAGCTAGTTTCGCAATAAAGACATTTGGTAGGGATTTCCACGTAGCCACACCCAGAACGCGACATCTGGCTAGCCACTAAATTGCCTGATATGTCATATGGAACTAACAGAATTTGTTACCAATACCTTTTCACATTAATTGTCAAACTCATGGTGGAGCAATCATCCAGAATTTAAAAAGGACTTTTTCAATGCAAATTGAGCACAAAAGAGACAGACATTTTATGGATTTCCTGCGTGCTCACTTGCCAAGCACACTGGAATCGCCCGCTACAAAGCCCACCTTTGCCGCTAACGTTAAGGTAGACATTGTTGATAATCAGACTCTCAGCACACCATTATCTCCCGCGCCTTCCAGTAATGTAGCATCGAAAACCATCAGCGATTTTGAACAGGTATTGCAACTGCTTGATGAAAACAGGTATGACCAGATCAGATTGAAGCAAGAGGAAGAGGAGCATGTTGATTCACTGAAATCCCCCCGATTTCAGCACTACGGCTATGACGGAAATACATACGTTAGTGATGAAGGTGTTGTTGACACCGAAGGAAAAGGGGTCAAATGTGCACGCCATTTCGCAAAAGGAGAAAAAGTCGGTGACTACGAAGGTGAACTTGTATACAGAATCCCTGACCACCTTGATCATTCACGACCTAAAAAATATGTTGTATTTAAATTATCCAACGATCTTTCTGCCTTTCAACAAGTAAGACGACTGCAAGGTTCACAGCAGACACCATGCAAAATCATTCCAATGAAAAATGACCGCTACATTGCATGGTCAAATCGATGGATCGAAAATACAGATATAGAAATAGGAAGAAATGGCAGCAATAATCTTCGCTATCTTAACCATTCCAAGCGGGCGAATGTTCATCTGATCTCCCATCCATTCGAACGGTATATTCCTTGGGAGATGAGACATGGTCTCTCTATTGAAGTGTTTGCCATTCATGATATTCGATGTGGAACTGAAGCATTATTTGATTATGATCCAAAAACAAAGGATAAATACATCAAATTTTATTTAGCCACCGTTTCAGCATTAGACCCTCTTCATAAAATAAGAATCGCCGAACAACTTAACAAAGCAAGCAATCACAAGTCGGTAATAGTGATACCAAAATCAGTCGCCACACCCAAGAATCCAATAAAACAACATGAGAAACATAAAAGAAAACATTTCACACCTACAACACCACATGAAAAAAAACCAACTGACCAATTATCTCCTTCGCGCAAGTACGCGAACAGCCCGCAAACAACTGCTATCAGCCAATGTAATACTCAAGACCAAAGACTTCAAAAATTACTTTGGCATGCAAAAAAAGCGGGAGTTAGTGAAGAAATGATTTTTTGCACTAGCAATAAACGCTTTAAAGTACCTCAAAAACTTTGGAATACTTACTCTATAACATGGAACAAATTACTCCGACAAAGGACATTAAACAAAAAGGATCTCATCAATTTATCCAAAGCCTTAACAAGCAAGAAAAAAAAATCCTTTTGTCGCGACAGCACCTGGAAGAAAATTTATCATACGTCCATTGTCCTTGCGCATCGTGGCGGATGGGGCGAACACTTCATCCACCAGTTAACCCCGCAGTATTTATCGCTTTTTTTTACCCGAGGTGACACCGCCGGAAACCAGAAATGACATCACTTCGGCACTGCTGTTATCCAGAGGCCTGACGGCGGTGTTTAGCTTAAAAGTGGTTTTACCCAGTGTTTTGAAATCCTTTCTAATAACCCATCTTCTGAGAAGATTTCAGTCTTAAGAAAACGCTTCCATCCAAGATACCTAGCCAGATATTTGGTCGACACACCTTTAAAGAACCCATTAATCCATATCTTCAAATCACTGTGATAGGCATTAACGTGTTGAATGTGGTAGTTATCTTCAATCACATAGACACCTTGTGATATCACCAGTTCCTTAAGGTTCAGGTTAAGCCGCCTGGCAATGCTCTCATGGCTCAGATGGGCATCAGCACAAAGGATTGACCCCGGTTCTATTCTCCCGGTCAGATGCGCTTCCAGCTCATCAGCGCTGACATGATCAAGCACGGCATCGGTAATATGGTTCTGCCTGTCGCAGGCGACCATTATCGGGATGTTTCGTGGATGGCTCTGCGTTTTGTCGGGGCGGGATGCTTTCGTTTTGGTACGGGCCTTGCGCTTACCCCGTTTGCGTGCGGTTTCCCCAAGACCTCGTTCTCCCTTATGACTTTCAAGCAGGAAGGTTTCATCGATTTCAGAAATACCACTCAGAAGCTCGGCCTGGTCTGTTTCGATAATGCGCATGATGCGATGGCGCAATCGAAAAGACGTCGGTAATGAGATATCACATTGCTTTGCAGCAACCCTGAGCGTCGTGTCGCCACGCATACAGTCGAGATATTGGTCGGCTTTGTCCTGTACGCGAAGATGAGCCAGTGGTGTGCCCGTCAACGCATTAAATGTCTTTTTGCAGCGCTTGCATTTGTAACGCGGGTAGCCGCTTTGCGAGCCCCACCCTCCGACATGATCGCTGCGGCATCTTGGGCAACAGGGGGACTGGGCAAACTGGTCATTAACCGCTTCCAGTATCTGGCAACCACCGGGCTGGATATCCAGTGTATCCGGCTCTGGCAGCGAGCTTCGGAGAATACAGGCCTGATCAGGCGTGAGTAACGTAAGAGATTCGAGAAGATTGAGAAACTGTTGTTGCTCCATGACAACCTCCCATATTTATGGGCGCTATGGGACATTACACCGTCATTATAGTGCTATATGGTCAATCCACTATTAACAAAAACACCGCCGGCCTGACCTTGTCAGCCGGCACCAACACCACACGGCCAGCAATACTGAATGCCATCGGAAAGTAAACCGCTACATGGTTATCCAGACCAAAATCTTCGGTTGAATTTCGGGTAATGAAACCGGGCACCTGCATCTCACCGATTGAAACCAATACGGGTTTATCAAACTCGCGTCGGTCGCCAATAATGGCATTCACGCCATCCTTGATCGCGGCATAAACCAGCTTCACTAACGGGATATGGGTTAACACCTGATCCACAAGCCGAACAATGTGCTTACCGAGCCATAAATGTGTGATCGCTCCAATGAGAATCGTCACACCGACCACAAGCACCAGGCTGATAAACACTACCTGCCAACGGCCATGGATCGGCAGTTCACGACTAAGGTACGGACCAATAGTTTGCGTGAGCACATCAGCCACCAGGTTAATACCTGCACTGAACAGGTAAACCGTAATCAATATCGGTACCAGAACCACCAGCCCTTCAAGGAACCAGCGCATGATGCGCGACATAACGCGACCTCCCCTTCCAAACATCCAATATCACTCACAGTATACTGTGATCCCCCTGACTGACTGCGGGATTGTAGCATTGCATCTTTTATCTTAACGAGCGCCCCACAATAAGCACTACGGTACCCATTTACTTTCACATCCAGGCCTGAAGACATACACTGTCGCCTGACCGGTTATGGCTCTATCGCACAGAGGGTGCGACAGCACAGTCCCATGCCGCCGCATAACAATGATAAAAGCAAAAGGGTAGTCATATGAAACCCAGCACGATCCGCATCGGGCGCCGATATCGCAGTAACCGGCTGGAAGGCCCTTATGACACTATCGTGATTGGCTCAGGCCCCGGCGGCATGGCTGCAGCCGTCTGCCTTTCAAAAGCCGGACAGAAAGTCCTGGTGCTTGAGCAGCACTACACGGCTGGCGGTTTTACCCACAGTTACAGTCGTAATGGCTATGAATGGGATGTCGGCGTCCATTATGTCGGCGATGTCGGTAACCCGGACACCATGGCGGGTGCCCTGTTTGGCTACCTGACGGAGGGTGAGCTTCAGTGGGCTCCCATGGAAGACAACTACGACCGTTTTTATATCGGTGAAGAACAGTACGACCTGCTCCGTGGCAAAGATGCTTTCCGAAAGCAGATGGTGCATTACTTTCCTGACGAAGCACAGGCTATTGACCAATATCTGGACCTGCTCAAGCAAGTCTCCAATGCCATGCCTGCCTTCATCGGACGCAAGCTGCTACCCGGCTGGATCAACAAAGCCATGCAGCTGGTCGGCAAGGGCAAACTCCCGTCGTTTTTCAATGAGCGGACGGTGGATGTCCTCAGTCGTCTGACCAGTAACAAGAAACTGATCGCAGTCCTCACCGGACAATGGGGTGACAACGGCCTGCCCCCGGAACAATCCAGTTTCATGGTACATGCCCTGATTGCCCGCCATTACATGCACGGTGGTTACTACCCGGTCGGAGGCTCCTCACGAATCGCAGAAACCATGATTCCCCAGATTCAGGCAACCGGTGGAGAATTGTTCACTTACGCGGTAGTCACCGACATTCTGGTTGAAAATGGCCGGGCTACCGGTGTGCGGATGAAAGATGGAACAGAGATACGGGCACAACGGGTCATCAGCAATGCGGGGGTCTACAACACGTTCGAGCAATTGCTGCCGGAACCAATAGCAAAAGCAGCGGGTTATCTCGACAAACTGCGCCAGGTCAGACCATCCATGACGCACCTTGGCATGTATATCGGAATTGCTGATACGGCGGCTAACCTCAACCTGCCGCAGACCAACTTTTGGATTTACCCGGATGAAAACCACGAAAAGAATGTAAACAACTTCTTGGCCGACAGCAGTCAACCATTTCCTGTTGTGTATGTATCATTCCCATCCGCCAAAGACCCCAGCTGGAATGAACGCTATCCCAACCGCGCCACCATTGAAATTGTGGCACCGGCAAAATTTGAGTGGTTTGAGCAATGGAAAGACGAAACCTGGGGTAAGCGGGGTGAAGATTATGATGCGTTGAAAGAAACATTTTCCGAACGCTTGCTCGAAGTCCTGTATGACAAGATGCCGCAACTGCGTGGCAAGATTGATTACTATGAGCTGTCTACACCGCTGTCCACTGACTTCTTCTGTTTTTACAAAAAAGGGGAAATCTACGGACTCGATCACGATCCACAGCGCTTTAACCAGGACTGGCTCAAACCCAAGACCGATATTCCCGGTCTGTACCTGACCGGGCAGGATGTCATGACCGCCGGTGTGGTTGGGGCGGCCATATCCGGATTTATGACAGCCTGCTCTGTACTGGGGCTTTCCGGTAGCTGGAAATTACAAAAGCAGATGCGAAGCTGGAAACCAAAGAGAGAACCTTCGCAGGTTAAGCCTGCCTCAAAGACGCCTCAAGAAACAGCATCCTCTATTTGAAAAACACCTCTGAATACAGGCAGGCTAATAGATTATTACCCTGCCTGACAATTCCGTTTTATTTAAAGACATTTATTACCCATCCAGAAACCTAAGATTCCATAGGGAGTCTAAGCATTGAATAATATATCCCTTTACTGGTAAGTATCTTCTTTGGAGTATCATGATGGAAGGCAAACTCCCGCCTACAGGCAGTCAACCCGCACCTTCGCAACCAATATCACCAGGAAAGTCTGACACCGGGGAATCAAAAGAACACCTGCAAGCTCAAGCAAAAGTCCTCTCAGGATCAGGTACTGCCGATGTAGTCCCTAAGACACAACTGTCTAAGCGAAAAAAATCAGCGCACACAAAAACAAAGCTATTGGCAGAGGAAGGGCAACCAGCACCTCAAAGCGAAATTCCCTTGCGGTGTCTGCACCGGTCACATGAAAGATTATTAATCAGAGAGCTGAACAGAGGACAACGATTTGAGCAATCGAGAAAAAAATGGGAGCAGCGTGTAAAGTTAAGGGATGCACAAATGGAACGAATTAATAAGGCTCAACAGGAAGCAGATAACAAAAATTTCACTACAGCAATAACAACACTTAATGCTATTTTTTCCGAACTTAAGGAAAAACCAGATCACTATGTATTATGGAAAGCTGCACGACAAATGGCATTCACTGCAGGATATGCGGGGGATTATTTCGGTGCAATACAGTACTTTGAACTTTACAAAAAACATACTGACTTTATAAACCCATCTGATGAAATGTTTTTTTGCCGGCCTCTCTCTTGGTATAGATTTGTTTTCCAGCTCTGAAAGAAGACACAAATTATCATTCGCCTTTCCAAGCTTTAACCCACTAAAAGCAATGAAATCAATACTTTTATCACTGAGAGGAAAAAAAGGAGACTACGGCGAGTGGACATATGCTGCAGAACAACATGCCATGTTCCAACCTATTCTTGACGCTCTCAGAAAGATAGAAAAAGGCGACAGCTATGATATAGCAGATGAGATTTCAAAGCTTTCAGGAGAAAATATACTATATGGAGACATGTTGACATCCATTGGTTGCATGAAGTGCATTGAAGTTGGTTCTTTTGATATTGCAGAAAAATTGGCTAAAACAATACAAAGTCCAGATCACTCTTTTCTCTCCCATTATTTACAGGCATTATGCGCACACAACAAAGGCGAACACGATAGAGCCTTTGTATTGTATCAACAGGAATACGAAAAATATGAACCTGTCTTTAAAGAGTTTGCCGATCTCTGCCTGATGATAAATGACTATGAAAAAGCCATCGAAATATACCTGCATGCCGAAGAGTATTATTCTACCAACGACTATCCTCACGAAGCCGCTTACTATCACAAGCTAGCCCAATGAGAAATTTATAGACTTGATAACAGAATGAAGGAAAAGGCTCAAAAGGTAAAAAAAGAAAGTTCTACCCCCAGCAGCATTACAACAACAAAAGAGATTGAAGAAAAAATGGAGACTCACGCTCTGACAGAGAAAAAACAATCAAAAAGAAAAAAAGCAGAAAAATCCATGCACACTAAAAAGAAAGAGAAAAGCGCAGATGAATATTATTACCTCATCAACAACAACATTGACAATTTAAAATTTTCAGGTTCATCAATGCTTGATGAGGATGATATAACAGCTCAAATTCATGAAGCCGTGGATCATTATCCTAAAGACAAATGGATACTGCATACAGCAGGCTGGTGGTTTTATGAGCAAGGAGAAGAACAACAATCTAAAACACTGCTGCTGGGCGGTGTTTTTGTTAATAGTGGATTGACCATATAGCACTATAATGACGGTGTAATGTCCCATAGCGCCCATAAATATGGGAGGTTGTCATGGAGCAACAACAGTTTCTCAATCTTCTCGAATCTCTTACGTTACTCACGCCTGATCAGGCCTGTATTCTCCGAAGCTCGCTGCCAGAGCCGGATACACTGGATATCCAGCCCGGTGGTTGCCAGATACTGGAAGCGGTTAATGACCAGTTTGCCCAGTCCCCCTGTTGCCCAAGATGCCGCAGCGATCATGTCGGAGGGTGGGGCTCGCAAAGCGGCTACCCGCGTTACAAATGCAAGCGCTGCAAAAAGACATTTAATGCGTTGACGGGCACACCACTGGCTCATCTTCGCGTACAGGACAAAGCCGACCAATATCTCGACTGTATGCGTGGCGACACGACGCTCAGGGTTGCTGCAAAGCAATGTGATATCTCATTACCGACGTCTTTTCGATTGCGCCATCGCATCATGCGCATTATCGAAACAGACCAGGCCGAGCTTCTGAGTGGTATTTCTGAAATCGATGAAACCTTCCTGCTTGAAAGTCATAAGGGAGAACGAGGTCTTGGGGAAACCGCACGCAAACGGGGTAAGCGCAAGGCCCGTACCAAAACGAAAGCATCCCGCCCCGACAAAACGCAGAGCCATCCACGAAACATCCCGATAATGGTCGCCTGCGACAGGCAGAACCATATTACCGATGCCGTGCTTGATCATGTCAGCGCTGATGAGCTGGAAGCGCATCTGACCGGGAGAATAGAACCGGGGTCAATCCTTTGTGCTGATGCCCATCTGAGCCATGAGAGCATTGCCAGGCGGCTTAACCTGAACCTTAAGGAACTGGTGATATCACAAGGTGTCTATGTGATTGAAGATAACTACCACATTCAACACGTTAATGCCTATCACAGTGATTTGAAGATATGGATTAATGGGTTCTTTAAAGGTGTGTCGACCAAATATCTGGCTAGGTATCTTGGATGGAAGCGTTTTCTTAAGACTGAAATCTTCTCAGAAGATGGGTTATTAGAAAGGATTTCAAAACACTGGGTAAAACCACTTTTAAGCTAAACACCGCCCTGCTGCTGCGTGGTTTACAGGGAGTTTTACCCGTCAAATTTAATTACAAGCTTCCTGATAATATACATCAAGATAGGCAACTCACTTTAAGAATCAAAAAAATTATTGAAACGTTACTTAAAGATAAAACTATCTCTCCTGATGATGAGAATTCCTGGGACATTGCCTCATTTCTCAGTGCATATGCATACCACTTAATTACACAGCAGCAGTTTGAACTGGCAGGTCAATTAAGAAATTTAGCCGACACTCTTGATACACGCCGACGGAAAAGAATCTCACAGCGTGTACGACACCAACCTGCAATACAAGTCGTATCACCGGAATTGTTCGAAACGCTAAAAACACATTAGCGACAGTGGTAAACATAAAAATTCAATAACGACACAAAAGCATTTCAACTTCTTCATTCAAAGACTTATTAACGAAAATAGCATTTTCATAACGTTTAACCCCCTGATAAGACTTCGCAAACGCTTCACCCATGGCATCAATCAATACTCGATTTTGCTGAAATAGCGACAAAGCCGTTTCGAGATCATTGGGTAAAGCCGTGATGCCAGCCTGCTTTTTTTCATCATCAGATAAACTTTCCGGATCGGTGAAACACTCACGTTTTAATGTCAGCCCATTACGCAAACCATCCAGTCCGGCAGCGATCACACCACCCAGCACAATATACGGATTGGCACTGGCATCGATCGTTTTCAGCTCAACGTGGGAAGGCGACACCTGCCCGGGCTGGCTGGGAATGCGTATCGCAGCTTCACGGTTATCCCACCCCCAGGCCGTGTAAGCGCCACTCCAGCAATGGGGCACTATGCGGCGAAACGAGTTACAGCTGGGCGTTGTTAATGCTGTCAATGATGGCAAGTGGTGCAGGATACCGGCAACAAAGTGTTCAGCCTGTGGAGAAAGCGCATGTTTTCCATCTTCGCCAGTTATGTTACAGCCGTCTTTCCACAGGCTGAAATGGAGATGCATCCCGGAACCACACTGATCCGCCAGAAGTTTGGGAAGAAACGAGGCCACATAACCATGGCGCCGGGCAATGGCATGCACGGTTTTCCGAAAAAACAGCTGATCATCAGCCGTTTTCAGGGTATCGCCATAATCCAGTGCCATTTCCAGCTGGCCCGGCCCACTCTCAGAATGAACAGTCCGCACCGAAATATTCTGTTTTTTCAGGCTCAGAAGAATATCACTGATAATGGGCTGCAGGAGTGAGAGTGCATAATCGGAACAATAGGTAAACGGATCGGCAGGCACCCATTCGCCGTCTTTTTCCTGCATCAGATAAAATTCAAATTCAAAGCCGGTTTTAATGGTCAATTGAAAATCATTCTTCAACGTATCCAGCATACGTTTCAAAAAATAACGTGTACATAGCGGCCATGGCTCTCCATCCTGCTGAACAATATCCGCAATAACCGTCGCATGCTCCGGTGAATAATCGGTTATTTTCAGGGTATCCCAGTCCGGTTTGAGCCAGTTCTCACCGGTACCGGAAAGCCCAGTATCCGGACACAGGGCATCACTCACAACAGACAACGCCTGGCTGGCAACAGTCAGCCCAATGCCCGTGGACTGAAATGTGTCCATCGCATCCCGATGGAAGGCCTTGGCGCGAATCAGATTCGCGTTATCACACCAGATCAACCGCACTAACACACTGGACTGCTCTGCTAACCGCTCAGCGATAACGGACATGGAGGATTCCTTAAACACGAGAAAAGAAACAAACCGTGATCAGGCCTCAAAGAGAGTAGACTATAATTTTTCTCCTCATTGAGTCTTTCAGTAGCGTTAAAAAACTGTACTGCCGATCAATATCTCAAAAAGCCCCATCAACAGCCAATCGAGAAACTACCTGAATGATCCCATCAGTGAAGCAGAGGCACCTATGCTTTAAAGCAAAACGGCGCTGAGACAGGGAAGCCTGTTACGCTTATTTTGATTAAATCCAGCTGCACGCCAACATCCAGACTAATTCGAGATTATTAAGATGGAAACTAAAACGGTGCCGCCCTCAATTATTGCAGATTTACCAAACAAGTATTGGGCCCGACGGATTCCTTCAGAGAGCAGGCAGAATCCAGCCGTGTTGTATAAAGGCGTTGTTTTTCGAGCAGATGATGGTTTTCATGAAGAAGAAAACGGGGTCAAAGTCTTTCGGGGAATAGAATACTTCTTCGAGCATGGCTTTACTCAACAGTATATTAACGCAAGGGAGTATAAGTTGGACTTTGATACCGTGTCGGGAAGAAGCATGTCGGGAAAAACGTTAAAGGCTGGCATATCAACTACCTATGATTACAATTACGCCATTTACTTCTGTTCGATGTTTAGGCTGACAAATGTCTATATCATTGATCTTTTCGAGCACCCCTTCTCCATCGATATTACCTATTCATCACGGGCATATGGTTATCGCGTCAGAATGCCTCAATGTGAAGTCAATGTGCCCAATAGCATTGATCGTTCCTTGATTTTTGGTAACTACAACACACAGTCACGCCTATTAACCTTTAACCCCCATTATGACGGCATTATTGAGTTAGACTAGATTAACAGATTCTGGCGGTGTTCGAGTGAATTGTTGATTATGCCCACAGAGCGTAGACTACAAGGTCGCCACGTGTTGACGGATTCATACAATTCTCAGACCTGTTATGACGCTTGATGCCTGGTGTCTTTTCACCACCGTTTTATTGTTAGCGTTACTGGTTCCAGGGCCAGATATGTTAGTGATCATATACTGGAGTACGATTAAGGGACGCTGGTGTGGTATCAAGGCAGCGCTTGGCGTCAGTGCCAGTTCCTGCTTGCAGGCGTCGCTCACTGCATTCGGTTTATCAGCACTGTTGCGCACCTTCCCTTTTCTGTTCACAACCATCAAATGTGTAGGTGCCTTATACCTGGTGTACACAGGCCTGAGCATAATCAAAAGCGCCCGGCTACCGCCAACCTTCACTCAAAATAGCGACAGCCGCCCCTTTATTCAGGCTTTTTTTACAAATGCATTAAACCCCAAGGCATTCCTTTTCTTTCAGGCTCTGCTACCTCAATTCATTGACTTCAATGCCGGGGATACCGTCACCAGACAATTTATCGTTTTAGGCTACACAGCCAGCGTACTGGCGCTGCTTTATTACCTGGTATTGGTTGAAATCATGGTCTTCCTCGGAAAACAGCGATTCGCCAAACGCGACACATCGCCTCTGATTCATTGGCTTACAGGCTTGCTGCTTATAACACTGGGCATTGGCTTACTGTTTTATGCACAGCAAACCAATGTATCTGAAACTTGATTGAATTCAGACGCCAGAGAAGATACAGAACAGCTCTGAAGAAGAGAGGTCGCCATAAGCCTGCAATAACGGCTTATGGCGACGATAACGATTAAGCTTCGGGGCCTTCTGTCACCACTTTGGCAACTGCACGGGCAAACCGCTGCATGCCTTCGCGGATCTCATCATCGGTAATATTCAGCGCCGGCGCCATCCGCAGTACCTGGGGACCGGCCACCAGCAGCATCAGACCTTCGGCACGGGCGGCCGCCAGGAAACGGGCGCCCTGGCCATGCCATTCCGGCTTCAAGGCACCGCCAATCAGCAGGCCTTTACCACGGACTTCTTCGAAGATACCGTGTTCATGGTTGATACGATCCAGTTCTTCAACGAACAGTCCGTGCTTGCGCTGTACATCCGCCAGCATCTGTTCATCACTGATGGTATTCACCACTTCCAGTGCCACGGCACAACCCAGAGGGTTACCACCATAAGTGCTGCCGTGGGTACCAAAACCAAGGCTTTCCGCGCATTTGTCCGTGGTCAGCATGGCGCCAATCGGAAAACCGCCACCCAATGCCTTAGCCGTGGTCAGCACATCAGGCTCCACCCCCAGTTCCATGTAGGCATAGAAGTGGCCGGTCCGGCCAACACCGGTCTGGATTTCATCGAACACCAGCAGGGCATTGTGCTGGTCACACAGTTCACGGGCACCACGGACAAACTCAGGATCCGCAGGAATAATCCCGCCTTCCCCCTGGATGGGTTCCATAACAACCGCACAGGTACGGTCAGACATGGCAGCCTTCAGCGCGTCCAGATTGTTGAATTCAACATGGGTGATGCCTTCAGGCACCGGCTCGAAACCCTTGCGGTACTTTTCCTGACCGCCAACGGACACGGTAAACAGCGTACGACCGTGGAATGACTGCCGGAAAGAGATGATCTCATGCTTTTCCGGACCCACGTTGTCGTAGGCGTATTTGCGCACCAGTTTGAAAGCTGCCTCGTTAGCCTCACCACCGGAGTTACAGAAAAAGACCTTGTCAGCAAATGTCAGTTCAGTCAGACGCTTTGCCAGTTTCAGCGCCGGCTCGTTGGTGTAGACATTACTCAGGTGCCATAGTTTTTCGCTTTGTTCCTGCAGTACCTTGACCAGGCGGGGGTTTGCATGCCCCAGGGCATTGACGGCAATACCGCCGGTAAAATCCAGGTATTCTTTTCCGTTCTGGTCCCAGACCCGGGAACCTTCACCACGTACCGGCACCATATCCTGCGGCTTGTAGTTAGGTACCATGACTTCGTCAAAGGTCGCCCGCGTCACTTTCTGTTCTGTCATCGCTTACTCCTGGAATTTTTATCCTGTTACTGTCGTTCTTTCGTTATTGTCGGGTTGTTGTCCGTTTTGCCCGGAAGCCCCCGGCCAATCACTGGCCAGGGACGTCCGGTATCACGTCTGTTTCGTCGACTTACCCATTGGCCAGCAGGGCAAGATCCTGCATGGCCACGGAGAGCATGGCCAGGTCGGGCTTGCCGGCATTTTCAATGTCCGACATGGTACGCTGCCAGCGGTTCACCGGAATCGCACTCAAGTCCAGCCAGGCATTCAGTTTCACCAGCGGATCACCGCCTTCACCACTGACAATGCTGCCGGTATTTTCACCAAGGCTGCGATCCAGCTGGTCGCGCAGGGAGGCCTTGGCCTTACGCTGCCAGAGATCCCCCTCGGGCAGGCCGCGAACCTGGTTGCGCAACCAGTTCAGGGTCAGGCGATCTTCCAGACCGAAATAAACGGTGGCTGTCGCCTTAACCGACTGGTCATTGCGCGTCGTGATGCTGACGATATCCAGCACATAGTACAGGTAGCGGAAGCTTGCGCAGGTCAACGCCAGGTCTTCCGGCATACCCGCTTCCACCAGTGCCTGCTGACGCTCTGCCAACAATGCCCGGTCACTCTCGCCCAGGAAACCGGCCAAGTCGGCGGCTACCGTTTCAACACCAGGACGATAGGTGTTGACCAGTGCCTCAATATCCAGACCTGTGCCATGATTCCGCAGCATCCAGATGCAGGCTTTCTCCACATGGCGCTGCACCCGGGTCAACTCTTCACGCTGGACAACATCATCCACATGCAGACCCAACTGTTCGAACTGATCCCAGATTGACCGTACATCGAAGATGTCCCGCACCGCAGCATACGCCCGCACAGCATCAATAGGCTGGCACCGGGTTTCATTCTGCAGGTAGTCCACAAAGGTGGCACCCATCCGGTTACCGAGCATGTTGGCAATATGGGTAGCCAGGATTTCCGTCTTCAACGGGTGCTGATCTAGGCAGTCAACAAATGGTTTCCGCAAGGCGGTCGGGAAGTAGCGCGGCAGCTCTTTGGCCAGACTGGCATCCTGATCGACCTGCGCTTCGACCAGGTTGTCAAACAGCTTGAGCTTGGAATACGAGAGCAGCACCGAGATTTCCGGCCGTGACAACCCTTCCCCGGCCTTTGCACGTTCCTTGATTTCCTGGTCAGACGGCAGACATTCCAGCTGACGGTTAAGGCGACCTTCCTCTTCCAGTGTGCGAAGCAGATACCGGTGGTCGTTGAACAGCGCCGCAGACTGGTGCGTGCTAAGGCTCAATCGCTGACTCTGCAAGAAGTTGTGCCGCAATACCAGCCCGGCCACTTCATCGGTCATGCTGGCCAGCAGAGTGTTGCGCTGCTTGACGGTCATATCCCCGTCGGCCACCACCTGATTGAGCAGAATCTTGATATTCACTTCGTGGTCGGAGCTGTCGACACCGCCGGAGTTATCCACCGCATCCGTGGTGATCAGGCCTCCGTTGCGAGCAATTTCAATCCGGGCACGCTGGGTGATGCCCAAATTGCCGCCTTCACCGACCACAGCGGCCCGCAGTTCCGGCGCATCAATACGGACACTGTCGTTAGCCCGGTCTCCCACCTGGAGATGGGTTTCCGTAGAAGCTTTGACATAGGTGCCGATACCGCCGTTCCAGAGCAGGTCCACCGGTGCCATCAATATCGCCCGGATGAGATCCGACGGCGTCATGGAGCGAACTTTGCCCTCAATACCCAGCGCTTTGCGCATTTCCGGGGTCAGGCTAATGGATTTGGCCTGACGGCTGAAGATTCCGCCCCCTTTGGAAATCAGCGATTTATCGTAATCTTCCCAGGAGGAACGGGGCAGATTGAACAGCCGCTGACGTTCAACAAACGACGTTTCGGCATCCGGCTGCGGATCAATAAAGATATGCATATGGTTGAACGCCGCTACCAGACGGATATGTTCGGACAGCAACATACCATTACCGAAAACATCCCCAGCCATATCACCGACACCGACCACGGTGAAGTCTTCCTGCTGGGTATCCACACCCCGTTCACGGAACAGCCGCTTGACTGATTCCCATGCGCCACGGGCGGTGATACCCATTTTCTTATGGTCATACCCCTGGCTGCCACCGGAGGCAAACGCATCACCGAGCCAGAAGTCGTACCGGGCGGACATATCGTTGGCAATATCGGAGAAGGTCGCAGTTCCCTTGTCAGCAGCCACCACCAGGTAGGGGTCATCTTCATCATGACGCACCACATCCTGCGGCGGCACGACGTCCCCCTGAACCAGGTTGTCGGTGATATCCAGCAGGCCGCTGATAAAGACCCGGTAACTGGCGATACCTTCCGCCATCAGCGCTTCACGACCACCATCAGACGGCAGCTGTTTGGGGATAAATCCACCCTTGGCGCCGACCGGCACAATCACGGCGTTCTTGACCAACTGTGCCTTGACCAGTCCCAATACCTCGGTACGGAAATCTTCCCGGCGATCCGACCAGCGCAGACCGCCACGAGCGACCTTGCCACCGCGCATATGGACACCTTCCACCCGTGGGGAATAGACAAATATCTCAAACTTGGGCCGGGGCAACGGTGCGGCCGGAATCTGTTCAGGGCTGACCTTGAAGGAGAGGCAGGGTTTATATCCGCCCTCTGTCGTACGCTGGTAATAGTTGGTACGCAGCATGGCCTGGATCACACTGAGGTAGTGACGCAGGATACGGTCTTCATCCAGGTTGCTGACGGCATCCAGTTCTGTGTCCAGCTGTGTCAGCAACTGCTCAATTGCCTTTTCACGTTTCTTGCTGAACGCAGGATCAAACCGGGTTTCAAACAGCTTCACCAGGATGCGGGTAATGGCGGGGTTGCCATTCAGGGCCTGCTCCATGGATTTCTGGCTGAACGGCACCTGTAACTGCAGCAGGTACTTGGCCAGGGCACGCAGCAGCACAATCTGTCGGCAACCCAGGCCAGCACTGATCACCAGCGCATTAAAGCCGTCATTTTCTACAGTCCCTTTCCAGGTGTTAACAAAGGTTTCCTGGAATTGGTTTCGCACGCCGTTGTCATCCATATCCAGGCCGTTACAGGCCGCGATGGCGAAATCAAGCACCCAGGCCCGTTCACCATCCCGTGGGCTGACACTATAGGGGCGGGCGCTCAGGGTACGTACCCCCATATGCTCCAGAATGGGCAGAACATCCGACAGCGCCAGCATGTCCCCCTGGCCCAGTACCCGGAAATGCAGACGATCAAAGTCGTTCACCGGATGGTACAGCAGGGTATGCAGGGAATGACCGTTTTCCAGCCCTTCCAGTCGCTCGATATCCGCTACAGCCTGACGGGGATGGTTATCTTCACGGTAGGCCGCCGGAAACGCATTCACGTAGCGGCGGACGAGATGACTGCCCTGTGCTTCACCGGCGCTGTCAACCAGCGCCTTCTGCAGGTGGTCCTGCCACACCATCATGGCGTCGGTCATAAGGGTTTCCAGCTGCAGGACATCCACCGCCTTGTCATTGGCATCCTGGCAATGCACGGTGAACTGCACCTGGGCCAGCGGGTTCTCAGAGAGTTGCACGCTGAAATCAATACTGTGGCCATCCAGCTCCTGCAACAGAATCTGCTGCAGCTTCAGCCGGAATTCGGTATTGAAACGATCCCGGGGCACATACACCATGGCGTTGATGAAACGGCCATAGCTGTCGGGGCGGATAAAGACCCGGAGTTCACGACGCTCCTGGCACTCCAGCACCCCCATAATGATCTCGTGCAGGTTATCGAAACCAGCCTGCAGCAGCTCATCCCGTGGATACTGATTCACAATGTGCCGCAACGCACGGCCCGCGTGGCTGTTCACCGGCACATCCGCACTGTCCAGCAGCTTCTGCACCTTGACCCGCAGTAATGGCACCTGTTCCAGCGGAGCGCTATACGCCTTGGAAGAGAACAGGCCAAAGAAGCGCCACTCACCGACAACGTTGCCCTTCTCGTCAAAATGCTTGATACCCAGGTAATCCAGGTGGGCCGGACGCTGGATGGTGGAACGGGTGGTGGACTTGGTGATCACCAGCAGTTCCGGCTCCTGAAGCTTTTCTACCAGGGACTCAGGCAGAGGGATTTCCTTCGGGCTGTCACTGACTTCTTTCCGGAACGTGCCCAAGCCGGAATCATCCCGAATGCACAGCTTGGCCTGGCAACCGTCCTGCGCCAGTTCGTAATAGCGATAACCGATGAACAGGAAGTTGTCTTCCTTGAGCCAGCGCAGGAAGGCGAGGGTTTCCTCCAGCTCATCCGCCGCAACCGGCTGGGTATGGCTGGCACAGTAGTCAATCGCTTCATCCAGGGTCGCCTGCATCCGCGGCCAGTCATCAATGACCCGGTGGACATCGGCCAGCACCTGGCGAATCATCGTGACCACCTGTTGCAGGGATGCCTCATCCGGCTGGCGCTCGATCTCAATCCGGATCAGGGCTTCGGGGTGGCTACCCTTGATCGTTTCATCATGGTCGTGAACAGACTGTAGTTTCCCCTGTTTGTCACGTACAACGTTGATCACCGGGTGAGTCAGGCCATGAATATGCAACTCCTGGCGATCCAGTTCCATGATCATGGACGACACCAGGAATGGCATATCGCCAGACAGGATCTCGATCACGCTGTGTGTGGAGTGCCACTGATGTTCTTCCGGCGTCGGGTTATAGGCGCGCACCAGGGACTGCCCGGCCGGCCGTTGCTGAATGAACTGCCACAGGCAGAGGAAAGCGCCATACATCTCATCGGCGCCACCGTCTACCGGCTCGGTGCTCCGGGCATGGCGATAGTAGATGTCCGCCAGACGCAGCGCCTGGCCAATGTCATCGGAGGGCATGCGCTCCCGCACCCAGAGTTTGGCCTGGTCGGAGCTGAACTTGCGAAGGTCTATAAAGGTATTCATAGCGAAACATCAGTACGTGTGAGGGAATCCCGCCTGACAGGCCAAAGTATCGGACTTTCCGCACCCGACCATCCCCAGACGCTATCAAAACCGTGCTTTCGTAGGTATTTGCACTTGATTATCAAGGAAAGCCACACCGCCAAATTGCCCGAATGCGACATTGACTTGCGTCAGTCTGACATTGTGATGAGACGACCCATATCAATGATGGCCACGAAAAAGCATTTGTCATTTATTCGCCATCCATTAGGATATCCGGTGTCAGAAACCGCCTATTGCCTCCATAGACACCGGCAGCAATCCGGTTACCGACCACATCCAGCGAAGCCGTACTGTTGTTCTTGCAGATTTCAGGGGTGAGTCACCATTGTCGCACGTATTCAATCACCAACCCGCCGAATCGGCAGGCAATTCGCTGTTGCAGCCACCCAATCACCGGGCTCACCGGACCGGCTTCCTGTTACTGCCTAATTTCTCCCTGATCGCCTTTTCCTCGGCGATCGAACCGCTACGCATGGCCAACCTGATTACCGGCGAAAGCCTGTATGAACATAGCTTGATCAGCCACGATGGCAAGGCTGTCGCCAGTTCCGCCGGTGTTATCACAGAAGTCGACTGCGGGATTCGCGATGCGATCAACATTGACACCCTGTTCGTGGTCGGCGCCAGTCCCGTGGCGCGCACCGGGAACGAGAATATTATTGCCTGGTTGCGACAACAAACGCAGAACAAGGCGGCGTTGGGCGGCATCGGTACCGGTTCCTACCTGCTGGCCTGTGCCGGCGTGCTGGATGGCTGCCGCGCCACGATCCACTGGTGGGATTACGAAAACCTGCGCGATGAGTTTCCGCTGATACGGGTGACCAACAACCTCTTCGAAGTGGATGGCCAGCGCTACACCTGCAGCGGTGGCACTGCCGCCATGGATATGATGCTGTTCCTGATCGGCCAGCGCCACGGCATGGAGCTGGCGGCCTCCATCTCGGAACAGTTTGTCTGCGAACGGATCCGTACTGCCAAAGATCCCCAACGGGTGCCCCTGCAGCACCGCATTGGCGCACGCCAGCCCAAACTTGTGGAAGCGGTCACCCTGATGGAAAGCAATATTGAAGAGCCGTTATCCACAGATGACATCGCCTTCCATGTCGGCCTGTCCCGCCGACACCTCGAGCGGTTATTCAAAAAACACCTGCAGGCGGTACCCTCCCGGTTCTACTTTAATATCCGCATGGAAAAAGCCCGCCGCCTGCTTCGGGAATCGGATAAATCGATTCTCCAGGTCGGGCTGGCCTGCGGGTTTACCAGCGCCTCCCATTTCAGCACGGCCTATAAAAATCACTACGGCCAGACACCCCGGGAAGAACGCAAGGCCCTGGAAGCGCCCGACAGCCTTCATATCACGTTAGAGTGATTTATCAGAGAGGAAAGCGACATGCGATCATCAGCACGGTTTCCGGCCATCATCCTGGGTGGCTGTCTCATCGTCGCCTTCGGACTGCTGGGCTACCAGCTCGCCGACGGACTGATCACCTTCAAGCAAATGAACCGAACCGTCGTCGCCAAGGGGCTGGCTGAAAAAGAAGTCCCCGCTGATGTCGCCATCTGGCCGATCCGGTTCCGGGAAGGGGCTAACGACCTGGGCACACTGGTCAAGGATATCCAGATCAAGAATGACAAGATTGTCACCTTCCTCCATGACCGGGGCTTTACCGACCAGGACATTTCCATCAACCCACCGGCAATCACCGATAGCGAGACCCTGAACTACAATACCGGCCAGAACAAATTCCGTTATACGGCGGAGTCTGATGTCACCGTCTACACAACCAATGTGGATCGGGTACGCCAGGCACGGCAGGAGATTCTGGAGCTGGCAGCAGCCGGCATTGCCATCGCCAGCAATGACTACGAAGCCCGCACCGAATACCTGTTCACCGGCCTCAATACCCTGAAACCTGCCATGATTGAAGAAGCCACCCGGAATGCCCGGGAAGTAGGTGAGAAGTTCGCGCAGGATTCCGACAGTCGGCTGGGCAAAATCAAATCAGCCCGCCAGGGCGTTTTCCAGATTACGGATCGGGATAAAAACACGCCTTACATCAAGAAAGTGCGAGTGATTTCCACCATTGAGTACTATCTGACCGATTGATCCTTCAGACGGGAGAGGGACGCAGAATAGCGGATACTGCGTCCTGCCAGCCACAGAAATACTCAAGTGCTCAGGAGGTCGGCGCAGGAGCCAGTAATGCCGTGTAGGCACTTCATGGGAACGAGCATCATCGGAGCAATCTACACAGTCCTGTGGCAGAGAATGCCCTATTCAGGTAAAGCAATGACTTGCAGCAACAAAACCCAATCACACGACAATGGTTTGAACACCCTTTAACCAAAAGACGCCATGAGACAATAAAATGTCCGATTCTGAAAACTTATTTTACTGTTGTCTGGTAATTTGATTACCCGACACAATCAAATAACACGATAACAAGGTGTCTATCTGCTCTCTGGCAGTGGATGCAATACGATCGGGTCCCGGTAACAAGGCGTCGTAAACGACACTGGCATGACCTTCGGGTGGAGTAACCTGCCAGCACCTGCAAACCGGGATTCAGCGGAGATAATAACGATGTCAACCGGTCCCGCTGCAATAGAAATCAGGAACCTGCATAAGACCTTCGGTCAGGATGAAGTGCTCAAAGGCATCGACCTGACGGCCCACGATGGTGATGTGGTCTCCATTATCGGTTCCAGCGGCTCAGGGAAAAGTACCTTCCTGCGCTGTATCAACCTGCTCGAACAACCGACTGAGGGTGAAATCACGATCAGCGGTGAAGCGCTGGCCCTGAAACGGGCACGCTCCGGCGACCTGGATGCAGCCAATCATAAGCAACTCACCCTGATGCGCGAACGCCTCGGTTTTGTTTTCCAGAACTTCAATCTCTGGCCCCACATGACCATTATGGAAAATGTCATTGAGGCACCCGTCAATGTCCTGAAACAGAAAAAAGCCGAAGCCGTTGAAAATGCCGAACGCCTGCTGCACAAGGTCGGCATGTACGAGCGCAAAGATTTTTACCCTAGCCAGCTTTCCGGTGGACAGCAGCAGCGTGTAGCTATTGCCCGGGCATTGGCTATGGATCCACAGGTCATGCTTTTTGATGAACCCACCTCTGCGCTGGATCCCGAACTGGTCGGCGAAGTACTGAATGTCATCCGCAGTCTGGCGGAAGAAGGCCGTACCATGCTGATCGTGACGCATGAAATGGCCTTTGCCCGGGAAGTGTCCAGTCAGGTTATGTTCCTGCATCAGGGTAAGGTAGAAGAGTTTGGCCCACCAGCCCAGGTGTTTGGCAACCCGACATCAGAACGTTGCAAGGCTTTTGTTTCCAGCATTTTCTGATACCGGACAACAGACGTGTCATACCGTTAACAACGATAAATGGCCATACCTAGGCCTGCAGTAAAAAACAACGGAACAGGAAAAACACCATGAAAATCAAGAATAAACTGCTTTCCACGTTTGTCGCCGCCAGCCTCGCTATCAGCGCCGGTAGCGCCATGGCTGCTGAAAAGATCCGCTTCGCCACCGAAGGTGCCTGGGCGCCCTTTAACTTCATTGACGAGACTGGCAAGCCCCAGGGCTTTGATGTGGATATCGCCGACGCCCTGTGTGAAAAACTGCAGGCGGAATGTGAAATGGTCACCCAGGATTGGGACGGCCTGATTCCCGGCCTGAAGGTTCGGAAGTTTGACGCCATTATCGCCTCCATGTCTATCACCGAAGAGCGCCAGCGCGTCGTTGATTTCACCGATCCCTACTATTCCGGTGGCCTGCGCTTTGTCGCCGCCAAGGACAAGGATTTCGATACCACCGTTGAAGCCCTGAAGGGCAAGACCATTGGTGCCCAGCGCGCGACCGTCGGTGGTATCTATCTGGAAGATAACCTGTCAGATGTCGTGAATGTGAAACTGTATGATACCAACGACAGTGTCTACCTGGACCTGAAGTCCGGCCGACTGGATGGCGCCATCTCCGATGAACTGCCGACCTATGAGTGGCTGAAAAACGAACCCGGCTTTGAATACAAGGGTGAAGCCTTCAACAAAAACGACAAGATCGGCATTGCTGTTCGCAAGAATGACCAGGAGCTGCGTGACAAACTGAACCGCGCTCTGCAGGCCATCGTTGCTGACGGCACCTATGCCGAGATCAACGCCAAATACTTCCCCTTCTCCATCTACTAATAGGTCATCCCGGACACGGAGCGGCCATGCCGCTCCCCCTTCCTGCAAGTAGAGGATGTATGCATGCTTGAACTGCATGGCTTTGAAGACCAGCTTCTGGCAGGGGCAATTGTCACCGTCAAGCTGGCGCTGGCTGCCCTGGCAGTAGGCCTGATACTGGGACTGCTGGGCGCATCCGCGAAACTGTCCCGCTTCCGCGTGGCCCGTGCCATTGCCTCCGGCTACACCGGCCTGGTCCGTGGTCTGCCGGAACTCCTGACGGTACTGATCATTTATTTCGGCGCCACCACGGTGCTGATGGGCATTGCCAGCCAATTCGGTTACGACGAATACATTGAGATCGGCCCCTTTGCTGCCGGTGTCACGGCACTCGGCCTGACCTTTGGTGCTTATGCGACAGAAGTCTTCCGAGGCGCGATTCAGTCCATCCCTGCCGGACAACGTGAAGCCGGTCTGGCCCTGGGCATGAGCAAACTGCATATCTTTTTCCGTATTACCCTGCCCCAGGTCTGGCGACTCGCGTTGCCGGGGCTTGGCAACCTGTTCCTCGTACTGCTCAAGGATACCGCGCTGGTGTCGGTCATCGGATTGGACGACATCATGCGTAAGGCCAGTGTGGCCGTGAATTACACCAAGGAACCGTTCACTTTCTATCTGGCTGCAGCCTTCATGTACCTGCTGCTGACCATTGTCACCATGATCGGTCTCCACTACCTGGAAAAACGCGCTAACCGCGGCGTCGCGAGGGCCTGATTATGGATTTCAGTGTTGTCATCGACTATTTTCCCCGCCTGATGGAAGGCACCTGGATGACCGTGCAACTGGTGCTCGTCTCCGGCATTCTCGGCGCTGCACTGGCACTGCCCATCGGCCTGGCGCGCCATTCCGACAAGCTCTGGATCAAGTCGCTGCCCTACAGCTATATCTTCTTTTTTCGCGGCACCCCGCTGCTGGTTCAGCTATTTCTGGTCTATTACGGACTGGCGCAGTTCGAGGTTGTCCGGGAAAGCGTTTTCTGGCCTTATCTGCGAGAACCCTACTGGTGTGCGATCATCGCCTTCTGCCTGAATACCTCAGCATACTCTGCCGAAATCCTCAGAGGCGCACTGGCATCTATTCCCAAGGGAGAAATTGAAGCTTGTCGTGTACTGGGCATGAGCAAGGTGCAGATGTACCGTCGTGTACTCCTGCCCCGCGCCTTCGGCATGATCCTGCCGGCTTACGGCAACGAAGTGATCCTGATGCTTAAGAGTAGCGCCCTGGCCAGTACCATTACCCTGCTGGATCTTACCGGTATGGCCAGAACCATCATTGCCCGCACCTATACACCGATTGAAATCTTCCTGGCGGCAGGCGCCTGCTACCTGGTACTGAGCCTGATTATGATGGGTGGTTTCAGACTGCTGGAAAAGCGCTTCAACGCACATCTGAATGCAAAGCGTAAACCCGTCGCTAAAAAAGTAAATGATTCCTCGGAAACAGGTTCAGTTATGACTGAAAAAGTAACCTCCTACTAAACACTAAAAAGGGGCCTTATTAAGGCCCCTTATGATCAGTAACCTGTACACAGGCATCAATGTAAAAATACTCCCCAGAAATACTCCATCCTAAGCATCGACGGCAGGCCGCCAATTATGCTTTCTCATGACCGCCTCATAAATCTCGTCAAATCGACGCATCGATTTTTCCAGTTCGTCCTGACGGCTGGCATCAGTATTCTCATGATCTAAACGGTGAGATAACAGTTCATCACATAACCCCGGGATTACGGCTTCATGAGTACTGAGATAATAGCCATTTCCCATCTCCAATGACTCGGTTTTAGTAAACCGGTTCGATATTAAATCCGGGCATGGTGAAGAGGCTAAACTCACAGCCTGATCTCCCCTCCTATGAGAACTCTCAGCATTTAGAGCATCGCCCTCATCCAAGCTATAAATCCCGGAGTCTTGTGACCCTGATCTTGTTACTTTTGTGTGTATTCTTTCCCCTATCCCCGCACCAGGGCATGCCAAATCAAGGCCTCCCGTTTCTGAGTGATGAATAGTGAAAGGTAAAGCGCTATTGTTTGACGCCATTTGTGAAGAATATCCATCATCTTGTTCACGCGACTTATCGCCAGCTTGCATGACAGGTGATAGTGATACTCCATGCTTTTTCACGGTATGACCGTTGCAATCTTCCGGATCAGAAGCCGATAGGGATTTCATCAACGATTTGTTGCTTTCTGTAGAAGCGATTACGCCACTATCCGACAGGGAAATGCCACTAGCATTAACGCCCACAACATTATTATTAGGATCGTCGGCTTCCACTCTCTTACCCTCCCTCATCTCAGTGGCAGGAATATCAGCCATACGCTTTCCACGGAGCTTCAATTCAGCAGTAGACTCAACCTTGTGGTCTGTAGAAAGATGTCTAAGCAGTGCGTTCCTGAAATAAAAGGCCTGGGAACACAACCGACATGGATAGCTATTTTCATTCTTCTTTTCATAAGAAACGGCTACCTGTGTCGATTCTCCAGATCGACACTCTTGATCAAATCCAGTTTGGTTATGAAACACTGTCGCAGACATTTCCGTTAATTTTGGGCTAGCAGCCCTCACAGGTGTTTCACATCGAAAAGCAGGTGTTGAAAGATCACCATGAGAATCAACCTCTTGCGGCTCTGCTTCATGTCCATTAGCAGAAAAAGGCGCCAGGCAGTCAGATACTTCAATATCCAGATCCAGTATTGAATCAAAATCCAAAACGGGAAAGTTTTCACTCACTGAACACAAAGCTGGCGTCACTATAGCGCTCACTGTGTCCTGTGTAGTGACATTTTTGCCACCCGATAGTTTCTGTCCACAATCTGTTTCACATGCAGCATTATCTCCACGGAGGGCTACCGGTTTCACCTGGTTTTCAGATGCCTGTGTACTTGAAACATCCGTTATCTTTGTCTGGCTATGGGCGGTTTTATCCAAGCCTTTTTCTTGCGTTGTTGAAGCAGTCATCTTGACATGACTGGTTTTTATCTGTCCTGGTTGAGATGGACAATATTCCACGCCTACCTTTGAATCAACCATTTTCATATACAAACAAGCGTTATATAAAACCCAAAATTTTTCAGTTTTTCTATCAGGATCTAACCAAGGAATATTGTCTTTAATGATTTCAAGGTATTCGTTAATTTTATTTCTACTTTTTTTTCCCAGTGCACTTTTTCTACGTGAAAATTGACTTCTCATTTCTACGGAAACATCCACACTTACCTCTTTATCTTTTTCATCATCCGTCACATGCTCTGTATTAGCAACTCCATCACTACCCTGCCTCACATCTCCTTCATTCAAGAGCAAATCGGCGGTGTTTTTGTTAATAGTGGATTGACCATATAGCACTATAATGACGGTGTAATGTCCCATAGCGCCCATAAATATGGGAGGTTGTCATGGAGCAACAACAGTTTCTCAATCTTCTCGAATCTCTTACGTTACTCACGCCTGATCAGGCCTGTATTCTCCGAAGCTCGCTGCCAGAGCCGGATACACTGGATATCCAGCCCGGTGGTTGCCAGATACTGGAAGCGGTTAATGACCAGTTTTGCCCAGTCCCCCTGTTGCCCAAGATGCCGCAGCGATCATGTCGGAGGGTGGGGCTCGCAAAGCGGCTACCCGCGTTACAAATGCAAGCGCTGCAAAAAGACATTTAATGCGTTGACGGGCACACCACTGGCTCATCTTCGCGTACAGGACAAAGCCGACCAATATCTCGACTGTATGCGTGGCGACACGACGCTCAGGGTTGCTGCAAAGCAATGTGATATCTCATTACCGACGTCTTTTCGATTGCGCCATCGCATCATGCGCATTATCGAAACAGACCAGGCCGAGCTTCTGAGTGGTATTTCTGAAATCGATGAAACCTTCCTGCTTGAAAGTCATAAGGGAGAACGAGGTCTTGGGGAAACCGCACGCAAACGGGGGTAAGCGCAAGGCCCGTACCAAAACGAAAGCATCCCGCCCCGACAAAACGCAGAGCCATCCACGAAACATCCCGATAATGGTCGCCTGCGACAGGCAGAACCATATTACCGATGCCGTGCTTGATCATGTCAGCGCTGATGAGCTGGAAGCGCATCTGACCGGGAGAATAGAACCGGGGTCAATCCTTTGTGCTGATGCCCAATCTGAGCCATGAGAGCATTGCCAGGCGGCTTAACCTGAACCTTAAGGAACTGGTGATATCACAAGGTGTCTATGTGATTGAAGATAACTACCACATTCAACACGTTAATGCCTATCACAGTGATTTGAAGATATGGATTAATGGGTTCTTTAAAGGTGTGTCGACCAAATATCTGGCTAGGTATCTTGGATGGAAGCGTTTCTCTTAAGACTGAAATCTTCTCAGAAGATGGGTTATTAGAAAGGATTTCAAAACACCTGGGTAAAACCACTTTTAAGCTAAACACCGCCAGCAAATCACTCTGATTTTTTTCAGATATCACTTGTCTTCATACTGAAATAAATCTCTCCATCAGCCAGCATGCCGACTTTATTGCGAGAGACTAACAGGCAAACTCTTTTAGATATTTCTTCATCCGTTGATAGACGAGACAACTTACAAAGTTTATTCAACAAAACATAGGGTTGACGTATTTTCTTCCGCCCTCAAGTCATTTATAGAACTTTTTTTACTCGCACGAGCTTTCTGTGTTGGGTTCAACCAAAGATGTGTCAGTCGTCAACCCTAACTCGCTTTCTGATGGCCGTATTAAAACGTTCTGATATTCCTTCCTAACCTGCATAGAGTGATTCTTACCTATACATAAGTTATGTATCGATTCAAAATCCACTTTGTCACAATACTGCTTAAGTACAGCATCCATTCTTCTTTATAAAAAAGCGGGGAAGGCTCTAGAGGCTCTAATTTATCAAAACTCCTGTCAAATAAGGGAATATTAGGAGTAGGAATGGCCGTTGCAGCAGGTGGGCGCATTCCTGACAAGGAAATAGAAGGCGTATTCAACTGCCCTACTATATTCACGCCTGAATTAGGATTGGGAAGCAAAACAAAACATATAACCTGATTATTTTGTGCTGGAAAATTGATTATATTCATCATAAACATCCTTATTACGAATCAATTAAGCTATAGATACAAAAGCATAAAATGATTACAAGTAGATACCAGCAGACAAAAGTAGTCACTAACAGTCCTGTTAATAACAACAACATTGCAAAAATAGAGGGGGGGGGGAATCCCCCCCCCTACAACAGCGAAGGTAGCCTTAATATAATTCATTGACTACAGAGACAACAGAAACCGCCTCAACATCATCCACATCATAAACTGCCATGAGGCCCAAACATTTCATAGTGAATTCTGTCATTTCCAATCCCCCAGTCAGTCAATGTTTCGTTGACCATTTTCATGAAAGGCATTGGACCACAACAATAGAAATGAGCACCAGGCACATTAATCAACTCACGGACTTTATCCAGCGACATTAATCCACTGAAATCATAATCTTCTGCTGGCCTGTCAACGGTTGAGGGATGGTTATACCAAATCCACGACTTCAACCGTTCATGTTGCTTTTCCTTAGCTCGGATATCATCAGAAAATGCATGTACCTGACCATTTTCACAGGCGTGCAACCAAAACAATGATCCATGATGGCCATTCTGCAACTGTGTGTTCAGCATTGACAGCATGGGCGTTAACCCAACACCAGCGCTGATCAGAATAACAGGCGATTCCTCTTCAACACTCAGGAAGAAGTCACCAGCAGGCGGCATCACTTCCACCACATCACCTTCACTGACGGCATCATGCAACCAATTGGAAACAACGCCATCAACGTCACCGGTTTCACGCTTGACGCTGATACGGTAATCGCGTCCATTCGGCGCATCAGACAAGGAATACTGACGAATCTCTGCATAGCAGCTGGTCGTCGGCCTTAGCTTAATGCCCAAGTACTGCCCAGGCTTGAATGCCATGACCGGCTTGCCATCAACCGGCTCAAGATAAAATGAAGTAATCAGCTCACTCTCGCGGGATTTACGCACAACCCGGAAAGGTCGCAGCCCACGCCACCCCCCCTCAGCATCTTCATTGATCTGGTAAATCGCTTCTTCCCGCTCAATAAAGACATTGGCCAGCAGCTGGTATGCTTCTGTCCAGGCCTGCAGCACCTCATCTGTCGCCGCTTCGCCCGCAAGCTCACGAATGGTTTCAATCAGGTGATGACCAACGATCTGGTACTGATCCGGCGTGATCAGGAAGCTGGTGTGCTTCTGGGCAATACGTTCAACAACAGCACTCAATACCGAGAGATTATCAATATTTCTGGCATATCCGAGAACGGCTTCAAACAGTGCAGCCGGTTGTCCACCGGAGTGCTGATGACTCAGGTTGAACACATCTTTCAGTTCCGGGTTGTGGGAAAACATCCGCTGGTAAAAATGGCGAGTCAGTTCCGTACCGGCAGACTCAAGCAGGGGAATCGTCGACTGAACAATCCTGATGGTTTCTGAAGATAACATAACAACCTTAATATGCATTTTAAATACCTCTTTATAATCTTGTATTTTTAATGCATGTTCAAGTTAAAATACTCATGTTTTCTCAACCTGTACAAAGCGGTGCCCGATGCGTCTTACCACATTCACCGATATTGGCCTGCGTGCCCTGATGTACCTGGCCACTCGTCCTGAGGGGTATAAATCCAGCATTACGGAAGTGACCGAGGCTTACGATCTCTCACGCAACCATGTGGTCAAGGTGGTTCACCAACTGGCACGTGCCGGCCTGATACACAGTATTCGAGGTAAAGGGGGTGGCATCATGCTCGGGAAACCGGCGGATGAAATACGCATTGGCCAGGTCGTGATGGCGCTGGAAGAATCCCTGCAGGTGGTGGACTGCACCAAACCGGTCTGCAAAATTCTGCCGGCCTGTCGGCTCAAAGGTGTTTTAAAGGAAGGGGTGGATGCATTTATTGGTGTGCTGGATCAGTATACCCTGGCGGATCTTATCGGTAACAAGAAAGACCTGATTCCACTACTTATACAGAACTGAGCGCTCACTGGCAGTAGCTCATGCTGATCCACAACCACAATCGGTTATCAGACTCGGCCTTATTCACTGTTGGATTTAGAAACTGACATAATAAAACGCTGCATGTATCACGCCACAGCTACAGGTGAAGCCATTGTAGGCAAGTGTTTTTGCCACCATTAACCACCAAGTTTTCTCAACGAACCGAGCTAACCGTATTCACACAACGTCTCGTACTGTCAGCTCGGTAGTTAGAATAAACTACATCAAGTTCCCTTTTTGCCGGGCTTCCTCATCCCATTTCGGCAGCACATTTTCCTTAAACGCTTCTTTGTCTGCCTTGAGTTTCTCCACATTCAGACCAATATACGTCTGGGCTTTTTCCTTGGTTGACAGGTCCGGCATGGCCACGGGATCGGTCACACCATGTTTCGCCAGCACGCGGGCAATTTCCAGCCGGGCCTCACCGGCTTTCTCAACCGCCGTTCCCAGCACCCGCAATGACTCTTCCGGCGCGTGGAAGGACGCGCCATGGGATGCAATGGCATAATCCCAGCGCCATTGTGCATGACGGATCAGAGTCAGAGCCTTTTGCATTTCCTGTTCGCCCGCACCGGCTTTCCAGGCAGCACCAGCCTCAATGTGCGCCTTGACCAGCACGTCTTCGGCCCGGATCTTCATCTCACCGATTTTTTCCTGATAGCTTGTCACCATACCGACCAGATATTCCTTCGACTGGGTATGACAGCTTTGACAGGTGCCCTCAATATTGGCCAGTGGACTCATTACCCGGTGATCGGTAAAGGTAATGCCTTTGTCGCGCTTCTTGGGCATGTGGCAGTCTACGCAGGCCACATTGTTTTTACCGTGTACCCCTTCCTGCCAGGTTTCCCAGCCCGGATGCTGGGCTTTCAGCATCGGCGCACGGGAAATCGCATGGGTCCAGTCACTGAACGCGCGATGATCAAAATACTGTTCCATCTCTTCCGCTTTTGTACCTTCCGCCCATGGGAATACCACTTCCTTATTCGGGCCGGCAAAGTAGTACTCTACATGGCACTGGGCACACACCAGCGATTTCATATCCTGCTGTGACGCATTCGCGTGGTCGTAGCCCAATGCTGCCAGACCATCCTCCAGATAGGGACGGGAAATGGCCAGTTTCATGTCATCACTGTTAGTGTCATGACAGTCGGCACAACCAATCGGGTTGACGATCTCAGAGCCTTTGGACGCCCATTTTCCGGCAAAATAGTCATCTTTGCCCTGTTCATCAATCATCCGTGCGACATCCGGGCTCTTGCAGCTCCAGCAGGCATTCGGCATCGGTCCGTCATCCGGGCCGGAAGGCGAGCCGGTTCGCAGGGTGTTACGCACATCGGTCACGGCATACATATGCCCCCGCGGCGCATTGTAATCCTTGGAAAAGCCGTAACCTGCCCATAACACGACCAGGCGCGGATCTTTTTCCAGCATGTCCTCAAACTGGTTGCCATTATGCGCGCTTTTGAAATCCATTTTTTCCGTAGCTTTCCAGGACTCGTATTGCCTGGGAAAGCCGTCTTTAAACATTTCGTTCCTGGCCTCAACGCGACTCTCATCGGCCTGCAGCCCCGCCGTCGCAAACAGTAATAGTGTCAACAGGCCAGTACGGCAGGCCGTCAGCCCATACGGTTTTGACACAGAACCCTGATTCTTCATAACTCCCCCCCATTCATCAGACCGCCAGACCGGATTGACCGGAAGCCCGTAGACTTTCTGTCCCCTGCCTATAGCGCCACATTCTCGAACCCACTGCCCAGAATCCTGCCAACACCATCAACCCTCCCCCCAACCAGAGCAGGCTGATAAACGGTTTGACCTGCAAACGGACGGACCAGGCCCCCTGTGCCAACGGTTCTCCCAGCGTGATGTAGAGATCCCGTCGCCAGGTACTGTCCACTGCGGCTTCCGTCATCACCACATCAGGCCGGGCATACCATCGTTTTTCCGGATGCATGTCGGTACGTCGTCCGGCATCGTCAGTGACCGAGAAAAAGGCGTAATCTGCCAGGTAATTCGGTCCACGCACCGGCGTCGTTCCCATAAAGACAAATTGATAACCGCCCAGGGTTTCCTGTTGTCCCGGACGCAGGCCAATCTCTTTTTGCACGAGCCCGGCATCCGACAGGCAGGCACCGGCCATTGCCAGCACCAACCCAATGTGCGCCATTACCGCACCCGCCTTATTAGGCTGATGTCGTACGTAACAGAGCTGTGACCACACGGTCCACAGCATCATGGTGAGCACCAGCCACGTCATCCAGCCAATCCCCGCAACCAACCAGGACAACACCAGGCCAGCCAACACAAACAGCGTCGCTTCACCGACGATCGCGATAAGACTGACCTGACGTATATGGACCGAAAAGCCCGTCAGAATAGCTGCCAGCAGTAGCGCTAGAGGAATAAAAAACGCATTGAAGTAAGGCGCCCCTACAGAGATCCGCCCAGATCCAAAGGCTTCAAAGCCGATAGGGTATAAAGTCCCCAAAAGAATGCTGCCGCAGGCCACCAGCAGCAGCATCACAACGCTCAGCAATACCAGAGACTGGCCAGACAGTTTGCCTGTGGCATTAGCTGGCGCCCGCAAGGCATACAGAACCAGCGAAAAACCAGCGACAACGACAATAAAACCGAGTATCGCCACACCCGTTGCCGGCTGCATGGCAAACGCATGCACCGACGTCAGCACACCGGATCGCACCAGGAAGGTACCCACCAGAATCAGTGCCTGCGTTGCTATCGCCAGCAATACCAGGCTACCGGAGCAATGATTGCGAGCTCGCACACGCCATAACTGATGGAGCATTGCGGTAGCCGTCAACCACGGCATCAGTGACGCATTCTCCACGGGATCCCAGAACCACCAGCCTCCCCAACCCAGCTCGGTATAGGCCCACCGGCTGCCAAGCACAATCCCCAGTGTCAGCCATGACCAGGCCACCAGCAGCCAGGGGCGACAGGCAAACAGTTTCCCCCCATCCGAAGACAGTAACGATGACATCACCATGCCAAACACGACAGTTAAACCGCCGTAGCCCAGGTACAACGCCGGAGGATGGAAAATCAGACCGGCATCCTGCAGCATCGGGTTTAATCCTGAACCATCAGGCGACAAGGCTGAGGCCACTGGCGCAAATGGAGAAGACACCAGTAACAGACCGACCAACCCGGAGCTGATCATCGCCATAAACGACAACGCGATGTTTTTTTGAGCCACGGAAAACGGGCGGCAAAACCGGTAAAACAGCCCCATCCAACCCGCCTGAAGCATCACCCAGAACAACAGAGAACCACCATGTCCGCCCCAAGCCGCACTGATTTTATAAATGAGAGGGAGGCTCGTTTCGGAGTGCGACACCACGTAACTGACCGAAAAATCATCCGTGACAAGGGCGTAAACAAGGATCAGAAAGGCAGCCTGTAAACTGGCTCCATGGGTGATGAGCCACAGGCTGGCCGGTATACGACGCAAACCACTCAGCACCGGATAAAAAACCAGTCCCAGCCCTGTCATCAGCGCCAGCATGGCCAGACTGTTTCCGGCATTCAGCATGAAGTAACCCTTAGTCAACCAGCGGCTTCTTCATCAGCCGGGTTTCCGGCAGCTTATGGGCGATTCCCTGGTGACAGTCGATACAGGTCTGTCCGTTCTCGATCGCCTTTTCATGGTTCATGCGCGCCCACTGATACTGCTGATCCAGCGATGTCTCGATATTCATGTGACAGGCCCGGCAGGCGGCCGAGTCATCTTCACGCATATCTGCCCAGACCCGTTCCGCCATGACCAGACGATGGGCTTCGTATTTTTCCGGCGTATCGATAATACCGGTGAACTTGCCGTAGACTTCCCGCAGCGCCTCGATTTTTCGGGCTACCTTACCGGGTAAGTCATGGGGAACATGGCAGTCGGCACAGGTCGCACGGGTGCCGGTACGGTTGCTGTAATGAATAGTGTCCTGCAATTCAACATAAGCATTGTCACTCATTTCATGACAGCCGATGCAGAAGGACTCGGTACTGGTGGCCTCCAGGGTATAACTGGCCGCTCCCCAACCCAACAGGCCAACGACAATGCCAGCCAGTAATAAAACACCGGCAGAGTACTTGACGGACGGTCTGGAAAGAAACCGGAGAATTGCGGTCACTGCGTTCATAACACCTGCCACATGCCTGTTGTTTTTTATCTGCAAGTCCAACAAATAAAACCTAACAGGAAGGCGACGTGCGGCTTGTGACATGCATCAATGATCAACCGGAGTCTTATATTTCTTATCGTTATTCCGACAAAAATCCCTTGATTACAGAGACAAAGATCGGGAGTGGACGACCTATAACGTCAATCAATCCGACCGGGACAGGATGATGACATCATTACCGCAGCATTCCATGGCAAAGTCATAAGTTGAAGCCAGCCACCGGAATGTTTCTTCAGAATAAAAACAGATATGGGTTGGATCCCGGATATAGTGCCAACGGGCAAAGGCCTGGCGATCCTGCACCCTCTTGGTCATAACACCAAGACAGCCCCCCGGCCTGAGCAACCCGATCAGCTGCTTCAATACCGTACCAGGGCAGGCCAAGTGCTCTATCACTTCTGTTGCCGTCACAAAATCATAGGTTTGTTCCAACACTTCGGGCTTATGTGCGTAATAGATATCGTAAACCGCCATCCTGTGACCCGCTTCACTGAACATGGCAGCAAGCGCAGGACCGGGGCCACACCCGAAATCCAGCCCTTCTCCCTGACTCAGCCCCTGCTGGGCCAGATGCTCAACGACAGGGTCAAACACCCGGGAAAGAAAACGGCGGTATCCGGCATCATCGACGCGATTATCATGTTGATCGTAAACCGCTTTCTCCTCCTCATTGGATAAGTGAAAGGAAGACGGCACAAACACCAGCAGGCAGTTATTGCAATGAAGGTAATCCCTCACTTTGTCCCGATGGTAGTGGCGCGTATCAAAACTGCCACAAAGCGGGCATATGTCGTCAGTCAGCATGGTGTACGATGTCCCGAAAACAAAGAACGCGGCTTGTGCCGCGTTCAGAGTGTACCGGAAAATCGGTGAATTACAGCTGGGGACCCGCCGCAACCAGTGCCTTGCCGGCGTCATTATCGGTGTATTGTGCGAAGTTCTTCACAAAACGCGCCGCCAGATCCTGCGCACGGCGCTCCCAGGCCTCGGGATCATCATAGGTATTACGGGGATCCAGGATGGACACATCATCGACACCGGGTACCGCCACCGGCACTGCCAGGTTGAAGTACGGCAACATCACGGTATCCGCCTCATCAATGGAACCATTCAGAATTGCATCAATAATGGCACGAGTCGCCTTGATGGAAATGCGCTTGCCCGTACCATTCCAGCCGGTGTTAACCAGATAGGCTGTCGCACCGGATGCCTGCATTCGCTTGACCAACGTCTGGGCGTATTGCGTCGGATGCAGCATCAGGAAAGCTGCACCAAAGGCCGCGGAGAAAGTCGGTGTCGGTTCAGTGATGCCACGCTCAGTACCCGCCAGTTTAGAGGTATAACCTGACAGGAAGTGGTATTGAGTCTGTTCAGGTGTCAGCCTGGAAACCGGTGGCAAGACACCAAAGGCGTCTGCTGTCAGGAAGATAACCCGTGTCGCATGACCGCCACGAGAGACCGGTTTGACGATATTTTCAATATGGTAAATCGGGTAAGACACCCGGGTGTTTTCTGTCTTACTGCCATCGTCGTAATCAATCTTGCCTTCCGCATCAACAGCCACATTTTCCAGCAGGGCATCGCGACGAATGGCATTGAAGATATCGGGTTCGTTTTCCTGGCTCAGGTTGATGCACTTGGCGTAACAACCACCTTCGAAGTTGAACACGCCATCATCATCCCAGCCGTGCTCATCGTCACCGATCAGTTCCCGGTTAGGGTCAGTGGATAAGGTCGTTTTACCCGTTCCGGATAAACCAAAGAAAACGGCCACATCACCTTCTTTACCGATATTGGCAGAGCAATGCATGGAAGCAATGCCTTTCAGCGGCAAAAGGTAGTTCATGACGGAGAACAGCCCTTTCTTCATTTCACCGCCGTACCAGGTACCGCCGATCAGCTGCATGCGCTCGGTCAGGTTGAACGCAACAAAATTTTCGGAATTCAGTCCCTGCGCCTGCCAGTCCGGATTGGTGGTCTTGGCGCCGTTCATGACAATAAAGTCAGGCTCAAACGTTTTCAGTTCCTCGGCAGAAGGCCGGATGAACATATTCGTGACAAAGTGCGCCTGCCAGGCCACTTCGGTAATGAACCGAACACAGAGACGGGTATCCGGATTGGCTCCACAATAAGCATCAACAACGAACAGGCGTTTACCGGATAGCTGCCGTGTGACAACGCCTTTCAGGTCGTTCCAGACGGATTGATCAATCGGCTTGTTATCATTACGTCCCTGGTCAGCCCACCAGAGCGTATCCCGGGTCGTATCATCGCGGACAATGTACTTATCTTTTGGCGAACGGCCAGTGAATATGCCGGTATCCACAGCCACCGCACCGGATTCAGTGACCACGCCGCACTCATAACCATTCAGGTCGTCACGGGTTTCTTCTTCGTAAAGGAGGTCGTAGGAAGGGTTTCGCAGGATGTCGACGGCGCCGGCAATGCCGTAGGGGGTCAGGTCAAGGGTATCAGTCTTGGCACTCACGTTTTTTGTCTCTCACTTCTGGCGTTTATCCAGGTGCTGAAGGCCGCCCCCTCCCTATTGATGCATGTTCGGAGCCGGCTGTTCTCCCTGACAGTTGAATTCATTGGTATCAGGGCCTTCATCCAGGCACTCATCCTTCGAGGCTGAATTGACGATACGGAGGGGCATTTTCCCTGAAGATGGAAACAATTACCACACCACGATACGTATATTTACCAATTCGAACGCTCTATAACCGGACCTGGTAATGATTAGAGTCAACATACCCAATAAGGTTCACTCGTTTCCCATAGGTACCAGGTGACTGGTGGCCACCAGGTGTTGCAGCGGTTTCCGTTGATTGACCGCCCGGAGTATCTGTTGCCACTGGGTACGTGAAAAACTGTGGACCCCCCGCAGACGGACACCATCATTCACAGGGCTTTCATCCATCAATAGCCGCTCATGAATAACCGCTGAATTCTTGTACCGGCAGGCCACACAGCACACACTCGAGGCAACCTGTATAGGTCTCCCGCCCTGTTCCAGCCGCAGGTCATGTGCCAGCTGACGAACAGTGTCCGCCAGCCGGTGGCAACTACCCGCCCGGGAGCAGCGAACACCGCTGCAGACCACGATCTGGTGGCTGCCCACCTGATCGGGCTGATGTCGTCCGGCATACCCTGGCTCAGACGACGCCATTGCATGATGTTCAGGAATTCTGCAAATCACCATGCTCACCGTAGGCCCACCCGCCTGCAGGCAAAAGGTCGATTCCGGCACCAGAATCGTCGTAGCGCCACTGCTATGGCGGGCAGCTGCTTCGGCCACGGAAAAGCGACCGCACTCCCACAAACGCTTCATCTCATCAACCGGACGTTCGGGGTCCGCTCCCAACAATTCTTCAATACTGTAAGTCAGCAGGGGAATGTCATGGATGATCCCGAAGTCATTCAGGGCAGGATGATGGCGCTGCAGGTCCAGACCCGCCAGGTAGCGCACACTGTCAATCGACAAGCCGTTATCATCCAGAAACTGCACCAGCCCCTGCCCGACCACTTCCAACGGAGTATCGCGATGACAGTACACGCCTACAACCAGGCTCTTGGGCCGCCAGATAAGGGTCTTGTCACTGTGCAGGGCCAGTTTTTCGCTGCTACCACGATGCTGGTCTGAAACCAGCACCAATGCCTGAAAAGCATCAGGATTGATGGTATCCAACGTGTCATGACAAACAACACTCTCGGACAATGCCCCTTCCCTCAGCCAAACCGGCATGGAGCCTGATGACTGCACCCAGGCCACCGGCTGTTTCTGAAACAACGCGGTTGAGACGCGCTGGATTGCTGCACCTGATGCAGACTCCAGCACCCAGCCATGACGCAGTCCCAGTGATAACAGATATTGCCGTACCTCATCCTTCGAGCCGGGAAATGATAAGACGGGTTGAAGCCCCAGTAGCCAGGCAACCTGCTCCGTTAACTGATGCTGCCGTCCAACCTCGTGTTCAACATAAACCGGCAGACAGATACCGGCCGACATATCCACCGCAATCACTACAACCCGATGCGGCTGAGCATTTAATGGGAACATGCCGGTTAATTGCTCCCCGCTTTGGCCGGATTGCAGAAAGATAATATGGCATTCGTAATGATTCAGATGCGCGCTAAGGAGGGTCTGTACAGGACGCTGAAAGGAGCAGACAAAATCAGGCAAGGGTATACGGACACCAGCTTCGACAAACAGGTCAACCTGATCCAGGTACCGCTCCAGTTCTATCGCGCGTCTGGCCCCCAGACTGTCCGTGGCATACAACGCGAAACGCCCGCTCACTGCGCCCATTCACACTCCCCAACCTGTAATAGTAGAATTACCCCGTCACACCGAAGACAGTTCTGCCCGGATAAAGGGTAATCATGGCAGCATCAAAGATAGCTAACCCACCATGATGGAACGGGCTTTTTGATAATCGGGATAAGTTTGTGAATGAATGGTTAACGACTCAGGAACAGCCACAGAACACATCAGGCATCCAGCCTGAAAACAACCGGTACCCGCACACGGCTGGCCAGCGCCACACCATCACGCACCAGCGGCCGGAAAGACCACCTGCGCACGGCTTTTTCCGCCGCACGATCCAGTAGGCTGAAACCGGAAGAATCCACCAACGTCACCGACTCAATATGTCCGCGTTTATCCAGGAAAACCTCCAGGAGTACCGTTCCCTGTTGTCCGCGCTTGCGTGCTTGGTAAGGATAAGCCGGTTTGCGCTGGGCACCATTAAACAGGGGCTCCGTCACCAGGGGGCGTTGATCCGTCAAACCGGCCACATCAGCAGTACGGCTCATATCCTGGGCTGTATTTCCCTTTGAGACTTCCGTAACGGGCCGTTGGGATTCGGTGGTTTCCTTTTTTGCTACCAACTTTTCAGGTGGCAATGTGTCAGGCTTCTTCTCAGGTTCTGGCGGCTTGGGCTTCCTGACCGGCCTGGGGCGTTCATCGTCGGTTTTTACAACCGTTTTATTGGGCGAGTCACCGCGGGTCGTGACGACAGACTCCGGCTTTTTAACCACTTGTGGTTCTGGCTCATCAGCGGGTTTGTTTTGATCATCCTTCTCCGGCTCAGCCTTCGAGCTTGATGGGCTCGCCAGGGTGACATTCACCTGCAAGGTCTGCCCACCCTGGGGCAACGCCAGCATATCCAGACGGGTTTCAGGTTTTCCAACAAAGCCGACAATCGCGGCATGAATCGCCAGCGAAATCACGATTGTCACCAGGATGTCAGAATGCATCATCAGACAGGCACACTCACCATTAGCAAAGACCTGACCAGGACCGGGCACCAATCAGGCATAAGGGGGTCTAATCATACGGCATAGGTCTGTAAACGCTAATCCGTACAGGACGAAAGGCCTCGCAGGGATTATTCAGGCATATTGCCGGACAAAAAACCGGGTTATTGCCTGCTCCCGCACATATACGGATTGACCCGACTAAACTGCAATTGATACTTTGCGCGCGTTTTTGATGTCGGCCTCACCCACTTGAGGCCCTCAGTTACTGAGTAAAACCAGCCTAAACGGAAGCCCCATGACCCAAGAAAACATCCTGATCATCAACTGCGGCAGCTCTTCACTGAAGTTTGCAGTGATCAACCCACAGGACGGTGACGAGAAAATCAGCGGTGTTGCTGAGCGTCTGTCCACTCCGGAAGCTTTTGTCCGCTGGAAGTTCCAGGGCAACAAGGACATGGTCGAAATGCCGGCTGCCGGCCACTTCGAAGTCTTTGGCAAGCTACTGGACGTCCTGAAAGAAACCAACCTGTTCGACACCATCGGCGGCATCGGTCACCGCGTGGTTCACGGTGGTGAAACCTTCAAAGAATCCTGCCTGGTCACTGACGAAGTGGTTCAGGGCATCGAAGACTGCATCCACCTGGCACCGCTGCACAACCCGGCTCACCTGGTCGGCATCCGTGCTGCCATCGAATACTTCCCCGGCCTGAAGCAAGCCACTGTATTCGACACCGCGTTCCACCAGACCATGCCTGAGCGCGCCTACATCTACGCCGTACCTTACGAGTACTACGAAGAGCAGCGCCTGCGTCGTTACGGCATGCACGGCACCAGCTACCGTTACGTCAGCGCCAAGGCCGCTGAAATGCTGGGTCTGGACCTGAGCAACAGCGCCATCCTGGGTGGCTCACCTGGGTAACGGCGCCAGCGCCGCGGCCGTCCTGAACGGTGAATCCGTGGACACCACTATGGGGTCTGACCCCGCTGGAAGGTCTGGTAATGGGCACCCGTTCCGGCAGTCTGGATCCGAACGTATTCAGCTTCCTGAACAAGACCTACGGTTACACCCTGGAAGAAATCACCGACATTCTGAACAAGAAGTCCGGTCTGCTGGGTATTTCCGGTCTGAGCAACGACTGCCGCGCCATCGAAGAAGCGGCTGCTGAAGGCAACCGTCGTGCGCAGCTGGCCCTGGACGTATTCTGCTACGTTCTGGCCAAGCAGCTGGCCGGTCTGGCTGTTGCCCTGGGTCGCATCGACGCACTGGCGTTCACCGGTGGTATCGGTGAAAACTCCGACCTGATCCGTAAGAAGGTTCTGGAGCTGATGGGCGTATTCGGCTTCGACATGAGCGACGAACTGAACGAGAAGTTCCGTTTCGGCAACGAAGGCGTTATCACCAACGAAGGCAGCACCGTTGCCCATGGTGGTTGCGACCAACGAAGAGCTGATGATCGCTCAGGATACTGCCGCCCTGATCGGCTAATCCTCATCCGGCCTGCAGCACCCGCTGCAGGCCGCCTTGATTTCTTCCCCAATTCTTGCCTTTTTTCCTGTTCCCGAACCCCAAAGTTCGCTAGCATGGAAACCCTCACCTGCCATAAATTCCCTAAGGTTATCTGATGACAATTTCTGACCAGAAAGCGGTACTGATCCACTACACCCTGAAAAATGATCAAGGCGAAGTCCTGGACAGCTCCGCAGGTCATCCGCCCCTGGCTTACCTGCACGGCGCAGGCAATATCATTGAAGGTCTGGAAAACGCTCTGGTCGGCAAACAGGCCGGTGACAAGCTTCAGGTAACCGTTGAACCCGCCGAAGCTTACGGCGAATACGATGAAAACCTGGTGCAGGAAGTCCCTATGGAATCTTTCGCCGGTATCGAGACCATTGAGCCCGGCATGCAGTTCCACGCGGAAGGCCCCTTTGGTCCCCAGATCGTGACCGTCACTGCCGTCACCGAAGAGAGCGTTGTTGTTGACGCCAACGCACCGCTGGCCGGTGAAACCCTGCACTTTGACGTAGAAGTCGTAGAAGTCCGCGATGCCACCAAGGATGAGCTGGAACACGGCCACATCCACGGTGAAGGCTGCAACCACGGCCACGAAGAAGCGCACGCACACGAAGAGTAATAGCCTCTGGGTCGGGGTTGTATACCCGACCCATTCCTTTTAAGCCGTTCTCCCTTCCCGCCTGAAACTCCCCCTGCTTTTTTCTGTCTAAACTGCATGCGCTGCTGAAAAGAACGCGGTTGGTATCATCCGGTTCGCAGAAAGACTTTGGGTGGAATAAGGGGTAGCTGACGTGAAGTACTGGTTATATATTGCCATTGCTGGCTTGTTTGAATGCGTATGGGCTGTGGGCCTGAAATATACCGAAGGATTTACCCGGTTACTGCCCACCGCCGGTACCGCGGTCGCCATCATTATCAGTTTCTACTTTATGGCACTGGCCCTGCAGAAACTGCCCATGGGAACCGCTTACGCAGTCTGGACAGGCATTGGCGCCGTTGGTGTCGCCACCTTCGGCATGCTGTTTCTGGGTGAATCCCGGGATATCCTGCGAATTTTCTGCATTCTTTTGATTGTCGCCGGGATTATTGGTTTGAAGCTGATTTCTGGCGCTGTTCAATAACCATAATCATCGCTATTTCAGAGCTATTGTTCACGCAGCTGCACGTGGGGGTTCATCATGATGTTCATCATTGATCGGTGCCCGGCTGACAACCTTCCGCTCTTTCACCAGCATCACTGACAGGACAGAACATAACCCACAACCTGCAATGAGTGCCGCCATGGGAACCGCTGTGCCATTGTGAAATACACCGGCAAGCCCTGCGGTAATGCCACCAATACCAAAACGCAGGATCCCTGCCGCTGCATTAGCCGTACCCGCAATACCCGGAAAATAAGACAATGCCAATGCATTGGAGTTGGGACCAGTGAAGCCCAGCATACCGACAAATAAAACGACGGGGATCACGATACCCAGTAATCCACCGGCGCCCGTCACGGCCATGAATAACAGAGTAAGACCCGAAAGGGCGGCAAACACCGTTCCAAAACGCAACATATTCAGTAACGGAAAACGCCCGATCAGGCGCATGTTAATGATATTGCATGCGCCCATCGCCACGATGTTGGCCGCAAAGAGAAAGCCGTAATACTCCGGCGCTATGCCGTAGAGTTGGATATAGACGAACGGTGACGCACTGATAAACGCAAACAGGCCACCAAAGAAAAAACCATGGCCCAGAATACAGCCCATGGCATTACGGTGGGTAATCACTGACACGTAATTTTTGGCCAGCTGTTTTGCCGTAAGAGCCTGACGGTGCTCTTCCGGCAGGGACTCTTTCAACATAAACAAACGCCAGCACCAGCGCCGCACAGCCAAAAAGTGCCAGAGTTATAAACAGAGAACGCCAGCCACCTAACAGAAGCAACTGCCCACCCAGCAAGGGAGCAATCAGCGGCGCCACCGTCATCACCAGCAGAATGGACGACATGATCCGGGCGCAGTCTTCCCGATCAAACATGTCACGCACCATCGCGGGAATCGTGACCATCACGGCAGCCCCGGACATGGCCTGCAGAATACGGGCTACGATGAGTTCATTGGCAGTATTGGTAAAGGCTGAGAGCAGAGTGGTGGCGATATAAAACACCAGGCCGGGCACCATTACCCGTAGCCGCCCGAAACGATCGGCCAGCGGCCCAAAGATCAGCTGGCCCAGGGCAAAGCCCAGCGTATAGGCGCTTAGCGTCAGCTGGATGCTACCCAGAGGTTCGTTCATGCTCTCGGCAATGGCAGGCATGGCAGGCAAATAAAGATCAATTGCCAGTGGCCCCAGGCAGGTCAGGATCCCCAGAACAAGTATGAGTAACTGCTTATCCCTGCCAGACATAGAATGCGTATTATTCATTGATGCGACTGCTGTTAAAGCGTAAGTGCCCCCTAAATTGCGGGGGAAGAAACACGATGAACGGTTAGGCTGTGTAATGGATATACATCGCCCGGACAGGCACTTCCTGAAGGGTCACAAGCACCAGTCGATTACTGTGCCATTGTCTGACAGTAAGTGAAATACGCTTTACTAACAGTTTTCAGAGCATCTTCCCTATTTTCCTGTACTCTGGCAGCACTCAACTGAGGGATCAGGGGAAGAGGTTGTCGTCAGCCTGCGCCGTATATTTACGCATCAGTTGTACGCAGGCAATAATTGACGTCAATAACCCGACAAAACCAACCCCCAGCGCTACGGTGATAACCTCCAGCCGCTCACTGCTGTTGAAACTGCTCTCAAGCCGCATAAACAGCATGGCGTAGAAATTCCCCACAACGAACGCCCAACCTACTGGCAACAATACAATGCTGATTTCGTTACGTGCCATCCGCGCCACCAGTAGCATAAAGGCTACGGCAATGTAATCGTCGAAGGTCAACGGCCAGTATTTATCGGTGGTAACAAAAACAAATGTTTCACCAATGCCCAGTACCCAGGCAAATGCCAATGCAAGATAACGACTGAAAAGCAACATGTTTCGATCCCTCGCTTTCCCCTGTATTGTTCTATCAGAAACCTGATGGTATCGGGGCCAGTATTTCTCTCCCTGTTTCAGTCTAATCACTTGGCGTCTAAACTTCCGCCCTTCACAGGGTCTCTCTTTGTATTAGTACAATCAGCCGCGACTAAATTCTGTCCTCGACTGGCGACGTCGGCCTGCGTGGGCCACACTATTTACGTTATATAAAAAACTTCAACAATTCGAAATCGCCTAGGACAAGCCATGCCACAACAACCTGTTATTAAAGACATTGCCTCCGTTGCCGAAGGGATACCTGAATCAGAATTGCTGATGCCAGAGACGGAGATGACAATGTCCTACGATGACGCCCCTGAACATGTGAAGTTGGCTGTTGAAATTATCCGACAGGTTGAGTTGCTGCATTTTGAAGACGATACCGTCATGGAAGCCGCCCTGCTGGTGATCCAGGATACCCTGAGAAAACTGCCCCAGCATGAGCGCCTCTCCTGGCGTCAGCGTCTCTGTGAAATATTGAAAGTGCCAAATGGTTCCGGTCGCCTGAAGTCTGATCAGGAAGCCATCTGATTCCCCATTCGTCGTCTCGGCATAGCATAAAAAGGGCAGGTACTACCTGCCCTTTTTGATTACTGGCTGACAGGAAAATGCATCACTGCAAAGGTATCAGGCAAATACCATTTAGCGTCGTCTGCCTGAACCGTTTCGAGCCGCTGAATAAAATCATCAATACTGGTCAGCCGAATACCTTGTTGATCCCCTGTTGGATCATTACCAAAAAAATCTTCCCAGTGGCCCAGGATACTGTTCCTTGGCTGTATATCCGTCACCAATCCTTCCGGATAATTGTCGACCTGTTCAAACGCACCGACGCAATGAAAGGCAAGATCAACCCGGCGCTCATCTGCTGCCGCCAGTTCCGGTACAAAACCCAGCGGCGGTGTACTGGCAGCATCCTGGTAATGTACCCGGTAAACGGACTTACCTTTGTCATCAAGAAAATCAATCAAATACGCAAAGGTCTTCCCCTCTTTCCAGCCAAACGAATGCCACGGCAAAGCGGGAAGATCTTCTTCATAACGCCCCTGCATAAACGTAATCCCCATCACATGGGGCGCATGTTCTGACTCGATGGCCATAATCCGGAGTTTACCGCTAGGCGCATACAACCACTCACCGACATCGTCCCCTTTGGCAGCCTTACCATTCACCCACCACAATACGATCTTCCGAAACAGAACCGGCAATTGAGTGCTTCATGGTTTGTGAACCATAAACATTGGCTTTTAAGGCATGTTTTTCCATGACTCTGGGAACATCCATCAGGTGGTCATAGTGCGCATGGCCGACGAGGATCATCTCCACATCGTCAACTTGAGGCATCAGTGCATCAATACGTTCATTGTCAGGTGCTATTGGTTGAAAAAGGCCCCGGAGGCAAACCGAGCAATGCCGGGTTACTGAAAGACGGCGCAGTCAGCAAGGCGGTGTCGCCATAACGAATCAACAGACCACCAACGCCCAGGTATTGCACGGTGACCTGATTCGATTGTGAGCCCGTTTGTTCGGTTGTACCCGTTGTCACCGGTAAGTGATCAACCGAGGTTGCACAGGCAACCAGCATAGAGACCAGCACAATCAATGAAAGCGAATGTCTGACACGCATTATTCGTTTCAACCCCCCTGTCTTATTGTTCTTGTTTAGTGCACAGTATCCACGGCAGCCGCTTCATTGATGACAAGATATTCCCTGATCAGCTGCATAATACGTTCACGGTTAAAAGGCTTGCCCACATGCTCGTCCATGCCGGCATCAAGACACCTCTGCCGGGCTGCTGCGGATATATGGGCCGTCAGCGCAATAACTGGAATACGTTGCTTACCATGTTCACGCTCATACGTGCGTATACGACGGGTAGCCTCGAAACCGTCCATGCCCGGCATTTCACAATCCATTAATACCATGGCTACCGGATGGTTCTGATGATCCTGCTGACAATAAATCTCTACGGCCTCTTTACCATTGCGTGCATGAATTGGCACCAGACCAACCTGCTTGAGAAATTCCGAAACTACCATCCAGTTGGTGTTATTGTCTTCTGCCACCAGCACCCGCTGCCCACTGTCTGACAGCGCCGCAATCGGTTTCGTCACTGACTGAAAAATGGGTTTCTCATCCGACAGGCTTGTGGCCAGATTTGCTGTAAACCAGAAACAACTGCCTCGCCCCGGCTCACTGATGACACCAATCTCTCCCCCCCATCAACTCAGCCAGTTGTTTGCTTATGGTCAGTCCCAGCCCGGAGCCGCCATACTGGCGGTTGGGTCGCAGCATCCGCCTGCACGAATGACTGAAACAGACGCTCATGGAGTGAGGTCGGTATGCCAATACCGGTATCCTTTACAGAGAAATAAAGCGTCAGCTGTCCATTTTCATCTTCATGGTCAAGCCTCACCCTTACCGAAACAGCGCCTTTATCCGTAAATTTAAATGCGTTACCCAGAAGGTTCACCAGAATCTGACGAAGCCGGGTCGGGATCTCCTGTCACCTGTCGTGGAATATCTGGAGCGATTTCCAGAGAAAGATCGATATTGCGTAGATGCGCTTCTGACTGAAACACGTTCAAGGTTCGCGCCATCAGATCCTGCAGGTCAAAAGCGATGCTTTCCAGCTCCATGCGTCCGGCATTAATACGGGTATGGTCAAGAATATCGTTGATAATCGTGAGCAGGGACTGCCCCGAGTCGTTGATGGTATCCGTATACTTTTCCTGCAACCGGTTAAGAGGCGTCTGCCGCATTAATTCAGTTACACCCAGAATACCGTTGAGCGGCGTCCGGATTTCGTGACTGATTTTCGCCAGAATTTCACTCTTGGCTTTACTTTCCGCCTGAGCGATCACAGCCAGTTCGCGACTTCGCACCTGCTCCCGCCCCAGCAGGTAAAGCCGGTAAACCCAAGCCAATCATTAACACGAAAAACTCACTGACAAAGGCGAGCTTAAGGCCATAGATAGAGTCAGCGTAGTCGTGAACAATCCCCAGGTTCGCCACCGCCACAAACACACACACGGAAATAAACAGTGTCCAGCCCGCCGTAAAGATCATGGCGGGTCTATCACCCTGGATGGAACGCACCATCGCCTGGCCGAAGATCCAGAAAACCAGTAAAAACTCGGGAATCACTACCGAGAAAGACGCCATGCTATACGGCAGGAAAGGCGAACTCACCATAGCCAGCAACATGTACCAGATCATGATGCGATTCAGCCGATCAGCCCGCGGCAGAAATTCCGGAAGATGCAGATAGCTACGGGCAAATAACATGACAAAGATGGAATTCAGGCACTGGAAAACCACTACCGAGATTTCCTGAAATTTCAATGCGTCCGGCCAGAAAGGAAAACCACTGCCGTCCAGCGCCATCATCGCTAGTGTGGTAAACACCGCATGCATGAAATAGTAAAAATAAATCCGTTCCCGAATCGCAAGGAATATCAGCAATGCGGCGAGAATCACCGTCAGACAAATCCCGTAGAACAAACCATCCGCGGTATAGCGAAATTCAGACGTTTCAATGAGTGTCTTGAGACCCGCAACATAAAGCGGTATGTGAAGTGAGCTGGTGCTCTGCACTTCAATATAAAAGGTTTGTGTCACCTGTGGCGGCAATTCAAGGGGGAATGTCAGCTGCCGGGTACGAAAAGGTCTCTCTTCAAACGGTTGTGCGTCACCGCCCTGCACCACCCGGTATGGTTCTTCAGCCAACAGTGAAGCACTGGATGGCGCATACAGATTCACATGATCCAGACGGGAAAAGCTGGACTCAAGAAAAACACGGACAACCTTAGAGGAGGGGTTCTGCAGTGAAAATCTCAGCCAGACCGCGTCATCGCTATACGCCAGGTTCAGCTGCTGAACCCTGACCGGCTGAAAATAGAGGGTTTGGTTACCAATAATGTTGTCTGCTGTCATACCACTGGAGGAAGTGGTGCGATACATTTCAAGATAGGGTGCCAGGGATTGGAAGGGCATGGTTTCATCAACCACTAACACACCCGCCGACGTCTTGTCTTCTGCCAGGGCAGGCAGAGAGCCATCAACAACAATGTACACCATATCGACAGACAACTGCGGTACGCCCCATGTACCCTGCCTGCAAAATTGCACGACAACATTTTTATATTCTTGTTATGTGACAAGGCGACTACGTTACCGTGTCGCCTTTATTCCAGCAAGGTTTGATCCGTCACTGCGATCAGGTATTTCAGGTCAGCAGCGCCAGCAGCCTTTCAGGATCATCCGTTTCGATCCAGTCCACGCCCAGTGCCGCCAACCGATGCGCTTCCTGCTCATGATCCACATCCGGGTTATCCACGTAACGGGTATCCAATGGGAACAGGGTATATGCACCAACCAGCATATTGCGCTGGTGAAATTTCTGGACGGTATCACTGTCGATCAAAGTATGCTCTGCATCCACCACTGTTGAGTGCACAAATCGCCCAATAGCATTGGCTTCCAGTAGCAGGGTTCAACAGGTTGAGCGCATTCTGGTTACCGGCCCGGCGACTCAGCTCGGTATCCAGCTCTGGCAACGCATTAAGCAGCGTGTCCAGCCAGTCTCCCATGCCTTCCAGCATGCCGCCATCATAAGCAAAGCCGCTATGGATTCCCGGCAGTGCTTTCTCCAGTTTACGCAGCATGAAGAAATCAAATGAGGTACTGATGACATTGTCCTGCTTGCCCGATGCTTTGATGACACGAGCCACTTCCGTACCGGTATGACGGAGCGTGACCAGTTTGGCGCATAGGCTTTCATCTCGATATTGATCAGCAAGCTGTCACCACATTCATCCAGCACTTCTTCCAGCAAGGGAATCCGTTCCTCCGAAGGGTATTCAACGACGGTGCCGTCTCCCCGATCAATCCGCCGCTGGATGCGCAGTTGTGACACTTCATCCCACGTCATCTCCGCGATTGAGCCAGCGACACCGGTCAGACGTTCTGTCTGCTCATCATGAAACACCACAATCCGGTCATCCCGGGTTTTAAACACATCCAGCTCAATGCCATCGACGCCCAGTTCAATGGCCTTGCGAAATCCAGCCAGCGTATTCTCCTGATGCGCCAGCGGTACGCCACGGTGCCCCAATACCAGCGGTCGGTTTTTATCGGCAAAAAATCCATTTGTCATTGTTCTTACTTCCGCACTCTAATCGGTCAACCGATCATACGGCAGTGGAGCACCGTTTAGCCAGAATCCTGCCCCGGTCAGAAAAAGCCCAGTGGCGATGTTCCGTAACTGACCATCAGGTTTTTGACCTGCTGGTAATGCTCAAGTGTCATTTTATGCCCCTCCCGACCGACACCGGACTTTTTGAAGCCCCCGAAGGCGGCATGGGCAGGGTAGACATGGTAGCAGTTGATCCAGATACGACCGGCCTGAATCGCACGCCCCATATGCTGTGCCCCGGTTGATATCACGGGTCCAGACACCGGCGCCAAGGCCATAGATGGAATCATTGGCGAGCGCAATCGCTTCCTCTTCATCCCTGAAGGTGGTTACTGCGAGCGTCGGGGCCGAAAATTTCCTCCTGGAACACCCGCATCCGGTTTTCCCCTTTCAGGATGGTGGGCTGGATATAGTAGCCACTGGCCATGGCTTCCGGCATCGTCGCCAGCTCTCCGCCCAGCAGGAAGCTGGCACCTTCATCCCGGGCAATTTTTCATATAACTGAGCACCTTGTCGAACTGCTCCTGGCTGGCCTGGGCGCCAATCATCGTATCCGTATCCAACGGGTTCCCCTGCCGAATCTCACGGGCACGACTGATGGTGCGATCCATCAGGTCATCAAAAATGGATTCATGCACCAGCGCCCGGGAGGGACAGGTACAGACCTCCGCCCTGATTCAGGAACGTCATCAGCATGCCCTCAACCGCCTTGTTAATGAACGTATCTTCCTGCGCCATGACATCCGGAAAAAAGATATTGGGTGATTTTCCCCCCAGCTCCACTGTGCAGGGAATGATGCTCTCTGCCGCACAGTGCAGGATTTTGCTACCCACCGGCGTAGAACCAGTAAACGCCAACTTGTTGATGCGTGGGGTTGCTGGCCAGAGCTTGACCGGCTTCTTCACCATAACCATTGACGATGTTCACTACGCCGGGTGGAAGCAGGTCAGCAATCAATTCCATCAACAGCAGGATCGTCACCGGCGGGTCTGTTCCGCCGGCTTCAGCACCGTGCAGCAACCAGCGGCCAGGGCTGGCGCCAGTTTCCAGGCGACCATCAGTAACGGGAAATTCCAGGGAATAATTTGTCCTACGACCCCAACGGGTTCATGGAAGTGATAAGCAACCGTGCTGCTGTCGATATCACTGAGCGAACCTTCCTGGGCCCGGAGACAACCGGCAAAATAGCGGAAATGATCCACCGCCAGCGCAAGTCCGCCGCCAGGGATTCCCGAATCGGCTTGCCATTATCCCCAGCTCTCGGCAACCGCCAGGGATTCCAGATTCTGTTCAATCCGATCCGCAATTTTCAGCAAAATGCCGGCACGCTCCACGACAGGCGTTGCCGCCCATGCAGGGAACGCCCGATGCGCATGATCCAGCGCCAGTTCAATATCCGCGCTGCCGGAGCGAGGGACTTCGCAGACGGGTTGTCCTGTAACCGGCGTCGTATCCGTAAAATACCGTCCCTCCTTCGGCGGGCACCCATTCGCCACCGATAAAATTTTCATAACGGGGGTTTGAAACTGACTACTGCATCGGGATCGCATGGTTGTGCATAAATCATTACAACCTCTCCATCACGGTTTTGCTCATGACTGTTCACACAGCCCCTGATAAACCCTCCTATTGATAGTCGAAATTCCGGTTGCTGCCATTTACGGCAATGTCTGGAGATACGACTAGACTCCAGAGCCTGTTGGCATGATCGATAGTCCCATTAATGACATGAATACCCTACAGCGACACCGCCCTGTCTTTATCATCTGCAGCGGCGCCATCGCAGAATGGCTGGAATTTTCCGCTTACCTGTATCTGGCACCGCGCCTGTCACAGCTGTTCTTTCCGGAGCAATCGCCGTTCAGCCGCCATGGTGTCGGTATTTGGTCTGTTTGCCATTGCCTATGTGATACGCCCCCTGGGCGGCTTTCTTTTTGGGTATCTGGGGGACCGTTATGGCCGCCGCCCTGACGCTGACCCTGTCCGTCCTGATCATGGCCCTCGCCACAACAGGCATTGGGCCTGCTGCCCACCTGGCACAGTATCGGATTGCTGGCACCAGTGCTGTTGCTGCTCTGTCGGGTGTTTACAAGGTGTCGCGATTGCCGGGAGAATTCACCAATGCGGCGGTTTTCATGATTGAGCAGGGACGCGGCAATCCGTGTCTGGCGGGCTCCTGGGCTAACTGGGGGGCAAACCTGGGCGTCGCTTTTGGAGCTCTGATCGCCGCCCTGGTCAGCCTGCCCATCATGTCGGACTGGGCCTGGCGTATTCCCTTCCTTCTCAGCTGTTTGACCAGCCTGCTCGCACTCGTGATCAGGCGACACTTACAGGAATCACCGGTATTTGATGCGGCAAAAGCCCAGTCTCTCACACCGGCGGCAGTGCTCCGTGAAACTGATCAGTCAACATAAGCGCAGCAGTCTGGCCGTTATCCTGGTGAGTGCCTGTGCCGGCGTCACCCTGTATGTCGGCAACATGTTCTGGTGTAGTTATGTGGCCAATCAAGGCTACTTCAGCACCAGCCAGGCGAATGTGATTGCGTCAGTGGATATGGGAATTGAATTCATCGCACTGCCGTTGATGGCAATACTGGCTTATCGTATCGGCATCCGAAAAGTCATGGCGGCATGGTTTACTGATAACAGCGGTTGGCGCGGGATTGAATTTTTACCTGGCAGAACAAGGGAGCGTAATGACCAGCATGCTCACAATGACGGTGTTCGCTCTCGGCATCGCCACATTTTGAAGCGCCCATGTTCAAGTTTCTGTTTGATTTTTTTCCCGGCACGGATTCGTTGCACCGGTATTGCGCTGGCCTGGGGCGTTGGAGGACTGTTTTCCAGCGTTTCCCCTGTCCTCTCGCGCAGCGGATCAGCGACCACCATGGATGGCTGGGGGGCGTCTTATGTATATTACTGGTTTGCACCTGTGCACTGTTTGCGCTATCGATTCAGGCAAGGTTGCCTAAAACGCAGAGCGCCATGGCAATCGATATTGCATCACCCTGAAAATCAGCTATATCACACCTGCAACCTCCCACAGCACATACCATCATGACGGATTTTCACGTGACTAAGCACCACCCTCGCCTTGGCGTTGAGGTCTGTAAGGGTAACAACCTCAAGCATCTCAACAGTGACCAGCGCAGGGAACTGAGAAACGCCTCTGGCAGCATGGTGTGATTGTTGTCCGGAATCAGCACCTGACAGCCAATGAGCTGGAGTGTCTTTGCGCGAGCGACATTCGGGAATCAAATTCTGGGGGGATCTGTCAATCACCGTCTGCCACAGACACTTCAAAACGAACATGTTGCAGTACTGGGCAACCCGGAAGGCCCGGTGAAAAAACCTGTTGAGCATGTCGCCTGCCAATGGCACCACGACAAGGATGCATTGCCCCGGATGGATGGACTGCCGATGAATGCGCTGTATGTAGTCATGCTTCACGTCCATTGATGTTCCGTACAAAGGGCTGGACGGACATCCCCACACCACGGAGTTTCTTGATCAACTGGAAGCCTGGCGCAAACTCAGCCCCGAGCGCAAAGCGGAGCTGGAACCGATTCATTTACTCCACAACCACCGGTTTTCAATCCATCCAGTAAACCATTACCCACCAAGTCGCATCCCTTGGTGAGCGAGCATGAACTGATTGCCCGTAAAGGACTCTACATGGGGTCTGATACCGCAATTCCCACCGGCATGGAAAATGACCCCGTTGCAGCCCGTACGTTCTGGTATGCCCTGCTCGATGAAATTCTGGCGCTCTGTCAGGTATACAGCACCGGTGGCAAACGGGCGATGTCGTGTTATGGGATAATTCCCAGGTAATGCACTGCGGAAAACCCTACGATGCCATGCACTGTCGCCGCACAGGCCTCAGGCTCGGGGTTATTGCCCGTGAGGAAGCCAGTCTTCGTAACGACGCCGTAGCACAACAACACACCTGACCCAAACCGAAAACAACCACACAGCACGGCATGACAATCATGAAAACAACCCTGCTGTAATGCCTATTTCATCCAGACAATGCACGCATTCTGTCATGGGTTTTATGCTGTAATTATGGATTGACACACGTCGTGTGATAATTTCTTATCGCGCGTCTTTTTTTATTGCCAGTTTTTCATGCTGGCATCCTGATTGAATGAACAACCGTTACCTCGGCTGGCAGAAGGTTTACATCACGTGACGACACGGATCTGGCTTTGCCCGGAATGCGACCTGGCAATGACACCACCCAGGCTGGCCCGCCGGTACCCGGGCGCAATGTCCACGCTGTAACCACATACTGGCCGATGCCAAGCATGGCTCACTCAGCCAACTCATGGCGCTGATCGTTACCGGGCTGCTGTTTTATATTCCGGCCAATACGTTTCCGATTCTCAGCCTGTCCCTGATGGGCGATGAACAACACAATACGGTGCTTGCCGGCGTCCGCGCCCTGTATGAAGAAGGCTACCTGTTTGTGGCATTTGTCGTCTTTCTGTGCGCCATGCTCATTCCATTGATTCGGCTCGCGGCGCCTGTTTTTCATCATCATGGCGATCAAACTGCGAAAACAGCTGATGATGGCCCGTACCCTGTTCCGTCTCTATCATCGCCTGGGCGAGTGGGGAATGCTGGAGATTTATCTCCTGGGTATTCTGGTGGCTATCGTCAAACTGGTGGACATTGCCAGTGTGCATCCGGAATGGGTATGGTGTGTTTTATTGGCTTGATGCTGTCAGAGATTGGCATATCGATCCTGCTGAATGAGCACCATATCTGGGGACTACTGGAGGATCAGCAATGACCACCGGCAAGCGCCTTGGCCTGCAGCAGTGTCTCGACTGCCATGAGGGTTTGTCATAGTGATCTGCATCACTGCCCCCGCTGTGGTGCCACGGTGTCTATCAGACGCCCGTAACAGTATCCAGCGTACCTGGGCCCTGCTAATCACCGCAGCGATCCTGTTTATTCCCGCCAACCTGCTGCCTATCATGACGGTCAGCCAGTTCGGCAAAGGCACACCGGATACCATTATGTCAGGGCGTCATCGAACTGATGCGTCATGACATGGTGCCTATTGCCCTGCTGGTTTTCACCGCCAGCATCCTGGTCCCTCTGTTCAAACTGATCGGTATGGTGATCCTGTTGCTTGCCGTACGGAAAGGGAAACCGGCTCAGATCCGTCGGCATATTCAGCTCTATCGTTTTATTGAGTGGATCGGGCGTTGGTCCATGCTGGATATTTTCATGATCTCGATTCTGGTAGCACTGGTCAGCTTTGGCCGTCTCGGCACCATCGAGGCCGGCCCTGGCGCCGTGGGCCTTTTCCAGTGTGGTGTTGTACTGACCATGCTGGCGGCCATCAGTTTTGACCCACGCTGCTGTGGGATGCCATTGAACCACCGGCCCGTAGTAAACTGCCAGCAGCGGCAGTCAGTACAACCGACGACAAATAACGTTCATTCACGGAAAACACATCGTATGACTGATATCGACAAGCCCATACTGCAGGAGCCGGATATCATTACCCCGAAGCGTCGGCTATCCACCATATGGCTGTTGCCGCTGATTGCCCTGATGATCGGCCTGTGGCTGGCATGGCGTGCCTTTATGGAGGGTGGCGTTATTATCACTGTCCAGTTTCCTGATGCAGAGGGTCTTGAGTCCGGCAAGACACAGGTCGTCTATAACGGGCTGGCTGTCGGTAAGGTCAAGGATCTTGTCCTGATGCCTGACCTGAAAGGCGTTAACGTCCATATCGAGATGAGTCGGCAAATGATGCCCTATCTCACCACAACTGCCGAGTTCTGGATGGTTAAGCCAACTGTATCGATGGCAGGCATCAGTGGGCTGGATACCCTTTTCTCCGGCAACTACATCGGCTTTTTACCGGGTAAAAGCACAGAAAAAAGCAAAAAGGTTTACGTCGCTGAAGAGGAACCACCCGCCATTCAGGATCCTGATGGCCTGCGCATTACCTTGCGTACCAGTAGCCTGAACTCCGTGACCCAGGGCAGCCCGGTTTACTACCGTCGTTTACAGGTTGGCGAAGTGATCGGTTACAACCTGAGCCGCCGATAACCAGCATGTCGATATTCCAGGTATTTGTCCGACCGGCCTATGCCCATCTGGTTCGAATGAATACCCGCTTCTGGAATGCCGGCGGGGTTGAAGTGTCCGGCGGACTTTCAAGTCTCAAGGTAAGAACCCAATCGGTACTCAGCATTATCAAGGGCGGTATTGCCTTCAGCACCCCTGACCATGAGCCTGAACAACCACCGAGGTCATAATGGTGCGCTGTTTACCCTCTACGATGACTACGACAATGCCCGTACCGGCATTCCGGTTGAAATCACCTTCCCCACCGGTGTTCACCTTGAGGAAGGAAGCACCAAGGTGATGTTCATGGGTTTTGAAATCGGCAGGGTGGAATCTGTCGATATTTCCGATAACCTGAGCCAGATTACCGCACGCGTATACATGGATCCTCGCGCTGAACCGGCACTGGTGGAAGGCACCCGGTTCTGGGTTGTGGAACCGCAACTGTCGATGGAAGGCGTATCAGGACTCGATGCCTTGCTCAGCGGCCCCTACATCAGCATGGACGTCAATCTCAAGGATGTGGAAGCCAACAAACAACGTCGTACATTCGTCGGGGCTCGACAAACGTCCTCCGGTCAGCCCCAACGCACCCGGCCTGCACCTGACACTGGAAGCCCCTACCCTGGCGGGTGTCAGTGTAGGAAGCCCGGTTTTGTACTCGTCAGATTCAGATCGGTTCCGTGCAGCAATATTCACTGGCATCCGATAACAGCAGCATCCGGATTAACGTTTTCATTCGTCCCGAGTTTGCTCACCTGGTCAATCAAGACAGCCGGTTCTGGAACCTGAGTGGCATTCACATCAAAGGCGACCTGTCCCGGTTTGAGCATTAATACAGGCACACTGGCCACACTGATGAATGGTGGCATCGGATTGGCTACCCCCTCAGTGAAAGCGCCGGCTGTCAAAAACGGTCACAGTTTCACGCTTTACAACACCGAACAGGCAGCCATGGAAACGGGGCTCATGGTCCGCATCCGGTTTGATTCCGGCGAGGGTTTGAAAGCCGGTACGCCGTTGAAATTCCGGGGCATGGAAGTGGGTGAGGTGAAGCGGGTCAAACTGGATCATGACATCGCCGATCCCGATCATTCCCACCATTATCGCGGACACCCTGATCTACAACGACAACCGCTGGCTGGCTCGTGAAGGCGCACGGTTCTGGCTGGTCAAACCTGAACTGGGGCTGGCCCGAACGGCCAATCTGGATACACTGATCAAAGGCCAGTACTTCAGGTAGACCCTGCTGATAAGGTCACACCGGAAAAAAACGGCTTTCATTGCCCGTAACCGTCCTCCCGCACAAGGGAATGGCCTGACAGGCCTGAAGGTCAGACTGGTATCAGACCGTCTGGGCTCCATCGCCAAGGGCAATCCGGTGTATTATCGGGAGATTCAGGTGGGCGAAGTCCTCCGGCTATCGTCTCGGTAATCCAGCCGATCATGTCATTATTTTCCTGACAATAGACGACCATTACGCTCCCTTGATCACACCGGATACACGGTTCTGGAATGCCAGTGGTATAGACGTTGACGTCGGTTTATTCAGTGGCGCAAAAATTCGTACCGAGTCACTGGAAAGTCTTCTCGCAGGTGGCATTGCCTTCGCGACACCAGCAGCGGCTACACCGGTTAAACCCGGTATGCGCTTCAAACTGTACGACAAGGCAGATCCAAAGTGGCTGGAATGGAAACCGGCTATCAAGCTGGCCAAACGCCGTAAACAGAAAGGAAAGTGAATCTATCGACACGCCGGGCGCGTGATCCCCTGCGATCAGGCGTCTGATGACGCCTGATCCAATAATTCCCTCAATACTGGTTCCATTCACCAATCGTACAAACTGGTGCCCCCTTTCAGCATCCGTTTCAAATGCACCGCAGGCACGAATCAGACGCGAAAGATTACGAAACCGATAACCTGTTCCTCTGAGAGGGATACGTGCGTGCTGACCCAAACGGGAAAGGGAAATCCAACCATTACTGGGGTCTAACTGTTCACAGGCCTGCACCAGTTCACGCGTGACCGGCACAGGAATCGTATTACCTTCCTGCTCGAGCTCCATGGGCCCTAAACTGTCACCCGGTATAAATGAAAAGGTGTCACAGGCACGAACCAGCTCATTCTTGACCTTTCCCCGGTCAGCAAAGCCATGCACATAACCACCGGACTGACGAATCAACTGAATGGGCGTTAAAAAATCCCCATCATTAGTGACCACCAGAAAAATCCCGACTTTGCCACTGTGCAATAACTTAAATGCGTCGTACATCATCAGGAAGTCACTGCTACTGTTGCCAGATCGATAGCTGAATTGATGAATTGTCCGGATACCGTATTTCAGGGCGGGTTGCTCCCAACCTTTGGTATGCCCCCGGAAAAGTCTGCATAAGCGCGAAGAATCGGTTTTACGCCGTATTGCCTGGCCTGCTCAACAACCAGCGAGGTACTGCGGGGGGATATATTTTTCCGCATCAAACAGAACGGCAACACCATCATTCTCTACAGGAACCCGGCGCTCCTTGCCTGTGGTTTTCATCGTGCTCTCCACTGCATGTTAACCATTTCAGACTGGCAAAGAACGGCGCCAGTTTCAATGTACAAATACGATGAATTCAGGAAAGTCCCGTTTCACGGTGAGGACAACAGATGTAAGAACCACTTTAAAACCTGAGCAGACAATGACAACCGATAAAGTACGTTTTTACCGCTTGTCATTGTCAACGTGGCGAGTATTTACTGATATATGCGCACCTTACGCGCCATCAAAGGTTAGCTTGAACTTCTGCAGGGTGAACCGTCCGTTGGTACACCCAGATGTTGATGACCGTATCACCCGCCTCAAAATACTCACGGGCGTCATCGCTAGTAATGGCCTCGTACCGCGGGGAGGAAAATGCTGTCAGAGGTTCTGGGCAAACGTGTACTGTAGAACGTCCGGTTATTCTCATCCTGTACATTAATGCTGGCACCAACATCATAGGTAGAAATAATGTACTCAGTCCGGTAATAACCACTTCTCGGAATCGTCACCTTATACGACGCATCGCCAATTTTTTCCTTCATACAGGCTTTCCACCGATAAAAAGCGCTTCATTGCCGCGCAGTTTGACATAGTCATTACTACTGACCACATCCGCACCCTGAATCAGAATTTCAGTATCATCCGGGTACTGATCATAGTCTCGCTGTGCTTTTGCTATGTGGTCTTCAAGCTGCTTTACAAAGCGACGAACCTCCTGCATCAAGGCTCTGACGGTGAGTATTCCCTGGCTTTGAGATCCTCATAACGCCGCTTGACCAGATGTTTCAGGGTAAAACGGGCAGACTCGATACTGTCCCCAATTTCATCACGGGTCGTCGTATGCTCTTCCATATAGGCGATCGCACTGACCACCTCACGTCGAATCAGGTCACGCTGTGTTTCAAGGTATTCGTACCGTTCCTCCTCACGGTTGCCGACATAGCTCAGCAACATATAGTGGTAATCAAGATCACTTCCCTCAACACTGACATACAGAAGGCCCTGCTGGAGATCAATTTCCCTCGGCACAGAGACCTTGAGATGCTTCAGGCCGTCCTCTGGAGCCGGCGCTTCGGTACTGAAGATGATGCTTTTATCAAGCGCACTGCGAACCGTTAGCGCCGCCGCCGCTTCATGACTGAAAGCCAGCGTCAGTTCATACTGACCATTGCGGGGAACATACACCTGGTAATAGGCTTTTCCCTCACCACCAAACCGGATGCCCTGATTCGGTTTTTTATAGCCATGTTCATCGGTTTCAACAATAACCTGGCTGTTTTGAGCAAAATCGTTGTAGTAGTTATTGCCATAAACAAACATATGATCAGAACGCAGTAGCCATTCGGATTACGGCCAGAGTTTCAGCTGGTAATCCGGAGCCATCGGGCTGATTTCAGACTTGCTGATGGGAATGGTGTTCTGCCACATCATTGGACCGTAATAGGCACGCTGATCATCCGTCATGCTTTCCCAGGTCTGATGCGTAAAACTGGTATTGAAGGATGGTCTTGGGCCAAAGGGGATCAATGACATTCAGCAATACCCAGCTGTTGGATACCGCACAGTTTGGCGCACGGTTATTCCAGGTACAGCGAGTCTTGTGACTTCCCGGCTCCCGAGCGTAGCTGTAGGGATGCTGTTTTTGATAATTGATATAGCTGCGACCTTTGGCCTTGGTGAGGGCAAGCACCAAACTGATCATTCGCCATTCTTGCAGGCAGATGTAATTTATCGACCAGTGTTTCGTCATTTGCCGTGTAAAAACTCAATGATCATATTTTGCGACGTTGGTTTTGAACTTAGCCTTAATACCTCCAGGTTTTTCAACATAAATTCAGAGGCTTCGTCCGCCGCAAATTCAGGATACATTTTCACCCGGAATAAAGGTGCATCCGTGGTAGAAACCGGGTTAGGAGATAACCTATCCTTGGTAGAATAAGGATCATAGGCAATGATTTCAAAAGCTCCCTTACCAAACGTCACTGGAAGCATATTACTGTATTCAGTCACATTGTTATGTTCGATATCATACTCTTCAAGAATCGGCCCCAGAAAAACTGTATATTTTTTCAAGTACCGTTTTCAGACCCTGATGCAATCGAAATGGGTTTCGAGCTAAACGTAAAAGGAACTTTTTGTTTGTATTGTTTCCCAAATTCCTTCAATGGTCTTTTCTGTAATTTCCTCAGCCGGGTGCTGCCAGGGCGTTATGTCGGGCGGAATCCAAGTCGGGAGACAAACCTGTGATAATCTCTTCGTAGGTCTGCTGAGGGCTGACATAAGGCAGGTCAGCTCTGACGGCTGCAGAAAACACCATTATTAAACTGTATACATAGAGCCATCGAAAGAGAAACATCTCATCGCGAACCCTCCTGAAAAGGAGTACAGAGTTAAAAGAAGCAGCGATAATCGTGCGGGATTAAAGACTGTTCACACAATGTCTGATTTTCATGACCATAATCATAAGACAGTGTTTTTATAGTAAATTTATTGGCATGCCGTTATGACAATATTTTTTATCAATCCAACATTTCTTATATTTCTCGAACAACCATTTTAACGACTATGATTATTCGATAGCATTGGAGAAAGAGTATAAAAACACATTTCGATAAAAAATAATGAATAACGTAAAATTTGAACGTATTGATTTTGACAAACTCACTAAAACTTATAAGCGACAATATAATCACCTAAAAGTGTCTGCCGCATTAGCCAACTATGGTTTCTTCAGTCAAGGACTGCTGGGCGGTGTTTTTGTTAATAGTGGATTGACCATATAGCACTATAATGACGGTGTAATGTCCCATAGCGCCCATAAATATGGGAGGTTGTCATGGAGCAACAACAGTTTCTCAATCTTCTCGAATCTCTTACGTTACTCACGCCTGATCAGGCCTGTATTCTCCGAAGCTCGCTGCCAGAGCCGGATACACTGGATATCCAGCCCGGTGGTTGCCAGATACTGGAAGCGGTTAATGACCAGTTTGCCCAGTCCCCCTGTTGCCCAAGATGCCGCAGCGATCATGTCGGAGGGTGGGGCTCGCAAAGCGGCTACCCGCGTTACAAATGCAAGCGCTGCAAAAAGACATTTAATGCGTTGACGGGCACACCACTGGCTCATCTTCGCGTACAGGACAAAGCCGACCAATATCTCGACTGTATGCGTGGCGACACGACGCTCAGGGTTGCTGCAAAGCAATGTGATATCTCATTACCGACGTCTTTTCGATTGCGCCATCGCATCATGCGCATTATCGAAACAGACCAGGCCGAGCTTCTGAGTGGTATTTCTGAAATCGATGAAACCTTCCTGCTTGAAAGTCATAAGGGAGAACGAGGTCTTGGGGAAACCGCACGCAAACGGGGTAAGCGCAAGGCCCGTACCAAAACGAAAGCATCCCGCCCCGACAAAACGCAGAGCCATCCACGAAACATCCCGATAATGGTCGCCTGCGACAGGCAGAACCATATTACCGATGCCGTGCTTGATCATGTCAGCGCTGATGAGCTGGAAGCGCATCTGACCGGGAGAATAGAACCGGGGTCAATCCTTTGTGCTGATGCCCATCTGAGCCATGAGAGCATTGCCAGGCGGCTTAACCTGAACCTTAAGGAACTGGTGATATCACAAGGTGTCTATGTGATTGAAGATAACTACCACATTCAACACGTTAATGCCTATCACAGTGATTTGAAGATATGGATTAATGGGTTCTTTAAAGGTGTGTCGACCAAATATCTGGCTAGGTATCTTGGATGGAAGCGTTTTCTTAAGACTGAAATCTTCTCAGAAGATGGGTTATTAGAAAGGATTTCAAAACACTGGGTAAAACCACTTTTAAGCTAAACACCGCCGACTGCTGGCTGACAACGAACCTTTGGATTTTATTGCCAACCACTATAGCGGAACCCCCCAACTCTCCATTTTGCTGCAATCTCGCCTGACGCTTGCCTCACACCTTGAACATCAAAATCTGTCAATTGCCTTTTATGAGCGAGGCTACTGGTATGTTTATCCCCACGACGATGTACTGGCTTTTGCCTGCCAAACCTCCGCGATCACAAATACAACCTCCTGGCAGCAGAAAGGTATGTACACATTCCCTCAGCTCACGGATAAATATCGCCAATTCCTCAAGCCATGGCGGCTCTGAACCTATGAAGACTCGCAGAACGCTGTCATTTATGCTGATATAAATTGAGAAGACAAGCCGCCAGGAAGGCACTGATAAGGAGTGGGAGACATGATGAAAACCTACCGGATGGAACTTTCCCTTGGTTCACTCTGCTCGCTTAGTTTCATCGTCGGCTTTGGCAGCGGGATTTTCCTGGGACTTCTCGGGGTATTCACCTCCAAGGCAGTGGCCAATCCTGCGGCCTGGTTGGTTGTCATGTTTTTCACACCATTCCTCAGTGGTATTGGCGGGGTAATGTCCGCACTGATCGCCTATCCCTTTTACAACTGGTACTGCAACCGGGTCAAAGGGCAGGTGGTAACAGGGAAATTTCTCGAAGTGGAGGAGAATGAACTCGATAACATGGAATGAATACAGTCACATCCTATCAGTCTATGATTTTCAGCGCCCAAAAAGTGTTATAACATAACAGTTCCATTTCCCAGCAGATCAATCGCGTTCGATGTACGTATCAGGCACGATCACGCCCAGTTCCAGGCACACCGCCATCATCATGATGCTCGTGGGTATACTTCTGTGCTGGTCTGTTCTGGGTAATGCCCACGCACACGATGGCGACCTTGTGCCTGAATGGCATACGGACTGCAGCCTCTGTCATCATGCATCAGCTCCCTCGCTACTTAACTGTTCGAGCGCGCCGCAGCATGTCTTCACCTACATCGTCATTCATCAGCCTGAAATACGTCGACTCGCTGAACAACCTAAAACTCTGCGCCGTATTCGAGCACCTCCTGTCGTTCTTGAGTGAAACAATCATCACATAACTGACACAATTTCACTTCAGTATGCGCATCAGATAACCGCGCGACTGTACGACAGGAAAGTACCATGAATCAGCGAACGATTTGCCGCAGCCTGGCTGTCATTTTCTTTATGTCAACGCCTGTAATGGCCGAAACATCACGTCACCATGCAGCTCACGTGCATGGTGCCGGACAACTGAACCTGGCGGTGGAAGGCAAACTGCTGCATATTGAAATGACTATCCCCGGACACGACATTGTCGGCTTCGAAAGCATTACCAGTCCGGAGCGTGAGCAACAGGTTGATCAGGCTATTGAACGCCTGCAACAAGCTTCCATGTGGCATCTGCCAACCTCCGCCCAATGCACGCTGCTCAGTACCAAGGCAGGCCATAGTGCTGAATCGCATCACGACGATGATCATGGTCACCACCATGACCATGACAGCCATCTGGACTTCACCGTCAGCCAGGTCTTTGAGTGCAACAACCCGAAAGCCCTGACCGAGATCGAAGCCCGGTTATTTGAACGCTTTGCCAACAGTGAATCGCTGAAAGTGCAGGCGCTGACCGATAAAGGTCAGATGTCGGCAACCCTCAAACGCGGCAAACCCGTGTTCCGGTTCTGAACCAATGGCAGTCTTACCAACGACACCGCCAGTCCAGCTGGATGATCTCCTGTTCAGCTGGCAACCCGTGCAGCCGGTGCTGGATATTCCGACATTGACCATCACACCAGGAGAAAAGGTCTTCCTTAAGGGTCCCAGCGGCAGTGGTAAAACCACGCTGCTGGGGCTGATTGGCGGCGTGCTGGTGCCTGAGCGGGGACATGTTTCCCTGCTCGGCACGCCGATCAACCAGCTCTCACCTGCGGCGAGGGATCGCTTCCGAGCCAACCATGTCGGCTTCATCTTCCAGATGTTCAACCTGATTCCCTATCTGTCTGTACTGGAAAATGTGCTGCTGCCCCTCGGTTTTTCGCCGGAACGCAGACAAAAACTGGCCGCAGCAGGTCAATCCGGTAACGAAGAAGCTGTACGGCTGCTGGCACAGCTGGGGCTGTCTGACCCGGCATTACTGGCTCGTCCGGTCACTGCACTTAGTATCGGACAGCAACAACGGGTCGCCGCCGCACGCGCGCTGATTGGTCGTCCGGAAATCCTGATTGCCGATGAACCAACGTCGGCACTGGATTCCGATACCCGGGAAGCGTTCATCCGCTTGCTGTTCAAGGAGTGTGAAGCGGCCGGCAGCACCCTGCTGTTTGTCAGCCACGACGCCGGACTGGAACACTTGTTCGATCGCAGCCTGTCACTGGCAGAGCTCAACCACGCGGCCGTGACAGAGGCTGCCGCCATGCAGGAGGACGCCGTATGTCACTGCTGAAGCTTGCCTGTCGCAGTATTCTCAACCGTCGTATCACCGCACTACTGACCGTGGTTTCCATTGCCATCAGTGTTGCTTTGCTGCTGGGTGTCGAACGCATACGGGTTGAAGCCAAGAACAGCTTCACCAACACCATATCCGGTACCGACCTGATCGTGGGTGCCCGCAGCAGCGGCATTAACCTGCTACTGTATTCGGTGTTCCATATTGGCGATGCGACCAACAATATCTCCCGGGAAACCTGGGAGGACATCGCCAGCGATCCAACCGTTGACTGGACGATTCCAGTGTCACTGGGTGACTCTCATCGCGGTTACCGGGTCGTGGGTACCAATACTGCGATGTTCGAGCATTTTCGCCATGCCGGTGATCAGCCGCTTGTCTTTGCCAACGGCAAGGCCTTTTCCGATCTTTACGACGCTGTCATAGGGGCCGATGTCGCCACCGAACTGGGTTATACGACAGGACAGAGCATCACGCTTGCCCATGGCGTTGAAATGGTCAGCCTTCAGAGCCATGACGATAAACCTTTCCGGATTAGCGGTATCCTGCAACGAACCGGTACCCCGATGGATCGTGCCATTCTGATTTCACTGCAGGGAATAGAAGCGCTGCATGTGGACTGGCACAATGGCGCTCCGCCCATTCCTGGCCTGACCGTATCGGCAGACAAGGCGCGCAACCTGTCGCTGGAGCCTGAAGCGATCACCGCCTTTTATGTGGGTTTGAAATCCCGGATGGCCACCTTCCGGCTTCAACGGCTGATCAATGAGTATCCACAGGAAGCCCTGCTGGCGGTGCTGCCGGGAGTCGCCCTTCAACAGCTCTGGCAACTGGTTGGCGTCGCGGAAAAGGCGCTACTCGGTGTTGCCGCTTTGGTCGTATTGGCCGGGCTGACCGGCATGCTGACTGCTATATTAACGTCCCTGAATGAACGACGACGGGAGATGGCTATCCTGCGTTCTGTCGGCGCCCGCCCCGGCCATATTTTTTTCCTGTTGATGTTCGAGTCGCTGTTCTATGCACTGGCCGGCTGTCTACTCGGCAACCTGTTGCTGTACGGGCTTCTGTTCGTTGCCCAGCCTCTGGCCCAGGGCTGGCTGGGACTGCATCTCACCATCAGCCTGCCAGGACTGTTCGAGCTGGGGCTGATGATAGCGATCATCACAGCGGCACTGTTACTAGGCTTGTTCCCGGCACTGCGTGCTTACCGGAACTCCCTGGCTGATGGTCTGACGATCCGGGTATAAAAAAGGAAAATAACGATGCCACACACCCTGATACCCTTACGCCAACTCAAAAAAGCCTGTCTGATGGTCAGTTTGCTGTGTCTGTCGCCAGCTTTGCTGGCCGCCACAGAGAAAGAGCCGGCGAAGACGCAGGAAACTGTCCGGAAAGTGATCTGGAATGATCTGATGCCGCCATTTGATGAAAAGATTCTCGAACGCTATGAGCGCGACGAGATTCCATTCGGCGAAATGCAGATCTACATGACAGAACATGGCAGCAAGGTGGTTGATAAGCTCAATAATGTTTATGCCAAAGTGCCGGGCTACCTGGTGCCTCTGAACATGAATAAAAAGCAGATGGCGACTGAGTTCCTGCTGGTTCCCACCATGGGTGCCTGCATCCATGTGCCGCCACCGCCGCCTAACCAGATTGTCTATGTGACGTTTCCGGAAGGCCTCAAATATCAGGAAACCGCTTATACCCCCTATTGGGTATACGGAAAGCTGAAAACGGAGAAGAAAACCTCGGAATACAGTGATGCCATGTATTCGATGAAAGCTGACAGGGTGATTGAATATCAGTAAAAGACGCTCTGCCTGAGCATGACGGGGGAGCCAGTAGTCTCCCCCTATTGATTGGTATTCAGGTTGAATAGCAGGTAATTGTCGTTTAGATATCCGATTCCCACTGTACCTGATCATTACGCATCTCCGACACTTTGTCGGTGTAACGCTTATCCAGCACCTGACGTTTGATTTTCAACGTCGGCGTCAGTACATCATTTTCCACCGTCCAGGGTTCCTGCACCACCAGAATACCACCGAGGGTCGCATGACTTTCCATTTGCGCACTGACCGCCCTGCAGGTTTCCTGAAGGGATTGTGTCACCTGTTCCTTCGGCATACCGGAAGCGCCTTCCGACAACTGCACCAGCGCGACCGGATAAGGCAGGCCGGAGCCAATCACGCAGACCAGTTCAATGAGCGGGTTTTGCACCAGTTTACGCTCCAGGGGAACCGGGGTGACGTACTTACCCTTGGCGGTTTTAAAGGTATCCTTCACCCGCCCGATGATGGTGACATAGTTATCCGCATCTATTTCAGCCTGATCGCCTGTACGGAAAAAACCGTCATCGGTAAAGGTTGCCGCAGTCGCTTCCGGATCCTGATAATACGCCTTAAACAATCCCGGGCTTTTAAACAGCAGTTCCTGATTCTCACCAACCTTGACTTCGCAGTCGATGCCGGGTCGACCAACAGTGCCCACCTTGTCAGACCGGAAAGGGTAATTCAGCGTGGCATAGGCGCCGTTCTCCGTCATGCCCCAGGCTTCCGTGATCGGCATACCCACTTGCTCATACCAGCGCAGTAATACCGGTGAGACAGGGGCTGAACCACAACCCAGTATCCGTGCATCCTGAAGTCCGAGACCCGCACGAATTTTGCCCGCTACGATTTTCCCGATGAAGGGCAATCGCAGGAGCAGGTTTAGCTTGTTATGCCCGATTTTATCGATGATATTTTTCTGGAACAGCGTCCACAGACGAGGTACGGAAATAAACAAGGTAGGACTGGCTGCCTGTACATCCTCAATGAAGGTATCCAAGCTTTCAGCAAAATAGACAACCAGTCCACTGTACAGGCTGGCGCCTTCGATATACACCCGCTCAGTGATATGAGCCAGCGGCAGGTAGGAGATCACCCGGTCATCGGTGCCAGCCTGCAGATCCTGGGCAACCGCCTGTGCCGCCCAGCTGTAGCTGCGGTAAGTCAGCACCGCCCCCTTGGGATTTCCCGTCGAACCGGAGGTATAGATAATACTCATCACATCATCGGGTTCCGGATAGCTCGGTTCAAGGGGCGGCGCCATTTCCATCAACTGTTGCCAGTGATATTGGGCCGGCATTGTTTCGTAGGGCATGCCAAGGCGTACCAGATCTCCCGGCACGCCGGCTTCCTGCGCCGGCCAGTCATCCAGCTTGCCTACAAAGATCGCCTTGGCCCCACTGTGCTTAAGCACATAGCGAATCGTATCCGCATTAGCCGTGGGATAGATAGGCACACTGATATAACCACCCGACATCAGCGCCAGGTCAGTAATAAACCACTCGGCACAATTTTTTGACAACACCGCAATGCGATCACCGGGACAAAAACCGAGTTGACGTAGGCTACCCGCCAGCAGGCGGGTCATCTTGCTGACCGCCTCCCAGCTGAAATCACACAACTCCCGATTAACGGGCTGTCGCAGGAAAACCCGTTTCCCCTGCTGCTTTGCCTGTTCTTCCAGCATTTGCACAGGGGTTTTCTGCGCTATCGGCATTGAGCGTCTCCATGTCGTCACGTTGCTGATGTGATCAGTTTGCTATCCATTGAATATGACAATACCCGAGTCTTACCCAGAGAAAAAACCGGATGCATGCAAAATAGCAGGAGATGTTCAAAAATGATCAATGATTCGGCGTCAATCTGTAGAAAAATGACACCTAGCCGGCTTTTGGTGGTTCACCTGCCGTAAGGCTTCCCTCCCTCTCACAGACCGAACTAACCTGAATATATGGGCAAACAACAGGAGCGTTGGGTCTGATATGGAGCATCCCCTGCCTGAACGCCGGTTTAGCAAGCATTCCCCCCCTGTCAGAGGCTGACTGGCGGCAATTCTTTGAAGAGGGATACTGTACGATCCGTCATCTGCTGTCCGCCGATGAAGTGACGTTGGTCGAGGCGTCCCTCCATCATCTCATTGAGATCGCTGAACAACGCGCGGGCTTTATGGGGCGTCACTTCGATGGGTACTTCTATTACCGTGGCGCCCAGTTTGTCGTAGCCAATGATGCCTACGGACACCTTGAAAAGCTTTGTCGCGTATGTGGCTGCGGCAGTGCTGACCCCACACTGCTGCAAATGTCCCGACACCCAAAGCTGTTACAGGCATTCGCCGATATTTTGATGTCGGAGCAATTTGAACACCTGATCTGCCAGTTCCACCCCAAGTTGCCGGGTGACAATGTCATTTTCCCGCCACATCGCGATGTCGAACACCGCCTGAATGCCGACCCTAACTGGTCAGACATGAATCACTGGGGGAGTTATGTGGTAGCCGTGATCGCCATTGATCCAGCCGGTCCGGATAATGGTGGGCTAAGAGTAGTACCGGGTTCACACAGAAATGTTGGCCTGACGGGGTTACAACCTGCCAGAAGCCAGCCTGATCCTCAATGGTCAGACCAAGCTGTCTGTCCTGAACTGGCGCCAGGCGATGTATTGCTGATGCATCCCTACCTGGTGCATTGGTCAGATGCCAATACCGGCAATCATCCTCGATTCAGCCTGTTAAGCGGGGTCAGTTCACCGGGCGCCAATCACAACAGTTACCCCGGTGAGTGCACCAACCGGATGCTCACCGCACCCGGTTTCTAACGGTCTTAATCGCTGCTCAACGCAGTTTTCGTACTTTGAAGGAACGTCCTTTGATTTTACCGGCTGCCAGATGTTTCAGCGCCCGGTTCGCTACCGCACGTTTGACCGCTACGTAAGCACAAAAATCGAAAATATCGATTTTACCGACCTCACTGCCTGCAATGCCGTCCTTACCCGTCAATGCCCCGAGGAGGTCACCTGGACGAACCTTGTTTTTTCGCCCCCCGTCGATGCAGAGCGTCACCATGGGCGCCTTGAAGACTATCGAACCGTCCACCTTCAATGTGTCGGTACGGTCTATGGTCAGGGGGTGCGGCTGATTGGCCTCGATAGCCAGCAGCTTATAGTGTTCTGACCCACTGAAGAGGCTCAATGCCAGACCAGTCTGGCCTGCACGCCCCGTCCGACCGATACGGTGGACATGCACCTCCGGATCACGTGACAGTTCCAGGTTGATCACCGCTTCCAGCTCCCTGATATCGAGCCCGCGGGCCGCCACATCCGTGGCGACCAGTACGGAACAGCTCCTGTTGGCAAAACGGACCAGCACCTGATCCCGGGCCCGCTGTTCCAGGTCACCGTGAAGCGCCTGCGCCTGAAACCCCCGCTGTTGAAGATCGTCCGCCACTTCCTGGCAAAGCCGCTTGGTATTGCAGAAAACCACTGTCGATGACGGTTGGTAGTGACTCAACAGCTTTGCCAGCACCGGCAAGCGCTGAGCATTCTCCACTTCATAGAAACGCTGTTCGATGTCCGCATCACTGTGGTGAGACTCCACCGTGATCGCTACCGGATTAGACTGGATTGAACCACTGATCCGTCGAATCCCATCGGAGTAAGTGGCGGAGAACAGCAGGGTCTGTCGATCCGAGGGGGCTTGTTCAATGATAGTGTTGATACTGTCCAGAAAGCCCATATCCAGCATCCTGTCAGCTTCATCAAGCACCAGCGTTTTTAACGATGACAGTGAGAGTGTGCCTTTACGCAGGTGTTCCATAATACGCCCGGGTGTCCCCACCACAATATGGGCACCATGTTCCAGCGACCCAATTTGCGGTCCAAGCGGCATTCCGCCACAGAGCGTTAGCACTTTGACGTTATGGGTAAACCGCGCCAGCCGGCGAATCTCTTTGCCGACCTGGTCCGCCAGCTCGCGGGTAGGACACAGTACCAGTGCCTGCACCTGGAAATGCCGGACATTGAGCCTGGCCAGCAGACCAATCCCGAATGCCGCCGTTTTGCCGCTGCCGGTCTTGGCTTGGGCGATGAGATCCTGCGGTTTCAGGATCACCGGCAGACTGGCCGCCTGAATAGGGGTCATCTCCCGGTAACCCAGGGTTTTGAGGTTTGCCAGCATCGCCGGCTTGAGTGGGAGTGAGGAAAAATCCGTCGTAGTCACAGGCACCTGGAGGGTCACGTCAAAAAACCTGCAATACTAGCACTAACTCTCCGGCCTGCAGACATCGGATAGACCGGCGAAAAACCGTACTTATACCGCTGTCACAAGACTGACATCACCAGGCATGTCAGATACACTGGAAAATCCTTTCTTTCCGGTGGATAACAACCAGACCACTGTATGGAATCCTTTTCCTGGTTCAGCCTGCTGGCTGGCGGCGCCTACCTGGCCCTGATCATCGGGTTTGCGCTAACGATCATGTTTCAACGGCGGCCGGTCGGTGTTTCCCTGGCATGGCTGGTGCTGCTGTTCGCCCTGCCATTAGCCGGAATCATCCTGTTCCTGATGTTTGGCACCCGTCGGCTCGGCACCAAGCGGGTCAAACGGGCGGAAGCGCTTTACCCGACCTATGAGCAGTGGTCACGCCACCTGAAAGAAGTGATTTGCCTGCAAGGTACCAACAGCTCTCATCGTCATAACCGGGTCTATAACCTGGCAGAACAGGCCATGAATATTCCGGCGCTGCCCGGCAACCACCTGACGCTTTACCATGACAGCGACAGCATCATTAATGGCTTGCTGGCCGATATCCATAACGCCGAATCCAGTATTTACCTTGAATTTTACATCTGGGAATCCGGGGGGCGTATCGACGAGATTGAAGCTGCCCTGCTGGCGGCACAAACCCGTGGTGTACATTGTCTGGTATTGCTGGATGCAGTCGGGAGCAGCAGCTTCCTCAAGAGCCAGGCCGCCAAACGCCTGAAAAAATCGGGTATCCGACTGTCCGAGGCCATGCCGGTGGGACCGTTCAGAATGCTGTTTGAACGGATGGATATCCGCAACCATCGGAAAATTGCTGTTATCGACGATACCGTTGCCTGGAGCGGCAGTTTCAACCTGATGGATCCCCGCCTGTTCAAGCAGAATGCCGGGGTTGGCCAGTGGGTGGATGCCATGACACGCATCGAAGGGCCTTCTGCCCATGTCCTGGCATCCATCATCCTGTGGGACTGGGAACTGGAAACCGGTGACGGCCTCAGCGTTTTTCGGAGCGCCTACCAGCCACCTCAGTCCATTGCGATGAACCTGCACCGGGCAGACATGCACGTTTTACCTTCGGGTCCGGGCATTGACCGTACCCTGCTCCACCAGGTGCTACTGGCAGCAATATATGAAAGCAGTGAAGAGCTGGTGATCACAACCCCCTACTTCATTCCCGAAGACGCCTTGCTGACCGCACTGGTGTCAGCCGCGATTCGTGGTGTAAAGGTCAAACTGATCGTACCTGAGCGAAACGACTCACGCCTGGTGCATTATGCCAGTCGCTATTACTACGAGGAGTTACTGGAAGCGGGGGTCGAAATCCAGCAGTTCAACGCCGGCCTGCTGCACACCAAGTGCGTACTGGTAGATCGCTCTACCGTGTTGTTCGGCACGGTTAACCTGGATATGCGCAGTGTCTGGCTCAACTTCGAGGTCACCCTGATGGTTTATGACGATAATTTCGGCCAGGAAATGGGTAGGCTGACCGACAACTATATCCGTCAATCCGACCGGGTCTTTCTGGATACATGGAACCGGCGTGGATTCCCCAAACGACTCGCCGAAGGCGTCTTCCACCTGATGAGTCCCCTGCTGTAACCCGCTTTATCCGTCATCGTTCTCATCCACCGATTCGCTGATATACCAGATTAACAATGGCACCACAGGCACCATCAGCAGGGTGGCAAAGCGCCATAAATCATCAAACTGGTCATAAACGCCAATTTGATAACCCCATGTCACCAGCGCCAGCATAAACAGGCCAAACAGTCCGCCAATGATCAGTACTGATAAGAAAAGGGTTATCAATAATTTTTTCATGGTTACCCAACCCGTCGCAGTCACCTCTCTTTTTAGTGAAGCCGACAGAGGGATAAAGGAAAGTCCGGGTAGCTATTGAGATCTGGATTCCATAAAAAAGGCTCCTTCAAGGAGCCTTTCTGGGCTTACAGGACATTCTTCCGGATGTCGGGATCCTTGCGATCAAGGTAGTGAATGGACTGAATCCGGCGAATGGTGCGGGATTTACCCCTAATCAACAACGTTTCCGTTGTCGCCACATTGCCTTTACGATGGATACCGGCTAACAGG
>JAPPUL010000142.1:0-64884 GCA_026874595.1 Sipunculus nudus
CGGAGAGGCTCCATTTCACCCTTGCCCCACTCTTTGCGCATCTTTTGATACTCTCTGTAGAGTACTGGTCATCAAAGAACGAATAAAATCAGCATAAATAAAATTTTGTTCTCGAAATATAGAGATGGATTAATGACTGAGACAGTGTGTGAACACAATGTTATGGAATAATTTTGTACTCTTTGGAAACCGAAACCTATTTGTTTTTCTTGATTCTCATTGTTAATTTTCCTGAGTGGATTGTCATGAGCTTTTTTTCCATTTAATGGACTAAATCCTTGTGTTTATTAAATTGTTAATTCCGAGGTTGATTATGGCAGCTAGTACACGTTTTGTTGATATGGGGACAATTCCTTTCACAGGTACACAACATCCTTCATCATTGAGTAGCAGGCGGTGTTTTTGTTAATAGTGGATTGACCATATAGCACTATAATGACGGTGTAATGTCCCATAGCGCCCATAAATATGGGAGGTTGTCATGGAGCAACAACAGTTTCTCAATCTTCTCGAATCTCTTACGTTACTCACGCCTGATCAGGCCTGTATTCTCCGAAGCTCGCTGCCAGAGCCGGATACACTGGATATCCAGCCCGGTGGTTGCCAGATACTGGAAGCGGTTAATGACCAGTTTGCCCAGTCCCCCTGTTGCCCAAGATGCCGCAGCGATCATGTCGGAGGGTGGGGCTCGCAAAGCGGCTACCCGCGTTACAAATGCAAGCGCTGCAAAAAGACATTTAATGCGTTGACGGGCACACCACTGGCTCATCTTCGCGTACAGGACAAAGCCGACCAATATCTCGACTGTATGCGTGGCGACACGACGCTCAGGGTTGCTGCAAAGCAATGTGATATCTCATTACCGACGTCTTTTCGATTGCGCCATCGCATCATGCGCATTATCGAAACAGACCAGGCCGAGCTTCTGAGTGGTATTTCTGAAATCGATGAAACCTTCCTGCTTGAAAGTCATAAGGGAGAACGAGGTCTTGGGGAAACCGCACGCAAACGGGGTAAGCGCAAGGCCCGTACCAAAACGAAAGCATCCCGCCCCGACAAAACGCAGAGCCATCCACGAAACATCCCGATAATGGTCGCCTGCGACAGGCAGAACCATATTACCGATGCCGTGCTTGATCATGTCAGCGCTGATGAGCTGGAAGCGCATCTGACCGGGAGAATAGAACCGGGGTCAATCCTTTGTGCTGATGCCCATCTGAGCCATGAGAGCATTGCCAGGCGGCTTAACCTGAACCTTAAGGAACTGGTGATATCACAAGGTGTCTATGTGATTGAAGATAACTACCACATTCAACACGTTAATGCCTATCACAGTGATTTGAAGATATGGATTAATGGGTTCTTTAAAGGTGTGTCGACCAAATATCTGGCTAGGTATCTTGGATGGAAGCGTTTTCTTAAGACTGAAATCTTCTCAGAAGATGGGTTATTAGAAAGGATTTCAAAACACTGGGTAAAAACCACTTTTAAGCTAAACACCGCCGAGTAGCACGAGAGAGTGCTCTGCAGAGGTTGATCCACTTATTCCTAGAGATAGAGAAGGTACTGTTAGCCAGCTTCTAGATGGTTTTGCAAAAAGATGTATACGCCCTGTTCGTCAATCAAAATTAAGGATGCCAGAGAAGTTATCGAAACTGTACGACTTAGTATCCTGTAATCTTGGGCCTATGAAAATATTTTTTACTCCGTTAATACTGGGTGCCGCTGTTTCCACCCCGATTTATTATGGGTTCTTGGAATTGGTTAGCGATTACGATGATGGAGCTCAAGGGGCGCTCTCATTTGGTTTGGGGTTGGGAACGGGAGCGGGCTTCATGCTCGGTCGGTTAGCATTTAAATGTTGTCAACGAATTGAAACCATATTTGTAGACAGGCATAACAATGCAACTGAAGAAGCAAGAAAAGTGATTCTATCCACGGTGACTACTTTTTGAAAGCAACGGATCTGTCTCTTGAGTATGATGTGCTGGGTGTTACTCCAGCTCAATTTGATAAGATTAAAGCGTGCGCAAATGTTGATGGGAACATTACCTCTTCTTATTTGGTTAATCATGATTTTCTTGCTGCTCTATCAAGGGTTTATTGTGAGAATAACAAAGGTGAAACTGCTGGCCTCGATATTAGCTGTCTTGGGAAAAGCTCAGACTGCAGTGATATACGTGTAACCGCATATGCTGAAAGTATTCAATCAGCACTGGATGAAGGTAAACTGAACGCTCCTTACTTGGAGCGTTTTTTACGTTTTTTATTGCTTTATATTCAGAGCACAGAACCAAAACAAGCCTGTGAAGCGGCGGGAGATGATCGGTCTATTCATTCAGTTAATAGTCAGGTAGCCGCGCCTTTGGCAAGTGAAGAATCTATTTCAAACATATAAACGAATCAAGAGTCGATAATCAAAGAGCCAGATCATCAGTCTTTTGATGATCTGGCTCTTCTATTAGGGAGCCTATAACGAACAATTTTTGAGTTAATAAGTATTTACTCATTGTGTATCTGGACTATGTCATCTCGACCATCTTCAATAATGGCCAGTACCTCGTGCTGAATAGCCACTTCGACACCAATCTCTGTCAGCGTTTCCCGCAGGAGTCCCACAAGTACATTAAACTCATGGTTTGATATATTCAGGTTCTCATGAATTTCGTTCAGCGAACGGGTCTCTTCCGGCGGCTGTCCCCCAAAAACCTGGGTCATGAAAGAAACCTGCTTACGGGTCAGGCTTACGATATCCATGCTATCAAAGTAGTGACTGATCGCAGGATCATTTTGCATTTTTTCATAAAGCCGATGCATGGCTTCAAACACTGTGGAATGGCCACCCAGCCGTTCATAGAGAGAATCTGCCATTGATCGCCCTGCCCCGGTTTTCTCTGTCCATTTATGGTCTGTCGGCAGTATTGCTGAGAAAAAAGCTTTTTGAAAATAGCTGCTGATAACCTCGTGATATACTCCAGCCGGTATTTTTGGAGTAATGGGTACGGGCAGGTATGGCGTTCAGACTGGCAATCAATGGGTATGGGCGTATTGGCCAGAGTGTGATGCGGGCGCTCTATGAGTGCCGCTATCGTGAGCATTTCCAGGTTGTTGCCATTAATGAACTGGCAGATATCGCCACCCTGGCCTACCTAACCCGTTATGACACGACCCATGGTCGGTTTCCAGAGCAGGTGAGCCATGAGGATGACTACCTGCAGATCAACGGCGATCACATTCTGGTGCTTAATGAGCCGGATCCTGAACGGTTGCCCTGGCGGGAGCTGGAAATTGATCTGGTGCTGGAGTGTTCAGGCTCTTTCAAAGATCGTGATACGGCTCAGCGGCATCTGGCCGCCGGTGCCGGTCGGCTGCTCTTTTCTCACCCCGCCCAGACAGATGTCGATGCCACGATTGTGTATGGACTCAATCATGAAGAGCTGAGCCCAGCACATCGAATTGTCTCCAATGCTTCCTGCACTACGAACTGCATTGTGCCGGTGTTGCATCTTCTGGATCAGGCGTTCGGTATTGAGCATGGCATGATCACGACGATTCATTCTGCCATGAACGACCAGCCGGTGATTGACGCCTACCATCATGCCGATCTGCGACTAACGCGCAGTGCACTGCAGTCAATCATTCCGGTGGATACCGGATTGGCGTTAGGGATTGACCGTCTTTTACCCTCGCTTTCTGGCCGTTTTGAGGCACTTTCCCTGCGCGTACCAACCATCAATGTATCTGCCATGGATCTAACTGTTAACCTCAAGAGCAATGTAACGGTTGAAATGATCAACGGCATATTCAGGCAGGCTTCAGGCAGTGGACGTCTACAGGGTTTGCTTGGTTATACTGAAGAGCCTCATGCGTCGGTGGATTTTAACCACGACAGCCGATCAGGGATTGTGGATGGGACCCAGACCCACGTCAGTGGCGGACGCATGGTGAAAATGCTCTGCTGGTTTGATAATGAATGGGGATTTGCCAACCGTATGCTGGATGTCAGTCGTGTATGGCTTGGAAGGCGTTAGGCTGGCTGACAACGGTGTCAGGCAATATATGATGAAAACCAGCTATGATTCTGTGTGATTCAACAACGCTAGCCTTTCATCTATCTACATCTGGGGGTATTTATGCAGCGGTGGTTACTGGTTTTTCTATCTCTAACGCTGGCAGCGTGCTCATCGGTTTCCGGACCATTCAGCAATAAGCAGGTTGTTGGGCCGGTGGAGTATATTTCGATAGAGGAAACCGGTCTGACCTACCTTGCCCGGGTGGATACAGGGGCCGCAAAAGTTTCACTTCATGCTTGGGATATGGCCGTTCAGGATCCGGCTCCGATCATGGAGGATAATGTAGGCAAGACGATCCATTTCAAAACATCGAACGAGTCTGGCAAGGTCATCGAAGCCGATGCAGAAATTGTGGATATCGTGATGGTTAGAAGCTCTCACGGCGCCAAAATGCGTTATGTGGTTGAAATGAATCTCGCGTTTCAGGGGCAGAGTAAACCGGTTGAAGTCAACCTCAATAACCGGGATAGCATGACCTATCCTCTCCTGCTGGGACGTAACTGGCTCAGTGGTGATTTTCTGGTGGATGTAGAGCGGCCAGAAATCAAGCCAGAACAGTAAATCTGTTCTGGCCTTAATAAGGTTAATCGACCTTGAGCTTGCCCTGCTCATCGTAATACGCCGACTCATGCCAGTGCTTGGTGGGTTCAAGGCAATTGATGAAGCCGGCTAAGGAAAGCCTGCTTATCCTGCTTGGATAATGTGGCGTCTTTACTGGAACTCGATGCCCAGCTCTTCCGATTCTTTGTAACGATTCATTGTGATTACCGCCCGTGCTCAGAATTAACTGGTTTCGAACTGTGCCAGAAGGTGATCGATAATGGCACTGTCACTTTCCTTCACCAGATCTTTGTTGATGTGCCCGCCCTGCGGCACATTCTTGCTGATTTCCGGCAGGATTTCGCCCAGTAGCTTGGGGGGAGCGCACAGGTTGATGGTGTCAAAGCGGTGAAGATCAAAAGCATGGTTTATGCTGGTGCCGATCATGTGGGCAAAGTTATGGGATTCATGGGCTTTCGGGGAAGCGTCAGTACCTACGGCACGGCTGGTGTGACTGCCTGACGATGTAATGGTGTGTCCTGGCCCTGAAGAGACAAAGGCCTGGTTCTTCCACCTGCCCTCTTCGTGCTCAACCTCGTCAATTAACGTCAACGTCTTTTTATGCCGGTCAAAATCATAAACTCTGGCTGCGCTGTTATCAGCGACCAGTACCCAGGTAGATGCCATGGGATGTACCTCTCATTGGTCATTTGACCATCGACAGCGGATGTCAGGGAAAAGATAGTTCAAGACGCCTGTTGTCGCCTGTCGGCAGGTATGAACCGGGTTGTTATCGTGATAATGCCGCAGAAAGGCTATGGTTTACTGATCCTGAAACATGACCGCCGGCGTACGCTTGTGGTAATGTCCGTGCCTTTCCGGCGAATGTCTGAGCCGGCTTGTCAGAAGCTGTCGTAAGGAAGCCTGAGATGACCGTTCTGAAGATGACCGATCTGGATCTGAGAGGTAAACGCGTTCTGATCCGTGAGGACCTCAATGTTCCTGTAAAAGAAGGACGGGTAACCAGCGATGCCCGTATCCTTGCCTCGTTGCCCACCATTGAGCATGCCCTGAAGGCTGGCGCCAAGGTTATGGTGACCTCCCACCTGGGGCGTCCTGTAGAAGGCGAGTATGACCCTGAATTCTCCCTGCAGCCGGTGGCGGACTACATCAGCGAAAAGCTTGGCTGTGACGTACCGCTGATCCGAGACTGGATCAAGGGTGGTTTCACCGTGGATGACGGTAGCCTGGTGATTCTTGAGAACGTTCGCTTTAACCCGGGCGAAAAGAAAGACGACGAAGCACTGGCTCGCAAGATGGCAGCCCTCTGCGATATCTACGTGATGGATGCCTTTGGTACTGCGCACCGTGCCCAGGCCTCAACCCACGGTGTCGGCCTTTACGCGCCGGTTGCCTGTGCCGGTCCGCTGCTGGTGGCTGAGCTGGATGCCCTGTCTCGTGCGCTGGGTAACCCTGAACGGCCCATGACCGCGATTGTTGGCGGCTCCAAGGTGTCTACCAAGCTGACGGTACTGGAATCTCTGTCTGATGTCTGTGACCAGCTGATTGTCGGCGGTGGTATCGCCAATACATTCCTGGCGGCAGCCGGTTATGCTGTGGGTAAGTCCCTCTGCGAGCATGACATGATTCCCCAGGCCAAAGCCCTGCTGGAAAAGGTCAATATTCCCCTGCCCCTCGATGTTGTTGTTGGTAAGGCATTCAGTGAAGATGCAGAAGCCACCATCAAATTGGTGGATGATGTCGCGGATGATGACATGATCTTCGATATTGGCCCGCAGACCCGTGAGCTGTTCGCCAATATTCTCAAGGATGCCCGTACCATCATCTGGAACGGCCCGGTCGGCGTGTTTGAGTTTGACCAGTTTGGTGAAGGCACCAAGGCGATGTCTCTGTCGATTGCTGAGTCCCCGGCATTTTCCATTGCGGGTGGCGGCGACACATTGGCTGCTGTCGATAAATATGGCATCAAGGACAAGGTATCCTACATCTCTACAGGTGGCGGTGCGTTCCTTGAGTATGTAGAAGGTAAAATGTTGCCGGCGGTTGCAATGCTGGAAAAGCGAGCAAATTAAGCGCTCGGTCATTGAGTGACAGCAACGGATACTGTTAATTATCCGTTGCTGTTTTATACACAACCAACATCTTCGTTATTGAACAATACAGCATTGCGGCACACAGCGGCGGTAATGCCGTACCTCTCCATGCTCCCGGTTCATTTTATCCAATGCGGCCTGTTGATAACGAACAATGTGTTTTGGGTGAAGGCGATCTGTTGCTTTGTCCTGTATTTCTGCGAAAGCGAGAATAAGGAATTCTTCTTTCCAGTTGGTACTGACTTCTTTTATGAGTATTGATATATCTGAAACATAAGCCAGGTTGAGTTTCTTAGGTGTACTTTGGAGAATATCGTCAATGCTCCTCTGATCAGGTTTTTGAGTTTTTAAATTATTCATATAGTCTCGCAAAGTTTCTTCAATAAATGTTTTTTTCTCTTCATCGTTTTGGAAACTCAGGTATTCAATAAATTCTTCTGGTTTCTCTGGATAAGGAGATAGCTCTTTGATTTTTTCTGGGTGTATTGCTATCTCCATGAGCAATATGCCAAAAGAGAACCAGTCGGAATAGCATGTGTATGAAAGCTGTTGCATTGATTCTGGTGCCATGTATTCCAGTGTCCCTTTGTATTCAAGCGAATGATCCCCTTGACGCTGTGAAAGTCCAAGATCACATACTTTCCACCAGTTTTCCTTGTATTCCAGCACGTTGTCTGGCTTTAAGTCACAAAGGACAATGCCTTTTTTCTGTAAGTAAGTTAACCCGTTAGCGATATCTCTTCCGACGCCCCTTCCTTGATGCTCTGTCAGATTTCCATAATCTAAGAGATTCTGCAGACTTTGCTGGCACCTCTCAAAAACTAATACCGTTTTTTGGGAGTGTGTGAATGAGCCGAATAGTTTTAGGATATTCTCGGGGTCACGTATTTCTCTTAATAATGTGAGTTCGTTGATTATCTGGCTTTCTTCCCATGGCTCTTTTGCAAATTTAAACGCGCAACTGAATTTTCCGAGCCGTTCATCGTCTCTCTGCTCATTTGTATTCAGGTGACGATAGAGAAGAATATTTGCAAAGTTTCCTGTGCCTATAGGCTGCATTTCATAGTCTATTTTGGCGGCCTGCGGTTTGTGCTGGTAATCGGCGAAATGCAAGATGGACGCTTCAATTGCGCTTTTATCACCACAGACTACGTCAATATCAAATGAATTAAATGATTTTTCACCTGCAGATTCACGACGGCTGGCTCCGGAGGATGTGTCACTATCTGAGAAGTGGGACATTACTGAACCTTGTCTAACGCTACCGGCTGGGCTATTCGCATTGCTTGCAGATAGCGGTAAAGGTGGTGGCCTTGAGGTCGTTTGCATCTCCATAGTGCAGGCTCCGGTGGCGTGAATTCAAAGTGTAATCATGGGTATATAGAGTCGATCATAAATCGAGAGTTCCCTGCGTCTGGGGCTGAGTCAGTAAAGCTGTCCTCGCTGACAAGGATGTCGTGTGTGTTCGGGTGATGCACCATTTCAACCTGCGCCATTCTGTCATACACTCTCACCGCATTTATCCTACCGCCGATGACCGGATACCCTGACTCACGTAAGTATGGTGCCGGAGATAGTGCGGGTACTGTCCCAAATTCCAATGATGAGGATCAGTCATGGCTTTGATCAGCATGCGTCAGATGCTGGACCACGCCGCCGAGCACGGTTACGGCGTCCCGGCATTCAACGTCAACAACCTGGAGCAGATGCGCGCCATCATGATGGCGGCGGACCAGACCGACAGCCCGGTCATTGTCCAGGCTTCGGCCGGCGCCCGTAAGTATGCCGGTGCTCCCTTCCTGCGCCATCTGATTCTGGCGGCGATTGAAGAATTCCCTCATATCCCTGTGGTGATGCACCAGGATCACGGAACCTCACCGGATGTCTGCCAGCGCTCCATCCAGCTGGGTTTCAGCTCTGTCATGATGGACGGTTCCCTGAGAGCGGACGGCAAGACCCCGTCTGACTGGGACTACAACGTGGAAGTGACCCGCCGCACTGTGGATATGGCACATGCCTGTGGCGTATCCGTTGAAGGTGAGCTGGGTTGCCTGGGCTCCCTGGAAACCGGTCAGGCGGGTGAAGAAGACGGTGTCGGCGCCGAAGGCACCCTGAGCCACGACCAGCTGCTGACCGATCCCGATGAAGCGGCAGAATTCGTCAAGCTGACTGGTGTGGACGCCCTGGCGATTGCCTGTGGTACCAGCCACGGTGCTTACAAGTTTACCCGTCCGCCCACTGGCGATATCTTGGCCATTGACCGTATCAAGGCGATCCATGAGCGTATTCCGGATACTCACCTGGTTATGCACGGTTCTTCCAGCGTACCGCAGGAGTGGCTGGCCATTATCAACGAATACGGTGGCGAGATTCCGGAAACCTACGGTGTACCGGTTGAACAGATCCAGGAAGGCATCAAGCATGGTGTTCGCAAGGTGAATATTGATACTGATCTGCGCCTGGCGTCCACTGGCGCGATCCGTCGCTTCCTGGCGCATAACAAAGCGGAGTTCGATCCGCGTAAATATCTGAATGAAACCATCAAGGCGATGGCGGATATCTGTGTGGCACGCTATGAAGCGTTTGGTACGGCTGGTAATGCCAGCAAGATCAAGCCGGTCAGCCTGGACGTGATGTTCGAGCGTTATGCCAGCGGTGATCTGGATCCGAAGATTTCCTGATCTTCAAAGAAAGGGCGGCCATAAGGTCGCCCTTTCTGGTTTTATGGCGGAATTCTTTTTGCTGACTATGCTCTGAACGTCGATTTTCGGAGTTGTCGCGATGTTTCGTCCATTGACTGGTCTTGTGCCGCCTGCTGTCATGCTCGCCTGTCTGGTGGTGAGTGGCTGTTCTTCCCCCCATGTGATCAAGCTGAATGATGGTCGTGAAATCATCACAAGAAGCATGCCGCATTACGATGAGGATTCCGGTTTTTACCAGTTCACCACGGAGGCTGGGGAAAATATGCAGTTGAATCGCAACCTGATTGAGTCGATAACTAAAAAATAGAGGGCTGGCGGGTACAGACTGTTGCGTCTGAACAGTATGCCGGAATAAAGGAATGAAGCCGCCCACCCGGTTCATCAGGGTTGAAGAATCACAGGGCAGTGAAGGCGGGCAGCCTCTGGATATTACTTTAAGGCGATTCTGGCCGGTCGGCTATAAGACCATCCGCTATGGTACGTTAGTCGGAGTGTGGTATCAGACAATAATAATGACGACAGGAAAACGCTTTGTCGTGCTGTATTGTAAGCAGATTGGGCAATACTCCGTATAATTGCCTTTTTGAACGTGTTGAATGGACGAACGGATTTGAACCGGCAGATTATAGAAAACCTTAAATCTTCCCTGCCTGCGCTGGAGCTGGGAAGTGCGTTAGAACCCGATGCTGACCTCCGGGCGTATCTGGATTTCTACGCGATGTCGCCGGAACACTTCCTGCCGGGTGTTCAGCATGATATTGGCTTTCTGGAAGTGGATGGCTATAAGCTGGCTACCCATGTATGGCGTCCGGAGCATCCGGTGGGTACCGTGCTCCTTGTGCATGGCTATTATGACCACGCCGGCCTGTACGGTCATCTTGTCCGTTTCTGGCTGGAGGAAGGGTACGCCGTGATAATCCATGACCTGCCGGGGCATGGGCTGTCCTCTGGCTCAATTGCCAGTATTGACTGTTTCAGCCGTTACTCCATGGTGTTTCGTCACTGTCTTGAGTGGGCTAGGGGCAAGCTGCCCGGTCCCTGGTACCTGCAGGGACAGAGTACCGGTGGCGCCATTATCACCGATACGCTGGTGAACTACCCGGAGCTGATGGAACGCTACGATATTGCCGATGTTTTCCTGATGGCGCCTCTGGTGCGTCCGATGCTCTGGCGTATGGGGTTAGTGCAATATTTCCTGCTGCGTACATTTGTGTCGTCGGTGCCGCGTTCCCGTTCCAATAACTCCAATGATCAGGCATTTCTTGAGTTTCTGGCCAACGACCCTTTGCAATCCAATATCCTGCCGGTTGAGTGGGTCGGGGCTCTGCACCAGTGGATACGGCGTATCGAATCGTTTCGGAAACCCTGTCCTTGTTCGCCGCTGATTATCCAGGGACAACGCGATAAAACGGTCAATTGGCAGCATAACCTGAAGGTATTGAAGCGGTTGTACACAAACCCGGATGTTTTCCTCATCCCCGACGGTTGCCACCATCTGGCCAATGAAATCGAAAGTATCCGTGAACAATATTTTGAGGTAATCCGAAAACGTCTGGCAAAAAGACAGGGGTGATGTCATCAAAATGTTAACCCATGCAGGGCTCTGGCAAGACATCGTTGGGAACTCCCGTTAAAATCTCCACCTGACAATTCACCCGCCAGGGATGTAAACAAGAATAAGTAATGGGGGTTGTTGTGAAGGGTCTCACCAGATGGTTTACCGGTCGGTTACTGATATGCGCTTGTCTGTGTGTTGTAACGTCTGTACGAGCAGATGTTACGGTGCTGGATACGGTTCGCCAGCTGCATATGCAGGTATTTCGAATCGGCAGTGATCTCTTTGTTCAGCGGGGCGAGTTGGGACTGGCCGTTGATCAGCAGAGCGTGCAGGCGGAATTGCAGCAGGCAACACGCTTGCTGGAGCAGATCGTGTCTGCTGAGAGTTCCGGCATTTCAGATGAGCAGCGCGACGCATTGAAGGCATTATGGCCTGCATATGAGCGTAAAGTGGCTGATGCGGCAGCGCTGGATTTGCATGAACAGGATTTCGAGTGGGACTTCAACCTGACGTATACGGAACAGCTTCGTGAATTGGATGCCCTTCTTGAAGGTATAGCGACAAGCCTCTCTTCGACACCAGAACAGCAGCTGCTTTACCAGCAGGCCGTGCGGATCCAGTATATGGCGGCACGTTATACTGCCCGCGCTTACATTGGCGCTTTACATACGCTGGATCAGGACGGTTATTTTGACCGCGATCTCAATCTCCTGGCGGACGATATGGATCAGGCGTTGAAGCAGCTGAGTCAGGCAGGGGTGTCATCAGAACAGTTAAAGCCTGTAAGCCAGCGCTGGCGCTACATTCGTGGTCGATATCAGGATTATCAAGTTAACCTTGCACCGATGGTTGTTGCAAAACAGACGCGGACGATCGTTGATAATCTTTTACAACTGGCACGCGCACTATCAGGTTAATTGGCTGACATCATCATTTCTGTGGTTGCAGTTGCCCATCGCTGGCTTGCAGTAGCTGCTGGCAGAAGGCATTGTAACAGCGGGCATCGATAGAACAGCGTAATGTGATGGTCTCGGTGTAGAGGCGCTCCTCAATAACGCCGGAATATTGTGCCAGAAGATACTCAATGGTTTTCAGCGTGCTGTAGTCGCACTGCAGGGAAAACGTACGCTGGGGTATTTTCTCTCTGCTCTGTAACTGTTTGAGAGCATCGGCAACACCGCCGCCATAGGCTTTGACCAGACCTCCTGTGCCCAGTTTAATGCCGCCGGAATAACGTACCACCACCGCACAGACTTCACCCAGCCCGGAACCCTGTAATTGCGCCAGCATCGGCTTGCCTGCTGTTCCGCTGGGTTCTCCGTCATCACTGAATCCCCATTGCTGACCATCAATGGGGGTTCCGGCGATAAACGCTGAGCAGTGATGACGGGCGGCGGGATGTTCGGCTTTGAGCTGGCGAATGTATGCCAATGCCGCTTCTCGGCCCGGGGTGTGGGCAAGATATGTCAGGAAGCGACTCTTCTTGATGACGTCTTCCAGACAAACTGTGTTATCCGGAATAAAAAAGGGGGATATCTCAGACATGAATTACTGCATCAGTGTCATTATTTGATGACAGTTGTCGTATCTGTCACCGAGGCTCCTTTCAATGATAATGGCGCCTTTCTGTATGGCAAGTAGATGTCAGCAAGCCGTAAAAGTGATGCCTTTTAAACGACTATTTACATATAGTGATTAAAGTACAGGCGAATGGAGAGTGGGATGATGAAGCTAATAAAAACGTTCATGTTTCTACTTCTGTCACTGGTTCTGGTGGCCTGTTCCAGCATAAAAGTGGATCGTGATTTTGATCCCGGTTATCAATATACGTCGTTATCACGCTATGCATGGCTGCCTCAGGCAGATAACAAGGGTGATTATGACAAAGATAGTTTGCAGGACCGTCGCATCAGAGCGGCGGTAGACCATACACTGGCAGCACAGGGCTACGAGCAGGTGAGTCCTGATGAGGCTGATTTCCTGATTCACTACTTCACTGGAAGCAAGACGCGGCGGGATGAAACCCATGTCACCGTTGGCATGGGCTACCATACGTTGCCATGGACCATGGGCGCCAGAACGGAAACCCGGGTTCGGGATTATGAGGAAGGTCAGCTGACGCTGGATATTATTGAGCCGAGCAGTCGCCAGCTGATCTGGCGAGGTGTTGCTAAACGACGATTGCCTGAAAAATCCTCACCGGAAAAAAGAACAGCCTTCATTCAGGAAGCAGTTCAGGAAACGTTGAAGGCGTTTCCTCCGGACAGTGTTGTCAATTAATACGCGCCAAGAAAAGGCCCTTTCCTCAACAAAGAGGAAAGGGCCTTTTCTATTTAATATCTAGTGTCGTTTATTGTACCTGTTGATCCCAGTCATCACTTTGATCATCACAACGGTAGGGTTCGACACCGTCACCCAGAAAGCAGTTGTTGGCTTCCCGTATTTTAGCGGCGGCATCGTCATAGAGAAACGGCAGGGTGACATATCGGGTGCCTCGTGTCACCGGTGTGGCGGCATGCATCAGAGAACAGGAAAATACGATGGCGCCCCCAGTGGGCGCCTTGTAGCGGCGGTTCCCGTACTCCGGGAACCAAAGTTCACCGCCGTCGTAGTCTTCACTGTTGAGGTTAATGCTGATGGCAAAGCGGCGATGCGCTGTTCCCTTGGTCGTGTTGTCACGGTGTTCCTTGAAAAAGCCAGCATCACTGCTGTCGTAGCAGGCGACGATATAGCGTTCAATCCGTGTTGCCTGGAACTGGAAAGCTTTGGTGATCTCAGGCACCAGCCGGGTTCTGATCCGGTATTTCAGGGCATCCTGCAGTGATTCATCGTCAATATTGATATCCGAGCGGCGTTTGACACCGGAATCCTGCAACTCAAGGGTTTTGCCATCGACAGTACGCATAAAACCGGACGGTTCAGGCTGGCCGTCGTGGTAATACTGCATCAGGGTTTGGCAGAGGTCATCCTCCAGAATTCTTGGAACGAGCAGGACAGGGGCCCAGAGCTCAATATTGGAGGAAACATGGTGGGCGGGATCCGGCAGGCTACGCAGGGTATCAATGAAATCTTCCGGTTGATCAATGCTGCCCTTGGCAAAAACACGCAGCGTTGGATCCAGTACCAGCCAGTAGGGATAGAACACATCCTTGCCTTCGACCGTGTCATAACCTAAAGCGCCATATTCCCTCGCAATACTGGCATCCTTGTCATAGAAAATACGCTGCTTGGGAAAAGCATCCAGGGCAAGACGGTTTTCCTGATCTTTGGGATTCAGTGTGACAGCAAAACGCACGCTGTGATCATCATTGGATGTTAAATCTGCTGTTTTTATCGCGTTAAGAAATTGAATAACCGGTGGTGCAGCACAATTACCCAGGAAAACCAGGCCAACAAAGCGGCCTCCAAGGCTGGAAAAGGCAAAGCGTGGATTATAAACCGTATGGGCATAGAACCAGGGAACGGGCTCCCCCCAGGAGGGTGATTTAATAGGCATGATAAAATCTGATCCTGTTTTTTTGATTGTCTTATAGAAATTATAAGTAAAAAAAATTTTTTAATTAAAATTCGTTTTTATTTTTTATTTTTATTTTTTTATTTGTTTTGTTGTTTGTTGATTCTTTGAATTAGCGCCGACAACTGGCTATAAATTATTAAGATAACCTGCGTTTGCAGGGTTCTATTCATTCCTCAATAAAGTGTTCTGACGGAATTGTGTCGGTTTAATTAATAATTTGTTGTTTTTAATTAATAAATGATCGGATTTTTGTGTCTTTTCCTGACGCTGTCAGGAATAAAACAGGGATGTTGCCATGGCCGATGAAAACGGCGCCAGTGGTGATCAGCAGTCAGAAACCACCGGTGCTTCCGGGTCAAGCCAGGGAAGCGCTACCAAAGTTGAAGAAGTCCGTTACGAGGCGCTATCCACATCGGTAGTCAAGCCTGCGGCGGCTGATACCCAGTATTTGTTGGATGTGAATCCTGATGAAATAAGAATGGAGGTCAGGGGGCCTGACTTTGTTCTTATTTATCCCGGTGGTATTGAAGTGACCTTGCTGTTAGCAGGGGTCATGACAGCAACAGAAAAACCCCTGGAATTTAAATTTGCCGACGGCACCGTTATTACCGGCGATGAATTTATTGCCAAAGCAAATTTTGTTGAATCAGAAGATGTGCCGATTTCCACCCTGAAAGGGCTGGAGGGTGACTCGGATGAGCTGGAAGAAGCACCGGGTTCCTCTGGGCAGACGGATGCCGATGGGTCTTACAGTGAAGCTGCCGACTCAAAGAAACAGTCCCAGGCCAGCAAGGATATCAAAAAGAATGATGAAGAATTCAAGCAAAAACCGGTAGAAGAGGTGGAGCCCCGGGAAGGGGACTTCACCGAGAGCCTTGAAGCCTCAAGCTCGGCGACATCCTCCGCTACAGAGGAGGATGTCGGACCCTCCATTGCGGAAACCAATATTGATATCTCATTCTCGGTATCGGTGACCAACGTTGGCGCCCGGTCGGCCGGCCAACTGATTATTGGGGGGGGCGGTAACAATCCTTCCATCAGTCAGAGTGATCCTGAACAGCATCTGGGTACGGAGTATTTTGGTGGTGATCTGGATGGTTTGGACGGTGGCTTGCCTGATATTTCACTGAACAAAAGCAATGCGCTGGAAATCTACGGTGATGATCCGTCGCTGTTCAGCAGTACCCAGAACAGTAAAGTGTTAAATCTGCAAAATGACGCCAACATCACTGATATTGCAGCAATTTACGTTGAAAATATGCCAGATGGATGGGCGGTGTCCGGCGGTTCCGATCAGGGAGAAGGCAGCTGGCTGCTGCCCAGCCTGTCCGCATTTACCCTGAAGTTTCCCACCCAGTCAGACAGCCAGATCGTTGATCTCTCCTTCCGGGTGGTGTTCAAGGATGGCTCGGAAAATGATTACGGCATGCCGGTTGTCCTGCGTGATGCCACGGATCCTGATGATCTGGTTCTGACATCCACAGGCCTGGCTCCGCTGGTGCTGGATACCAGCCCGACCGGTGATCAGATCACCAGTGGTGATCAGGATGACATCATTCATGCCGGTGTGGGTGATGACGTGATTAATGCAGCCGGAGGTGACGACATCATCTCCGGCGGTGTGGGAAATGACACCCTGGATGGTGGCGAAGGCTCAGATACCGTTCAGTACAGTTATGAATATCTCGGCAATACGGTAGGGCCCGAGAGTGGCGTCACTGTCAGTCTGGGGTCGGGTACGGTCATGGATGATGGTTACGGAACCTCCGATACCATCAGCAACTTTGAGAATGTCACCGGAACGATCCACGACGATACCATCACCGGTAGTGAATACGTTGATGTGGATAACAATGGCGCCAATGTACTCACCGGTCTGGCGGGCGATGACACGCTGAATGGTCTGAGTGGTGATGACACCCTGATTGGCGGTGTTGGAATGGATACGCTGAATGGCGGATTCGGCAACGATGATCTGGATGGTGGAAGTGATGACGATACCCTGTTCGGTGGTGACGGTGATGACACGCTGAAAGGCGGTGCTGGTGCGGATAGCCTTGATGGTGGTAACGACACCGATACGGTGGATTACAGTGATGAAACCGGCCCTGTCCAGGTCAACCTGTCGACGAATACAGCGACGGATACCGCGGGTGATACCGACACACTGACCAATATTGAAAACGTGACAGGCAGTACAGGTGATGACCAGATTGTCGGTGACCTGGGGGCAAACGTCCTTAACGGTATAGACGGCAATGACACAATATTCGGTGGCGATGGCGCGGATACGATCAATGGCGGTTCCGGCAATGACACCATCAATGGCAACCAGGGGGATGATGTCATTGATGGGGGGACGAATGACGACACTATCCATGGCGGTTTTGGTAACGATACCCTGGACGGCGGCGACGGTATCGACACGCTGGATATGGTGGGGACTGTTACCGGCGCTTTTGATACGCCGGATGATATGACGGTGGATCTAAGCGGGTCTCCGGATGGCACAGGACCTGTCATCGTCAACAAGAGTTACGGTGGCGGCGTCAATACCGGTACCGATACAGTGACCGGTTTTGAAAATGTCATCACAGATCATGGCAATGACACCCTCATCGGTAATGATCTGGATAATGTCCTGAGCAGCGGACGTGGCGACGATACGCTGAACGGTGGTGAAGGGCACGATACGTTACTGGGGGGAACTGGTGATGACACACTGATTGGTGGCGCCGGAAACGATATTCTTGAAGGGGGCGATGATAACGATACCCTGGAGGGCGGAGCCGGTAATGATGTGCTTCGCGGTGGTGACGGTATTGATACCGTCAGTTTTGCCAGTCTCAGTAATGCGGTCAATGTTGACCTGAGTGACGGTCGTATTTCCAATGATGGCCTGGGTGGTACGGACACCATCGATTCCATCGAAAACCTGGAGGGCACCAATCTGGCCGCCCAGGGCGATATCCTGCTCGGTGATGCGTCAGACAACCAGATATTCGGTCTGGATGGCGACGACACACTGGGTGGCGGCGGTGGAACCAATACGCTGGATGGTGGGAGCGGGAGCGATACCGTCAGTTATGCCAGTGAAACCGATGACATCACGGTTGATCTGGATAATACGGGTAGCCCTGTCGTTACAGCCTCCGGTCAAGACACGCTCATTTCCATCGAAAATGTCTCCGGCGGCTCCGGCGACGATACCCTGAAAGGCACTGCAGATGATAACACTATCAGCGGTGGCGGCGGCGACGATACGCTCATAGGCCGGGCAGGTAATGATACGCTGGATGGCGGCAACCATGGTTTGATCGGTGATACCGTCGATTACAGTGGTGCATCAGGCGATGTGACGGTCAACCTTTCCACTACCGATTACACGACAGCCTTTGGTATTGGTGCCAGCACGGCCCAGGACGGTGATCTGGGTACTGATACCGTTTTGAATCTTGAAAATGTCATTGGTTCCAGCGGCGATGACACGATCATTGGGAATGCCTCAGACAATACCCTGCAGGGCGGTGCCGGCAGCGATACCTTCGTGGGTGGCGACGGCAGTGATACTTTCGATGGCGGAAGCGGGGCAGAGAGTGATACCGCCGACTATTCCCAGGTGACCGGTGATATCGCGGTTGATCTGGAAAACGATCTTGCCAGTAATGATGGCTTCAATAACACCGACACCCTGACCAGCATTGAAAATGTGACCGGCGGCGCCGGAGATGACGTGATCACCGCAGCTGAGACCGGCACAGAAGGTAATGAGCTGCGTGGTAATGCCGGTGATGATCAGCTCTCCGGCGGTGGTGGTGTTGATGTGCTGGATGGTGGGGATGGTGACGATACGCTGATCGGTGGTGCAGGTCAGGATCAGTTGATCGGTGGTGAAGGCAATGAAACCAATGGTGATACAGCCGATTACAGCAGCGCGAGCATTGCACTTCAGGTTGACCTGACCAGCGGGATTGTCGCCAATGATGGCACGGGCAGCCAGGATACGATTTCCGGTATTGAAAATGTCATGGGTGGTTCCGGTGATGACCAGCTGACCGGTAACGTTGATGACAATACGCTAACGGGTAATGGGGGTGATGATGTCCTCGATGGCGCCGGTGGCGCGGATACCCTGGAAGGCGGCTCCGGTGATGATCAGCTGACCGGAGGCAGTGGCAATGACACCCTGAATGGTGGAACCGTCGGCGAAACCAATGGTGATACTGCGGATTACAGTGCCGATTCGACCGACCTGAATGCCGATCTGGAAGCCGGCTTTGCCAGCAGTGTACTCAGTGGTAATGACACGCTTATCAGCATTGAAAATATCACGGGCGGAAGTGGTGACGACAACCTGCTGGGCGATAGCGACGATAATCAACTCCTGGGTGGTGCCGGTGATGATGTCCTGCGTGGACGGGGTGGCAGCAATACCCTCAATGGCGGTGAAGGCGGTGAGACCAAAGGTGATACGGTTGATTATTCCAACAGCACCGGTGTTGTCACGGTTGCGCTGGACGGATCACTGACGAACGCAAACGGCATTGATGCCGGAACCGATACCCTGATCGATATTGAGAATGCGACGGGCGGCAGCAACAATGACACGCTGGTCGGTAATGCAGATAACAATATCCTGAGCGGTAATGCTGGCGATGACCTGATGCGTGGCGGTGCGGGTAATGACATCTTCTATGGCGAAACGGAAGCCGGGGGCACCAACCCGATCAGCCAGGGTAGTGATACGGTCAGCTATTCACTGGCGGCAAGCGATGTCACGGTTGACCTTTCAGCGCGTTTGGCCAGTGATGATGGCGATGGTGGCAGCGACTTCCTGTATGGCATTGAGAACGTCACGGGTAGCGCTGGCCAGGATACTATCACCGGTGACGCCAATGACAATACGCTCAAAGGTGAAGGCGATAACGATACGCTGGCTGGTGGCGCCGGCGATGACATTCTTGATGGTGGCGCAGGCACCGGTGATCTGGCGGATTATAGCGACGCCGGTAACGCGATTACCGTTGATCTTGCTGCAGGTCGGGCGAGTGATGACGGCGATGGTGGAGAAGACACGCTGCTCTTCATCGAGAATGTGACCGGCGGCGGGGGCAACGATGATATCCGTGGGTCTTCGGAAGCCAATATCCTCATCGGAGGCAATGGTGATGACCTGCTCTTCGGTGGCGCCGGTGATGATGTGCTGGATGGTGGCGGTAATACCGATACTGTCACCTTCGCAGGTTATGGTCGTGGTGTTATTGCGACGCTGGCAGATAGTGGCGATGGCACGGCGACGGATGCCGGAAATACAGAAACCGATACCCTTCGAAATATTGAGAACATTACCGGAACCGGTTCTTATGGGGACACGCTGACAGGCAATAACGTCGATAATGTCCTGTCTGGTGGTGGTGGGGATGACATTCTGAACGGTGCTGCCGGTTCAGATACGCTCTACGGTGAAGGTGGCAATGACACACTTTCGGGGGGAACCGGAAGTGACACCTTCGATGGCGGATCGGAGTTGGATACGGTCACTTATGATGGTGTCACCCAGAATGTCACGGTCAATCTGCAAGCCGGCACAGGTAATGATGGTACGGGTGGCAGTGACTCATTTACCAGCATAGAGAACGTGATTGGCGGCAGCGGCAACGATACCCTGACCGGCACTGACAGCACCACGGTGGGCAATGCCCTGACCGGCGGCGCGGGGGATGACACCCTGACCGGCGGCGCCGGGGACGACACCCTGGACGGCGGCACCCACGGGGGTGAACGGTGACACGGTGGCCTTCAAGGACGGCACCAACGGTGTCACGGCGAACCTGTCGACGAACTCGGCCACGGACAGTGAGGGTGGCAGCGACACCCTGCAGAACATCGAGAACCTGACCGGCACCAGCGGCAACGACAGCCTGACCGGTGACGGCAACGCCAACACACTGATGGGGATGGGCGGTGACGACACCCTGGTGGGCGGTGCCGGCAACGATACCCTGAATGGTGGCGAGGGCGGCGAGACCAACGGTGACACGGCGGACTACAGCGCGGCGACGGCGGGCCAGGACCTCAACATCAACCTGACCAGCAGCACGGCGACGGACCAGTTCGGCGCGACGGATACCCTGCAGAACATCGAGAACGTCACCGGCGGTGGCGGCGATGACACCCTGACCGGTGACAGCAGCGCCAACGTGCTGACCGGTGGCGGTGGCGATGACATCCTGATGGGCGGCACCGGCGCGACGACCGGCAATGACACCCTGGACGGCGGCGCCCACGGCGCCAATGGCGACACGGTGGACTACAGCCAGAACAGCACCGGGGTGGAAGTGGACCTGTCGGTGTCCACCAACCAGGTGAAGGAAGGCAGTGTCTTCACCGACACCCTGCTCAACATCGAGAACGTGATCGGCACCGGCAGCGATGACGTGCTGACCGGTGATGACCAGGCCAACACCCTGACCGGCGGCGACCGGGATGACACCCTGAAGGGGAATGGCGGCGCTGACATCCTCAACGGTGGTAATCACAATGACATCCTCAACGGTGGCGCCGGTGCGGATACCCTCAACGGCGGTGCCGGCACGGATACGGCAGACTACAGCGACAATACCAATGATGTGGTGGTTGACCTGTCGGCCGCTACGGTTCGCGCCACGGAAGGCGGCCTTCTGACGGACACCCTGACCAGCATCGAGAATGTCACCGGCGGGAGCGGGAACGACACCCTGACCGGTACCGACAGCCTGACGGTAGGTAATGTGCTGGATGGCGGCGCCGGCGATGACATCCTGGCCGGTGGTCTGGGTGCGGATACGCTGATAGGTGGTGCCGACAGTGGGGCGGGTGATACGGCGGACTATACCGGGGCTACCGGTGCGGTCACGGTGGATCTGTCCGTGGCCTCTCCCCAGGCGGTGATCACCAATGAAGCGTCGGATACGCTGTCGGGCATTGAGAACATTGATGGTGCCAGCGGCCATGCCAATACCCTGACCGGCAGCGGAGTGGCCAACACCCTGCGCGGTGGCAGCCAGGATGACACCCTGAGCGGCAATGGTGGTGCGGATACCCTGGAAGGCAGCGGTGGCGCGGACACCCTGGACGGCGGTGCGGATGCGGACATCCTGGACGGGGGGGATGGCAATGACATCCTGAAGGGCGGCACCGGTGCGGATACCCTGCGTGGCGGCGCGGATGAGGATACGGCGGATTACAGTGACGCCACCACGGTGGTGACGGCGGACCTGTCAGCGGCAACCCCGCAGGCGACCGTGACAGGCGATGCCACGGATACCCTGGACAGTATCGAGAACCTGGTGGGCGGCAGCGCCGGCGACACCCTGACCGGCAGCAGCGTGGCGAACACCCTGACCGGTGGTGGTGGCGACGACACCCTGTCCGGCCTGGGGGATGACGATACCCTGGAAGGCGGTGCCGGCGATGACATCCTGCGCGGCGGAGAAGGCAGTGACACCCTGAACGGCGGCACGACCGGTGAAGTGAACGGGGACACGGCGGACTACAGCACCCACCTGCGCTCCATCACCGTGGACCTGGATGCGGGCGGAGGCAGTGGTACGGCGACGGATACCACCAGTGCTGTCGATACCCTGACCGATATTGAGAACGTCATCGGTTCGAACCAGAACGATGACATTACTGGGGATGATAACGCCAATACCCTCAGTGGCGGTGCGGATGCGGATACCCTGCGGGGGGAAGGCGGCAATGACACCCTCAACGGGGATGCCGGTGATGACATCCTGTTCGGCGGTGCGGGCACTGACAGCTTCAACGGCGGCGCGGATGTGGACACGGTCAGTTATGACGGTGTCACCCAGGACGTCACCGCCAACCTGGATACGGGCATCGGTAATGACGGGACCGGTGGCGCGGACACCTACACCGCAGTGGAGAACGTGATCGGCGGCAGCGGCAACGATACCCTGACCGGCACTGACAGCACCACGGTGGGCAATGCCCTGACCGGCGGCGCGGGGGATGACACCCTGACCGGCGGCGCCGGGGACGACACCCTGGACGGCGGCACCCACGGGGTGAACGGTGACACGGTGGCCTTCAAGGACGGCACCAACGGTGTCACGGCGAACCTGTCGACGAACTCGGCCACGGACAGTGAGGGTGGCAGCGACACCCTGCAGAACATCGAGAACCTGACCGGCACCAGCGGCAACGACAGCCTGACCGGTGACGGCAACGCCAACACACTGATGGGGATGGGCGGTGACGACACCCTGGTGGGCGGTGCCGGCAACGATACCCTGAACGGTGGCGAGGGTGGCGAGGCCAACGGTGACACGGCGGACTACAGCGCGGCGACGGCGGGCCAGGACCTCAACATCAACCTGACCAGCAGCACGGCGACGGACCAGTTCGGCGCGACGGATACCCTGCAGAACATCGAGAACGTCACCGGCGGTGGCGGCGATGACACCCTGACCGGTGACAGCAGCGCCAACGTGCTGACCGGTGGCGGTGGCGATGACATCCTGATGGGCGGCACCGGCGCGACGACCGGCAATGACACCCTGGACGGCGGCGCCCACGGCGCCAATGGCGACACGGTGGACTACAGCCAGAACAGCACCGGGGTGGAAGTGGACCTGTCGGTGTCCACCAACCAGGTGAAGGAAGGCAGTGTCTTCACCGACACCCTGCTCAACATCGAGAACGTGATCGGCACCGGCAGCGATGACGTGCTGACCGGTGATGACCAGGCCAACACCCTGACCGGCGGCGACCGGGATGACACCCTGAAGGGGAATGGCGGCGCTGACATCCTCAACGGTGGTAATCACAATGACATCCTCAACGGTGGCGCCGGTGCGGATACCCTCAACGGCGGTGCCGGCACGGATACGGCAGACTACAGCGACAATACCAATGATGTGGTGGTTGACCTGTCGGCCGCTACGGTTCGCGCCACGGAAGGCGGCCTTCTGACGGACACCCTGACCAGCATCGAGAATGTCACCGGCGGGAGCGGGAACGACACCCTGACCGGTACCGACAGCCTGACGGTAGGTAATGTGCTGGATGGCGGCGCCGGCGATGACATCCTGGCCGGTGGTCTGGGTGCGGATACGCTGATAGGTGGTGCCGACAGTGGGGCGGGTGATACGGCGGACTATACCGGGGCTACCGGTGCGGTCACGGTGGATCTGTCCGTGGCCTCTCCCCAGGCGGTGATCACCAATGAAGCGTCGGATACGCTGTCGGGCATTGAGAACATTGATGGTGCCAGCGGCCATGCCAATACCCTGACCGGCAGCGGAGTGGCCAACACCCTGCGCGGTGGCAGCCAGGATGACACCCTGAGCGGCAATGGTGGTGCGGATACCCTGGAAGGCAGCGGTGGCGCGGACACCCTGGACGGCGGTGCGGATGCGGACATCCTGGACGGGGGGGATGGCAATGACATCCTGAAGGGCGGCACCGGTGCGGATACCCTGCGTGGCGGCGCGGATGAGGATACGGCGGATTACAGTGACGCCACCACGGTGGTGACGGCGGACCTGTCAGCGGCAACCCCGCAGGCGACCGTGACAGGCGATGCCACGGATACCCTGGACAGTATCGAGAACCTGGTGGGCGGCAGCGCCGGCGACACCCTGACCGGCAGCAGCGTGGCGAACACCCTGACCGGTGGTGGTGGCGACGACACCCTGTCCGGCCTGGGGGATGACGATACCCTGGAAGGCGGTGCCGGCGATGACATCCTGCGCGGCGGAGAAGGCAGTGACACCCTGAACGGCGGCACGACCGGTGAAGTGAACGGGGACACGGCGGACTACAGCACCCACCTGCGCTCCATCACCGTGGACCTGGATGCGGGCGGAAGGGCAGTGGTACGGCGACGGATACCACCAGTGCTGTCGATACCCTGACCGATATTGAGAACGTCATCGGTTCGAACCAGAACGATGACATTACCGGTGATGACAACGCCAATACCCTCAGTGGTTGGCGCGGGATGCCGATACCCTGCGGGGTGAAGGCCGGCAATGACACCCTGAACGGGGGATGCCGGGTGATGACATCCTGTTCGGCGGATGCGGGGCACTGACAGCTTCAACGGTGGGTGCGGATGTGGGACACTGTCAGCTATGACGGTGTTCACCCAGGACGTCACCGCCAACCTGGATACGGGCATCGGTAATGACGGGCACCGGTGGCGCGGATACCTACACCGATGTGGGAGAACGTGATCGGCGGCAGCGGGCAACGATACCCTGACCGGCACTGACAGCACGACGGTGGGCAATGCCCTGACCGGCGGCGCGGGGGATGACACCCTGACCCGGCGGCGCGGGCGACGACACCCTGGACGGCGGCACCCATGGGGGTGAACGGCGACACGGTGGCCTTCAAGGACGGCACCAACGGTGTCACGGCGAACCTGTCGACGAACTCGGCCACGGACAGTGAGGGTGGCAGCGACACCCCTGCAGAACATCGAGAACCTGACCGGCACCAGCGCAACGACAGCCTGACCGGTGACGGCAACGCCAACACACTGATGGGGGATGGGCGGGTGACGACACCCTGGTGGGCGGTGCCGGCAACGATACCCTGAACGGTGGCGAGGGTGGCGAGGGCCAACGGTGACACGGCGGACTACAGCGCGCGGCGACGGCGGGCCAGGACCTCAACATCAACCTGACCAGCAGCACGGCGACGGACCAGTTCGGGCGCGACGGGATACCCTGCAGAACATCGGAGAACGTCACCGGCGGTGGCGGCGATGACACCCTGACCGGTGACAGCAGCGCCAACGTGCTGACCGGTGGCGGTGGCGATGACATCCTGATGGGCAGGCACCGGCGCGACGACCGGCAATGACACCCTGGGACGGCGGCGCCCACGGCGCCAATGGCGACACGGTGGACTACAGCCAGAACAGCACCGGGGTGGAAGTGGACCTGTCGGTGTCCACCAACCAGGTGAAGGAAGGCAGTGTCTTCACCGACACCCTGCTCAACATCGAGAACGTGATCGGCACCGGCAGCGATGACGTGCTGACCGGTGATGACCAGGCCAAACACCCTGACCGGCGGCGACCGGGATGACACCCTGAAGGGGAATGGCGGCGCTGACATCCCTCAACGGTGGTAATCACAATGACATCCTCAACGGTGGCGCCGGTGCGGATACCCTCAACGGCGGTGCCGGCACGGATACGGCAGACTACAGCGACAATACCAATGATGTGGTGGTTGACCTGTCGGCCGCTACGGTTCGCGCCACGGAAGGCGGCCTTCTGACGGACACTCCTGACCAGCATCGAGAATGTCACCGGCGGGAGCGGGAACGACACCCTGACCGGTACCGACAGCCTGACGGTAGGTAATGTGCTGGATGGCGGCGCCGGCGATGACATCCTGGCCGGTGGTCTGGGTGCGGATACGCTGATAGGTGGTGCCGACAGTGGGGCGGGTGATACGGCGGACTATACCGGGGCTACCCGGTGCGGTCACGGGTGGATCTGTCCCGTGGGCCTCTCCCCAGGCGGTGATCACCAATGAAGCGTCGGATACGCTGTCGGGCATTGAGAACATTGATGGTGCCAGCGGCCATGCCAATACCCTGACCGGCAGCGGAGTGGCCAACACCCTGCGCGGGTGGCAGCCAGGATGACACCCTGAGCGGCAATGGTGGTGCGGATACCCTGGAAGGCAGCGGTGGCGCGGACACCCTGGACGGCGGGTGCGGATGCGGACATCCTGGACGGGGGGGATGGCAATGACATCCTGAAGGGCGGCACCGGTGCGGATACCCTGCGTGGCGGCGGCGGATGAGGATACGGCGGATTACAGTGACGCCACCACGGTGGTGACGGCGGACCTGTCAGCGGCAACCCCGCAGGCGACCGTGACAGGCGATGCCACGGATACCCCTGGACAGTATCGAGAACCTGGTGGGCGGCAGCGCCGGCGACACCCTGGACCGGCAGCAGCGTGGCGAACACCCTGACCGGTGGTGGTGGCGACGACACCCTGTCCGGCCTGGGGGATGACGATACCCTGGAAGGCGGTGCCGGCGATGACATCCTGCGCGGCGGAGAAGGCAGTGACACCCTGAACGGCGGCACGACCGGTGAAGTGAACGGGGACACGGCGGACTACAGCACCCACCTGCGCTCCATCACCGTGGACCTGGATGCGGGCGGAGGCAGTGGTACGGCGACGGATACCACCAGTGCTGTCGATACCCTGACCGATATTGAGAACGTCATCGGTTCGAACCAGAACGATGACATTACCGGTGATGACAACGCCAATACCCTCAGTGGTGGCGCGGATGCCGATACCCTGCGGGGTGAAGGCGGCAATGACACCCTGAACGGGGATGCCGGTGATGACATCCTGTTCGGCGGTGCGGGCACTGACAGCTTCAACGGTGGTGCGGATGTGGACACTGTCAGCTATGACGGTGTCACCCAGGACGTCACCGCCAACCTGGATACGGGCATCGGTAATGACGGCACCGGTGGCGCGGATACCTACACCGATGTGGAGAACGTGATCGGCGGCAGCGGCAACGATACCCTGACCGGCACTGACAGCACGACGGTGGGCAATGCCCTGACCGGCGGCGCGGGGGATGACACCCTGACCGGCGGCGCCGGGGGACGACACCCTGGACGGCGGCACCCACGGGGTGAACGGTGACACGGTGGCCTTCAAGGACGGCACCAACGGTGTCACGGCGAACCTGTCGACGAACTCGGCCACGGACAGTGAGGGTGGCAGCGACACCCTGCAGAACATCGAGAACCTGACCGGCACCAGCGGCAACGACAGCCTGACCGGTGACGGCAACGCCAACACACTGATGGGGATGGGCGGTGACGACACCCTGGTGGGCGGTGCCGGCAACGATACCCTGAATGGTGGCGAGGGCGGCGAGACCAACGGTGACACGGCGGACTACAGCGCGGCGACGGCGGGCCAGGACCTCAACATCAACCTGACCAGCAGCACGGCGACGGGACCAGTTCGGCGCGACGGATACCCTGCAGAACATCGAGAACGTCACCGGCGGTGGCGGCGACGACACCCTGACCGGTGACAGCAGCGCCAACGTGCTGACCGGTGGCGGGGGCGATGACACCCTGATGGGCGGCACCGGCGCGACGACCGGCAATGACACCCTGGACGGCGGCGCCCACGGCGCCAATGGCGACACCGTCAGTTACGCCCAGAACAGTGCATGGGTTTCGGTTGATCTTTCTGCGACGAGTGATCAGGTCCGTGAAGCAGGTGCTTTGACGGATACCTTGATCAATATTGAAAATGTCATTGGTTCTGTTGCCGACGATACGTTGACGGGCAATACCTTGGCCAATGTCTTGTCGGGTGGTGATGGCGATGACGTTTTAAGTGGTAATGAGGGCGCTGATACCCTCAACGGCGGCAATGACAACGATATTCTCAATGGTGGCGCCGGTATTGATACCCTCGATGGTGGTGCTGGCATCGATACGGCGGACTACAGCAGCAATACCAATGATGTAGTGGTTGACCTTTCGGCAGGTACTGTGCGGGCCACGGAAGGTGGCGTACTGACAGATACATTGACCAGTATCGAAAATGTCACTGGTGGTAGTGGCAACGATACCCTGACCGGTGATGATTCCGTTAATGTCCTTGATGGCGGTGCGGGTGATGACACCCTGAAAGGTGGCCTGGGAGCCGATGATCTGAATGGCGGCAGCAATACCGCCATTGGTGATACTGTCGATTACACGGATGCGACCGGTGCCGTTACCGTCGATTTGTCCGTCGCTTCGCCACAGGCGCTCATTGTTGGGGAATCTTCAGACACATTGTCCAACATAGAGAATATTGACGGAGCCAGTAGTCATGCTAACACGCTGACCGGCAGCAGTGTGGCTAACACCCTGCGGGGAGGCAGCCAGGACGATACCCTGAGTGGCAATGCGGGGACTGATACCCTGGAAGGCGGTGCCGGCGCTGATACCCTGAGCGGTGGTGCGGATGCAGATACCCTGGACGGTGGAGATGGTAACGATATCCTGAAGGGTGGCACTGGTGCGGATACCCTGCGTGGCGGCGCGGATGAGGATACGGCGGATTACAGTGACGTCACCACGGTGGTAACGGCAGACCTGTCGGCAGCTTCTCCACAAGCCATTGTTACCGGTGATGCCACCGATACCCTGGACAGTATTGAGAATCTGATTGGAGGGAGTGGAAACGACAGCCTGACCGGTAGTAGCGCGGCCAATACGTTACAGGGGGGGGATGGTGATGACACACTGTCCGGTTTAGGTGATGCAGATACCCTGGAGGGTGGCGATGGTGATGACACGTTACGTGGTGGCGAGGGCAGTGACACGCTAACCGGCGGTAACAGTGGTGAAACCAATGGTGATACTGCCGATTACAGCACCCACCTGAGAAAAATTACGGTTGATCTGGATACCGGTAGCGGTAGTGGTTCAGCGACTGACAGCACCTCAGACGTAGATACGTTAACAGGGATAGAAAATGTTATTGGCACCAACTGGGACGATGACATTACTGGTGATAACAACGTCAATACCCTGAGTGGTGGTGGTGATGCGGATACCCTTCGGGGGGAAGGCGGCAATGATACCCTGCAGGGTGGTGCTGGTAATGACACGCTGATTGGTGGCAGTGGTAATGACACCTTTGATGGCGGTGATGATATCGATACGGCCAGCTATGCGGACAGTCTTGTTGATATCAGTGCCAACCTGAAGACAGGATCAGGTAGTGATGGGCTGGGTGGAGTTGATACTTATGTCGCCATAGAGAATGTTATCGGCGGTGCGGGTGATGACACCCTGATCGGGTCAGACAGTAGCACCGTAGGCAACCAACTCACCGGAGGTGATGGCGACGATACGCTCACCGGCGGCGGCGGTGACGACATTCTGGATGGTGGTGAAACCGATGAAACCCTGGGTGATACGGTTGACTTCAGTGATACCGGTAGCGTAGGGGTAACCGCGAGCCTTGCCGATGGTACCGCCACTGACAGCCTGGGTGGCAATGATACCCTGCTTAACATCGAGAACCTCACCGGCACCAATGATGCAGACAGCCTGACCGGTGATGCCAGCGCCAATACCCTGAAAGGCATGGAGGGTGATGACACCCTGGTCGGCGGTGATGGAAATGACACACTGAATGGTGGGGAAGGGGCTGAAACCAACGGTGATACAGCCGATTACAGCGCCGCTACGGTTGGTCAGGATCTGACTATAAATCTCAGTAGCAGTACCGCCACCGACCAGTTTGGTGCGACGGATACGCTTCAGGATATTGAGAATGTCACGGCCGGTGCCGGTGATGACACCCTGACTGGCGACAACGGGAATAATGTTCTTACCGGTAATGCCGGTGATGACGTGCTGTCTGGCGGTGTGGGTTCGTCCACCGGTGCAGATACCCTCAATGGGGGTGCTCACGGTGCAGGTGGCGATACGGTCGATTACAGCCTCAATACCAGCGGCGTGGAAGTAGACCTGTCTGCCAGTAGCAATCAGGTGAAGGAAGGCGGTCTTGCGACGGACACCCTGATTGATATCGAAAATGTGAATGGTACCGGCAGTGATGATTTGTTAACCGGTGATGGTGAGGCGAATGTTCTCTCCGGCAATGGCGGTGCGGATACCCTGCGAGGCAATGGCGGGAATGACACTCTCAATGGTGGCGCGGAAAACGATATTCTGAATGGCGGGGCCGGTATCGATACCCTCAATGGTGGTGCAGGGAATGATACCGCGGATTACAGCAACAACACGGAGGTTGTGACGGTCAACCTTTCCCTCACCAATAACAAGGTGACAGAAAATGGCCTGATAACGGATATTCTCGACAGTATTGAAAATGTCACCGGTGGTTCTGCCGGCGATACCCTGACGGGTGATGGCAATGCCAACGTCCTGAAAGGCGGGGACGGTGATGATGTTCTGGCCGGCGGTCTTGGCGGTGACACACTGGAAGGCGGCGATAATGATACCGGTGGTGATACCGCTGACTACACCTCTGCAGGTGGATCCGTCACCATTGACCTGTCAGTTGCCTCACCGACGGCCATTGTGACGGGGGATGCACCGGATTCGCTGGTCGGCATAGAAAATATCTGGGGCGGCAATCTGGGCAACAGCCTGACGGGTGATAACCAGAATAACCTCCTGCGCGGTGGAACACTGACCGATACCCTGATCGGTAATGGGGGCGCTGATACACTGGAAGGCCTGGCAGGCGCTGACAGCCTTGAGGGTGGTGCCGGAGACGATACCCTGGATGGCGGGGACGGTGATGACACCCTCAAAGGCGGATTGGGTGCTGATATATTGCGCGGTGGTTTGGATAACGACACCGCCGATTACAGTGACGCGATAGGCAATGTGGATGCGGATCTGTCTGCGGCCACTCCCCAGGCAGTCGTATCCGGTGACGCAACAGATACGCTGGAAAGCATTGAAAACCTGATCGGTGGTACCGGCGATGATTCGCTGACCGGGAACAGCCTTGCCAATACCCTGCAGGGCGGCAGCGGTACCGACACATTATCCGGTAACGACGGCGATGATGTGCTCGAAGGCGGCGATGGTGATGACACGCTCAGCGGCGGTGAAGGCAGTGATACCCTGCGTGGCGGCGAGAACCTGGAAACCAATGGCGATACGGCTGATTACAGCGGACACCTGCGTGCTATTACCGTCAACCTGGATGCAGGCACTGCCACCGATGCCACAACGGATGTTGATACGCTGGTCGATATCGAAAATGTCATCGGGTCAACCCGTGGTGACACGCTCATCGGGGATGCGGATAACAATACGCTCAATGGCGGTGATGGTGGTGATACCTTCACTGGTGGTGCCGGTAACGATGTGATTATCGGCGGTGATGATGCCAGCACGGATGTGGTGGATTATTCTGCAGAAACAGCCAATGTCACCATCGATCTGGAAAACCAGTCTCTCAATAATGACGGCCAGGGCGGCAGGGATACATTAACTGGTATAGAAGAATTCATCGGCGGTTCCGGTAGTGACACCATCAGTGGTGACAGTAATGCTCAAACCATTAAAGGCGGAAGCGGCAACGATATCCTTAATGGACGTGATGGTGATGACACCCTCATCGGTGGCAGTAATGACGACACGCTGTCAGGTGGAGCCGGGCAGGATACATTGACCGGAGGGGGTGGTAACGACACGGTCGATTACAGCTATCAAACGACAGAAGTCGTAACAGTAAACCTTGCCACCAACCAGGCCACAGAAGGCAGTATCACAGAAACCCTGAGCAGTATCGAGAATGCTATCGGTGGTGCGTTGAACGATACGCTGACCGGCAGTGATGTCGCCAACAACCTGAATGGCGGTGGTGGTGATGACATCCTCCGGGGCGGTGATGGTGCTGACACCCTTGATGGCGGCACCACTGGCGAGACCAACGGTGATACCGCTGATTACAGTCTGGATAGCGGTGGGGTTACGATTGATCTTGATGGTATTTCGACGGATGGGAATGGCGATCAGGATACCCTGCTCAATATAGAAAATGTCATAGGCAGTAATCACGATGATTCCCTGACCGGTAACAACAGTATCAATAATCTGCAGGGCGGATTAGGTAACGATTTCCTTTCCGGTGAAGATGGCGCGGATACCCTGGATGGCGGTGGTGAGAACGATACACTGAGAGGCGGTGATGGTGCAGATACCCTGCAGGGCGGATCAGGTATTGATACCGCCGATTACAGCCAGGATGGTCTGGCAGGTATCACCGTCGATCTTTCCGTTGAAGCGGGCATGACACCTGCCACTGCCATTGATGGTTCCGGCACGACCGACTCCCTGTACAGCATTGAAAATATTATCGGCAGCCAGGGTGCGGATACGATAACGGGTAATGATCAAGCCAACCTGCTCCAGGGCGGTGATGGCGCAGATACCCTTAGCGGTGGCGCCGAAGATGACACGCTGGAAGGTCAGGTGGGTGATGACATCCTGAAGGGCGGTGCAGGTGATGATACGCTGGATGGCGGCGCTGGTCTGGAAGATACCGCAGATTACAGTGATGAAACCGGTAATGTCACCGTTAACCTCTCAGCGTCTGCACCCCAGGCAACGGATGGCACCGGTGGTTCTGACACATTAATCGGCATCGAAAATGTCAACGGTGGCTCCGGAGATGATCAGCTGACCGGGGATGCCAATGAAAACCGGCTCGATGGTGGCGCAGGGAATGATACGCTGGTTGGCGGTCAGGGGGCTGATGAGCTGATCGGCGGTGATGATATTGATACTGCGGATTACAGCTCCAGTAACCTGTTTGTGAATGTCAACCTGCAGACAGGTACGGCATCGGCCGACGGCTTCGGTTTCTCCGATACGCTCAGTGGCATTGAAAATGTCATCGGCAGTAATGGTGATGACACCCTGACCGGTAACACAGAGGACAATGAACTGTCAGGTGGTCTTGGCAGTGACACCTTCTCCGGTGGCCAGGGGAATGACACGTTCCGTGGCGGCAGTGACGGCAGTGCCGAAAACACTGTCGATTATACCAATGCAGCCGGAGCCGTGACCGCCAGCCTGACGGATGGCATGGCAACGGATGACGGTGACAGTGGGCAGGATACGTTCTTTGATATCGACAATATCCGGGGCAGTGGGAATGATGATTTTCTCACCGGCGATGGCAATGCCAACGATCTCTATGGTGGTGCGGGTGATGACAATCTCAAGGGCCGTGCCGGGAATGATCGCCTCGAAGGTGGCGCCAATACGGCGGTAGGTGATACCGCCGACTATTCCCTGGCCGCCAATGCCGTCAATGCAAATCTTTCCATCAACAAGGCAACGGATGATGGGGATTCCGGTCAGGATGACTTGATTGAGATTGAAAACCTCATCGGCAGTAGCTCCAACGATGTGCTGACGGGGGATGGTAACGCCAATACCCTGCAGGGCATGAATGGCAACGATACCCTGAATGGTGGGGCGGGTGCCGATACGCTTGAGGGCGGGGATGGCTCTGACACACTCATCGGTGGTGCAGGGGCTGACAGTCTTGATGGTGGTACGGGTACTGGCATCGATACGGTGGATTATTCCTCCGATCTGGATGGCAACAGCGATACGATCGGCGTCATCCTTGACCTGTCAGCCACATCCAATCATGCCACTGATGGTAGTGGTTCTATTGATCAGGTCACAAATATTGAAAATGTCATCGGCAGTAACTTCAAGGATACCCTGACCGGTGATGCCGGTATTAACACCCTGTCCGGTGGACTTGAGGATGACATCCTGGCCGGCGGCGCCGGTGCTGACACGCTGGATGGTGGCAGCGAAGGCAGTGGCGGTGATACGGCGGATTACACCAACGCTTCCGGTTTTGTCACGGCAGATCTGTCTGGTTCCACTGATACTGCCATTGTTGATGGTGATGCCACCGATACGCTCATTGATATTGAAAACATTACCGGTAGCGCGTTTGCCGATACCCTGACCGGAGATGGTGGAGCCAATACGTTATTAGGCAATGATGATGATGACACCCTGAGTGGTGGCGGTGGCGACGATACGCTGGAAGGCGGTCTGGGGGCCGATACCCTGGATGGCGGTCAGGCCGCCGATACACTCCGGGGTGATGCCGGCGATGATACGCTGACCGGTGGCAGTGGTGATGACATCCTCGAAGGTGGGGATGATGCGGATATCCTTGAGGGAGGCTCCGGTGCTGATCAGCTCAGAGGTGGCGATGGAACGGATACGGCGGATTACAGTAATGATGCCAACAGCATAACCGTTGACCTCGCCGCAGCGACTCCCAATGCGACGGATGGTTCAGGTTCTACTGATACGTTGGATAGTATCGAAAACATTATTGGTAGTGCCGGTGGTGACACGATTACCGGTGATGATCAGGTTAACCTGTTGCAGGGCGGTGATGGCAACGACATCTTGCGGGGTGGTGGTGCGGGTGACACCCTGGAAGGTGGCAATAATGCTGATACCCTTTATGGCGATGCTGGCGATGACACCCTGGAAGGTGGCAGTGGCGCCGATACCCTGGATGGTGGTATCGGCAGCGACACACTGAATGGCGGTGGCGGTAACGATACGGCGGACTACAGCCTGGCATCGGGCAGTGTGAATGCTGATATTTCCGGGCCAACGGATACCGTCACCGTGGGCAGTGACACCGATACCCTGATCAGTATTGAAAATATCACGGGCAGTACGCACGCCGATGTCATTACTGGCGATGACGGCGTGAATATCCTGCGTGGTAATGCAGACAACGATACCCTCTACGGTAATGCTGAAGACGATGAGCTGTATGGTGAAGACGGCGATGATACGCTGATTGGCGGCAGTGGCAGTGATGTGCTCAATGGCGGTGAAGGCAGTGAAACGAACGGTGATACTGTCGATTACACCAGCCATGGCCGTATCGTTAACGTTGATCTCAGTGCCGGAACGGCCACTGATGGCACGGCGGATACTGATACCCTGACCGACATCGAAAACATCAAGGGCAGCGGACTGGGTGATACGCTGACCGGTGATCTTAACGCCAATGTCATCGAAGGCCAGAATGGCAACGATACCATCAACGGTAACGCCGGTGCTGACACCCTGATGGGCGGCAGTGGTGATGACATCCTGATTGGCGGCCTCGGCAGCGATACGCTCAATGGTGGCACGACCGGTGAAACGGATGGTGATACCGCCGACTACAGCAGCGCAGCCAATTCGGTGAATGCAGATCTTTCCCTTGGTACTCCCCAGGCCACTGTCAGCGGTGATGCGACGGATACGCTGATCAGCATAGAAAACCTCCGTGGCAGTGACCATGCCGATACCCTGACGGGCGACGATAACGACAATGATCTCTATGGCGGTGATTCCGCCGATACGCTGACCGGTAATGGCGGTGTTGACCTGCTCTATGGCGAAAGCGGTGATGACGTGCTTGTGGGGGGCGATGGTAATGACACGCTGAATGGTGGCACTGGCGGTGAATCGGCGGGAGATACTGCGGATTACAGTGCCAGGACCACCGCTGTCACTATCAACCTGCAAAACCAGGCACTCAATAATGATGGTAACGGCGGTCAGGATACCCTGGTCAATGTGGAAAACATTACCGGTGGCAGTGCGGGTGACACCCTGACCGGTGATAGCGGTAATAACGTGCTGACCGGTAACGATGGGGATGACACCCTGGCCGGTGGCGGAGGTAATGACCGTCTGGTGGGCGGTGGCGGTTCTGATGTGGATACGGCGGACTACAGCAATGCGGCAGGCATTGTGGTTGCCAGTCTGGCGGATTCGGAAGCGACCGTGGATGGTGACGGCGGCACGGATGAGCTCATTGATATTGAAAACCTGATTGGCGGTGGCAGTAACGACACGCTGACCGGTGACACGGAGGTTAACCTGTTGCAGGGCGGTGCTGGCAACGACATCCTGAACGGGGGCGCGGGCGGAGATACTCTGGAAGGCGGGGACAACGACGATACCCTGACCGGTGGTGCCGGTATTGATATTCTCCGTGGGGGCAATGGCACGGATACCGCCGATTACACCGATGCGTTGAATGGTGTCACCGTTGACTTAACCGCAGGAGCCAACCAGGCGTCTAATGACGGCTATTTCACCAGTGACACACTGGACAGCATCGAGAATGTGACCGGTAGCCAGAATGCGGATTCCCTGACGGGGGATGCCGAAAACAACGTCCTGACCGGGTTGGGCGGGGCAGACACGCTGTCCGGTGGTATTGGTGTTGACACCCTGGATGGTGGTACCGGCGATGACATCCTGACGGGTGGTACGGGCGGTGATACCCTGTTAGGGGGGGCGGGTAATGATGACCTGACCGGTGAGGAAGGTGCTGACACCCTTGAAGGGGGTGACAACGATGACACACTGCGCGGCGGTAGCGGCAATGACACCCTGAAAGGCGATGCGGGTACCGATACCGTCGATTACAGTGGTGTAACCGGCATTGTGAATGCCAACCTGTTTACCAATCTGGCGACCAGTGATGGTGACGGTGGTCAGGATACCTTCGAAAACATTGAAAACCTGATTGGCGGTACCCAGGGGGATACACTGACCGGTAATAACCTGGGTAACCGGTTGGAAGGGCGTGAAGGCAACGACATCCTCAAGGGGGGGGCTGGGTGATGATGTCCTCATCGGTGGTGATGATGTCGGCACAAGGGATCGTGTTGATTATGATGATGCGCTGAACAGTGTCACGGTCAACCTGACGAATGGAACAGCCTCCGGTGCTAATGGCAATGATACTTTGACCGGCATTGAGGATATCAGGGGCAGTAATCATGATGACATCCTGACCGGCAGTAGTGTCGCCAATGTCATTGAAGGACTGGATGGCGCTGACACCATCCGCGGCGAAGATGCTGCGGATACGCTCCACGGTGGAAATCAGAACGACACGCTCTATGGTGGCGATGGCGATGACACCGTCAATGGCGATGCCAATGATGACACCATCAGCGGTGGTGCCGGAAACGATACCCTGAATGGTGGCGCTGATTTCGATACACTGGATTACAGTGACTACAGCAACGATCTGACCGTTAACCTCAATCTCACCCAGGTCAACGCAGGTGTTGGTGATGTGGATACCATCAGCAACTTTGAAGCGGCGACTACCGGCAGTGGCAACGACACACTGGTCGGGACCACGGCAGCCAATACACTAACGGGTAATGCAGGTACAGATAGCCTCACTGGCGGTGATGGAGATGACACGCTCAATGGCGGTGCTGGTGACGATACCTTCATCGAAGGCGCCGGCAGTGACACCATTGATGGTGGTGCCGATACGGATACCGTGGATTACAGCAGCCTGGGTGCCGGTCAGTCTGTTCAGGCGACGCTGGTACTGGGCGGTGATGGCACCGCAGTATCCGGTGCCGATACCGATATCCTGCGTAATATTGAAAATATCATTGGTACCAACGGTAACGATACCCTGACCGGTAATGCGGTCATCAACGAACTGACCGGTGGACTGGGGGACGATACGCTCACCGGCGGAGCGGGTAGCGATATCCTCAATGGCGGTGACAATACCGACCGTGACACGGCGGATTATTCCTCGAATACCAGCACACAGGGCATTGTTATCAACCTGGGTAACCAGGCGTTGAATAACGATGGTCAAAGTGGTGTGGATACGCTGACCGGTATTGAAATTATTCGCGGTGGTGCCGGTGATGACCAGATTACCGGTGATGCGGAGGACAATGATTTCTACGGAAACGGTGGTGCCGATACCCTGATTGGTAGCAATGGTAACGACAACCTCTACGGTGGTGACCAGAATGACACGCTGAGAGGGGGGAGACGGTATTGACCTGCTGGATGGTGGCTCAGGCACGGATACGGCGGATTACACCGATGCGACCGGTGATGTTGAAGTCAATCTCACCACCAACCGGGCCAGGGAAGGTGGCATCCTGACCGATTCCCTGAATGAGGTTGAGAATATCCTGTCCGGCGCTCATAACGATACGCTGGTCGGCAGTGGCGGCGCCAATCGCATTGAAGGCGGGCAGGGTAATGACAGCATTACCGGCGGTGCCAGTGATGACCAGCTGTTTGGTAATGAAGGTGCGGATACCTTTATCGAGAGTTTCGCCAGTGACAGTGACACCATAGATGGTGGCACAGAAGTCGACACGGTTGATTACAGCGGTGTGACAGGCAATCAGCTCACGGTTGACCTGGATAATGGTTCGGGAGGGGATACCGGTTCCGCCACTTTCAGTGGAAACCCCGGGGTTACTGACACCTTGATCGACATTGAGAATGTCACCGGCACCGATGCAAACGATGACATCACCGGCAACAGTAAGGATAACGTGCTGGCCGGCGGCGGTGGTGATGACCGGCTGGTCGGTGAGGCGGGTGATGATACCCTTGACGGCGGCGCTGAAGGCTCTGGCGGTGATACGGCCGATTACGGTTACCAAACCAACGACATCATCATCAACCTGGCGGATAACACCAATAACAATGATGGCCATGGTGGACAGGATACCCACATTGATATTGAGAATGTCACCGGTGGCTCTGGCAACGATACCCTGACCGGCGATACACAGGACAATACCCTCGATGGTGGAGCAGGCAATGATACGCTTGCCGGTGGTGCCGGTGACGATACCCTGAACGGTAATGGCGATATTGATACGGTGGACTACAGCAGCGCTGTTTCAGGCCTGACGGTTGATCTGTCCAGCGCCGCCCTGGTGAATGATACGCTGGGTGGCCAGGATACCCTGCAGTCCATTGAAAACATTATTGGCGGCGATTCTGCGGATACCCTGACAGGTAGCAATGTTGCCAATGTGATTCAGGGAGGCCTGGGAGGTGATACGCTCAGTGGCCTCGAAGGAAACGATACCCTTGAAGGGGGGGATGGTGATGACACCCTGAACGGTGGCAATGACATTGACACACTTCGGGGCGGAAACAATGACGATACCCTGATCGGCGGCGCTGGCAACGATAACCTCTTTGGTGACGGTGGCAATGATACCGCCGATTACAGCGCACAAACACAGGCCGTTACCATCAACCTGTCCAACCAGACTGTCAATAATGATGGACAGGGTGGCAGGGATACACTGTCCAGTGTCGAGAATCTTTCCGGTGGTTCCAACAATGATACTCTGACGGGCGATAACCTTGGCAACATTCTCCATGGTAATGCGGGTAATGACGTTCTGAGCGGCGGTGGTGGTGCTGATCAGCTCTTTGGTGATGCGGATGACGACACCCTGCGGGGCGGTGCCGGCAGCGATACGCTGGATGGTGGTGGTGGCACCGGCGATACCGCCGATTACACCGGACACGGCAGTGCGGTAACCGTCACGCTGACGAACGGCGGTGCCGGCAGTGGTACGGCGACGGATGCGGGTACCAGTGATACCGATACGCTGGCAGGCATAGAAAACATTACCGGCAGTAGTGGCGATGACACGTTAACCGGGAATGACCTGGCGAATGTTCTCAATGGTGGAGATGGTGCAGATACGCTTAAAGGCGGCGATGGTGCGGATATCCTGCGGGGTGGGAATGAAAGCACCGATACCAGCAATGCCGATGTGGCTGATTACAGTGGTGCTACCGGTGCGCTGACCATTGACCTTGCCAGTGAGGAAGCCAGCAATGACGGCTATGGTAACCGCGATGATGTGATTGATATTGAGCGTGTCATTGGTACGTCGCATGATGACTCGATTCGTGGTGATGCGGTCAGCAACCATCTGACCGGCGGAGATGGCAACGATACCCTTTATGGTGCCGGCGGTGTTGATACCCTCACAGGTGGTGATGATGTGGGAACTGTTGATACCGTGGATTACAGCAGTGCAGGTAGCTTTGTTAATGTGGATTTGTCGTCGGGTGTCGCTTCCAATGACGGTGATGGTTCCAACGACATCCTGGTGGGTATTGAGAACGTTATTGGTACCAGTAATGGTGACACGATCACCGGGGATGACAATGCCAACAAGCTGGAAGGTGGCAATGGCGCTGACACACTGACAGGTAATGGTGGTGATGATGAGCTGCTGGGTGGTGAGGGTAACGACATCCTCGATGGCGGCCTCGGGGCGGATACGCTGAATGGTGGGCTAGGTAACGATCGGGTTGATTACAGCGCGTTCACCGGTTCACTGGCCATTGACCGCTCCGGTGGTGGTAATAGTTTCCAGGTGGATCTGGGTGGTGGCAACATTGATACGTTGATCAGTATTGAAGACCTGGTGCTGGGCGAAGGGGATGACTACATCATTGGCGACAACAATGATAACCGTTATGACGGCGGTATTGGTAATGACACCCTCGAAGGCCGTGGCGGTAATGACATCCTCAATGGTGATGAAGGTAACGATACACTTCAGGGCGGTGCCGGCAGCGATACCATGGACGGGGGGGAAAGTGCCAACGACAACGATACCCTCGATTACTCTGATACAACGGCCGGACTGACTATCGACCTGGGTGCATCGACTGTTGTGGATGTAGGTCGTGGTACTGACATTATTGCCAACTTTGAATCTGCCAACGGTGGTTCCGGTAATGACACGCTGATTGGTACCGCTGAAGTCAATATCCTCGATGGCCAGGGAGGTGATGACACCCTCTACGGTAAGGCCGGCTCCGATACCCTCATAGGTGGTGCTCATGGCAGTGTTGGTGACACCGTGGATTACAGCTCCCACGGTAGTAATGTCACCGTCACGTTGGGTGCGGGTGGTGACGGTACGGCTTCCGATGGCACTGATACCGATACGCTGCAGGGCATTGAAAACATCAATGGTTCATCCGGTAGTGATACGCTGACGGGCAATGATGAAGTAAACACCATCAATGGTAATGGCGGTGTGGATACCATCCATGCCGGCGGTGCTGCGGATATCGTGAATGGTGGCGACGGTGCAGACATTATCAATGGTGATGCCGGTGCTGACATCATTCACGGTGATGGTGATGGCGATACCATCAATGGTGGTAATGATGACGATACGCTTTATGGTGATGCCGGCAATGACACGCTGAACGGTGATGCCGGTGATGACACCCTCTATGGCGGTACGGGTAACGATACGCTGAATGGTGGTACGGAATCGACCAATGGCGATACCGTTGATTACAGCGGAAAAGGTGCTATCACCGTTGATATGACGCTGGGCAGCAACCAGGTCAGCAATGATGGTGAAGGTGGTCAGGATACGCTGATTGAAATAGAGAACATTATCGGCACCAGCGGCAACGACAGTATTACCGGGAATGCTGACAATAACCGGTTTGAGGGTGGCGATGGTTCTGACACCCTGAATGGTAATGCCGGTAATGACACCCTTCTGGGAGGCGGTGGTGTCGATACCATTGATGGTGGTGCCGACAACGACACCATTGAAGGTAACGATGCGAATGACGTCCTGACAGGTGGCCAGGGTGAGGACTTCCTGAAAGGTGGTGCAGGTGAGGATACCCTACTGGGCGGCGATGATGACGATACGCTTTGGGGAGAAGGGGATAACGATACGATTGACGGTGGTGCCGGTAACGACAACATTAATGGTGGTAGCGGTACTGACACCCTGCTGCTGACTGGCGCTACTCAGGCGGTAGACATCGACCTCGGCAGCGGTACGGCGACCAATGACGGTTATGGTACCAGCGATAGCAGCATTATATTTATCGAAAATGTCACACTGGGCGGCAATGGTGGTGTGGTAACCGGTACCACCGGTGTGAATGTACTGACCGGCAGCACGGGTGTGGATGAATTCCATGGCAATAGCGGGAATGACACCCTGCTCGGGAATGAAAATAATGACAGGCTTTATGGTGATGCCGGGGCGGACACTCTGCTGGGTGGAGCCGGTGACGACATCATCGAAGGCGGTACTGAAAACGATATCCTGCGTGGTGAAGACGATAACGATACCCTGCGTGGCGATGCCGGTCAGGATCAGTTATTTGGCGATGCCGGTGTCGATACCCTGGAAGGGGGAGATGATGCCGATACCCTGGAAGGTGGCGATGATGGCGACTTCCTCTATGGTGGTGCTGGCGCAGATACCCTGAGAGGTGACGCGGGCGGGGATCAACTCAATGGCGATGCCGGAGATGACAACCTCGACGGTGGTGCGGGAGCGGATACGCTCAATGGCGGTGATGATAACGATACCCTGACCGGTGGTACCGAAGACGATACCCTCAATGGTGATGCCGGTGATGATACGCTGATCGGCGGTGCAGGGAATGACATCCTTAACGGCGGCGCAGGCACGGAAGACTGGGCGGATTACAGCAGCGTGGCCGGCAATGTGGTGGCGGATCTCAGCGACACCGTTGGCACCAATGCCCAGGATGGCGAAGGTTTCAGCGATACCCTCAGTAATATCGAACATATCCGGGGCAGTGCCCAGATCGATGACCTTACCGGTGATGGCAGTGCCAACCATTTTATAGGCAATGGTGGTGATGACATCCTTTCCGGTGGCGGTGGCGCGGATCATCTGGAGGGCGGTAATGGCAATGATTATCTCACCGGTGGTGCAGGCGCTGATACCCTCGACGGAGGAGAAGAAGCGGGGGATAACGATACGGTTGATTATGCCAGCGAGACGGCCACGGTCACCGTAGATCTCGCCTCAGCTTCCCAGACAGCCACTGTCAGCGCAGTCACTGACAATCTCTTTGGTATTGAAAGCGCGGTAGGCGGTAGTGGCGATGATACGCTGACAGGGAATGGCGATGCTAACACCCTGACCGGTAATGCTGGCAATGATGTAATCAACGGCGGTGCCGGAAACGATACCCTGAATGGCGGTGATAATGATGACACGCTCAATGGTGGTCAGGGCAATGACAGCATTGACGGTGGCAGCGGTAATAATGACCTGCTGGATCTGAGTACGGCGACCCACAGCATCAACCTGGATCTGGGGGATGGTGAAGCCGTGCAGGATGGATACGGGTCTTCTGACAGTACCATTACGGGGATTGAACACGTCACCGGTGGTGCGCAAGCTGACAATATCACCGGGAATGCTGCAAATAATATCCTGCGTGGCGGTGGTGCGGCAGACCGGCTGTCCGGTGGTAATGGCGCCGATACACTCTATGGTGACGGTGGTGCCGATACGCTGGAAGGCAATGGCGGAGATGACACCATCTACGGTGGTGATGGTGATGACACGATTACTTATGCCGATGCAGGTGCCGTCACCGTCAACCTTGCCACCAACAGCGCGACAGGTGAAGGCAATGACAGCATCTATGAAATCGAGAATGTTATCGGCAGCTTCTCGAACGACACCCTGATAGGGGATAGTGGTGCGAATAACCTTAACGGCAGTAATGGTGATGACACCCTGAAAGGTGGCGGGGGAGACGATGTGCTGGATGGCGGAGATCACAATAGCCTGGGCGACACCGTGGACTACAGTGATGCCACCGGCGTTGTTACCGTCAACCTTGCGGGACAAACTGGCAGTAGTACGGATCAGGGCAGTGACACCCTCAATAATATTGAGAACATTGTGGGTAGTAACCAGGGTGATACGCTGACGGGAAGCACAGTCAACAATACGATCAGCGCGGGTACTGGAAATGACACCATTTACGCGACCGATGGCAGTGATACCCTGGACGGTGGCGGAGATACCGACACCGTGGATTACAACTCGGCCCATTTCAATGGTTCCGGAACTGGTATCACCGTCATTCTGAACGGTGCGTCCAACGGCTCAGCCATCCACGGCAGTGATACCGATACCCTGAAAAATATCGAAAATGTCATTGGCACCAGCAATGCTGATGCCATAACCGGTGATAATGCCAATAACACGCTGACAGGGCTGGCGGGCAATGACGTATTAAAAGCAGGCCTGGGCACCGACACGCTGGATGGTGGTGATGATACGGATACCGCCGATTACAGCGGACATGCCAACGCGGGAATCACTGTGGTGCTCAATGGCAGTGGGGTGGGCACGGTGAATGATGGCACGTACACCGATACGCTGCGTAATATCGAGAATATTACGGCGACAGACGGTGTTGATACCATTACAGGTGATGATGAAGACAATGTGATCAAAGCGGGTGCGCAGAATGACACCATTCACTCCAGTGGCGGTACCGATACCATTGATGGCCGCAGTGGCAGTGACACCCTCAATTACAGCACCAATGCCAGTGGCCTGACCGTAACCCTGAACGGTGTATCGAATGGTACTGTTTCCAAGGGAGGCAATACCGATACGGTGAAAAATGTTGAGAATATCATTGGTACCAGTGGTATTGACACCATGACCGGTGATGGCAGCAATAACAGCTTTGAAGGTAATGGTAACAACGATACTTTCTTTGGCAGTGCCGGTAATGACACGCTCGATGGCGGTGCTGACACGGACACGGTTAATTACTCAACGATTACTGGTGGCGTGACAGTGACACTGGTGGATGCAGGTGATGGTTCAGCCACCAAGACCACGGGTACGGATACCCTGAGGGGAATAGAGAATGCCACAGGGACGTCGGGTCAGGATACGTTAATCGGTAACAGTTCCAACAATAATCTGCAGGGGGGCGCGGGTGATGATACGCTCCGCGGTGGTGCAGGCTGGGATACCTTGAATGGCGGCGCTGAAGGCTCCTTGGGTGACACCGTGGATTACAGCCAGGACAGCGGTAATGTTACTGTTGATCTATCAGCCAACTTTGCAGTGGATGGTGGAGGAGGTGTTGATACGCTGACGGATATTGAAAACATCATCGGCTCTGATGATGCGGCGGGCGATACTCTGCGCGGGGATGGTGAAGCCAACACCATTGATGGCGGCGGCGGTAATGACGACATTCAGGCTGGTGCTGGTGACGATACCATTAACGGTGGAACCGGCAACGATACCATCAATGGCAACCAGGGTAATGACACCATCAACGGCGATGCCGGCGATGATTCCATCCATGGTGGTTTCGGTAATGATACGCTGGATGGCGGTTCCAACACGGCAGCAGGCGATACCCTGGATATGGTGGGCAATGTTACCGGCCCCAGCGATACTCCGGATGATATCACCGTTGATCTCTCTGCAACGCCTGATGCCCAGGGCTACATCACGGTTAACAAGAGTTATGGTGGTGGCGCCAATACCGGTACTGACAAGATTAAGGGTTTCGAGAACGTCACAACGGATCACGGTGATGACACCCTGATCGGCGACAACGCCAATAACGTGCTCACCAGTGGTCAGGGTGCCGATATCCTGCGGGGTAACAACGGTGCTGATACGCTGAATGGTGGCTCCGGTGATGATACGCTCGAAGGTGGTGCTGGCGCTGATGCGCTGAATGGCGGGGATGACAACGATACCGCCGATTACACGAATGATGCCAATGGTGTCACTGTCAACCTGCAAACCAACTCTGCGACGGATGGCGGCGGCAGCACGGATACCCTGAGCAGCATTGAAAATGTCCTGGGTTCCAATAACACGGTGACGGGTGACACACTGACTGCCCACAGCACCATTGCCAATGTGCTGAATGGTCAGGCCGGTAACGACACCCTGACCGGCTATGCGGCCGATCAGCTGATCGGCGGGGCTGGCGACGATATCCTCAATACCAACTGGGCGGCCTTACAGAACGGTTCCACGAGAATGGATGGTGGAGCCAATAATGACACGCTCAATCTGGATGAAGGCGCGACCTTCAACCTCAGTTCTTACACCAGTCTGATCGATAACATGGAAAAAATTGATTTCACCGGAGGAAATGCCGATACCATCACTATCTCCATGAATGATGTCAGTGCCATTACGGGCAGTAACAGCCTGACCATTGATGTTGATAACGGCACCGACGGCATCACCGTGAATGATTTCGACAACGTCGTGAACAACGTCAATCAGGATGTTTATACTGACAGCAGTGGTAACACGATAACCGTGAACTTCCTCTGATTTGTTCAGACAAGCCGGTTCAGAGGGCGCACAGACAACGGATTGCAGCGCCTGTTATGCTCAAATTCACACTGAAAGAGAGTTTCCTCGCCATCTGTCATTATCTCGGGGCGGATGTGGTCAAGGAAGATATCGACGCACTGACCCGGGAGGGGCAGGATTTTGATCTGCGTTCGCTGGAGCGGGCTGCCAGATACTGTGGCCTCAGCGCAGTGAAAAGCCGCAGAAAGCTGATTGACCTCTCTGAAGACGACCTGCCCTGCATTGTCCAGTTGAAGAAAAAGCACTTTATGATCATCACAGATTTTCGTGAGGGTGAATGCTTTGTCGCCTCGGGAAGGCATAACAAGGGCATCTGGATGCCGCTGGAACGTCTGGACGCGGTGTATTCAGGGGTGATTTACCGGTTTCAGGAAGGTAGCGCAGAGCAGCAGAAAAACCGTTCCCTCATGCCGGCCTGGTTTCGATCACAGATGACCGAACTCTGGCCACACTATGCACAGGTATTGCTGGCAACGGTAATGGTTAATCTGCTGACCTTGGCACTGCCTCTGTTTACCAACATGGTCTTTGACAAGCTGATCCCGACCTTTGCCACGGATACCCTGCTTACGCTCAGTATTGGCATGGTGGGTGTGGTGGTGTTCGATTTCATCCTGCGCTGGCTGCGCAGCTATTTTGTTGATGATGCCTGCCGGATCATTGAAAAGCGCAGTGAGCAATTCATCCTGGCACGCCTGATTCAACTGAAACAAAGCGCATTACCCGACTCGCCCGGACGGATTACCCATGCCGTAGAAAACTTTGCCCGGGTGAAAGAGTTCCTGTCCGGAACCGTCCTGCTGTCGTTGCTGGATGTTCCGTTTTTTATTCTGTTTACCCTTGTGATTGCCTTGATTGCCGGGGTAATGGCGCTGATCCCCCTGGGGATAGCGCTCTGCCTGATACCGGTCACGATCTACAGCTATCGACGGACACGTCGCCATGCCAGCCAGCTGACCCAGGCCAACAACGCCAAGACCGCCTATTTGTATGAAATCAGCTCAGAGCTGGAAGCCATCAAAACACTCGGAGCCCGCCGCAAGGCACTGGCTCGCTGGCGATCCCTGGTCACCAACTCTGCCGGTGCATCGTTGTCGAGCAAACAATCCAATGTATTGTTGAATACGTTGGTGACCAGTGCGACCCAGTGTGTGGTGATCGGTATGCTGGTGCTGGGTGTGTTCCAGATACACAACGGCAATATTTCTCCGGGCACTTTGTTTGCCTGCATTATTCTCGGCAGCCGCGCTATTGCGCCACTGATGAACCTGGCGATGGCCGTTAACCGGTTGAGTTTTTCGATCAAGGCGCTTAAGGAGATCAATGAACTGCTGGGACTGACCGGTGAAGATGACAGCAGTGACAAACTCAATGTTCCGACGCTGAAGGGGCATATTGAATTCGATAAGGTTTCCTACCGTTTTTCGTCGTCAGAGCCCGAAGTATTGCGGGATATCAATTTCACCATAAAACCGGGGGAACGGGTGGCGATACTGGGGGCGTCCGGTTCCGGCAAGAGCACACTTGTGCGATTGATTCAGGGGCTGGCGGAGCCTACAGAAGGCAATATCCTGGTGGATGGTCACAATCTCAATCACTTGAATCTGGATCAGTACCGTAGCCATTGCGCAGTGGCGCCCCAGAAACCTTCGTTATTCAGGGGAACGCTCAAAAGTAACCTGATGCTCGGGAAAAGTTCGGCGACCACCGAACAACTGGATGAAGCCTGTCACGCCGCCTGTCTGGATGGCTTTGTCCGGCAGTGTTCCAAGGGCTACAGCCATCCGATCCAGGAGCGTGGGAGCAATCTGTCGGGTGGGCAGAAACAATCCCTGTGCCTCGCCCGCGCATTGCTACGACACGGGCGGTTGTTGATGCTGGATGAGCCGACCAGCGCTTATGATAATTACAGTGAAACCCTGTTCTGTCAGCGATTACCCAACATGCTGAAGGAAAACCAGACACTGATCCTCATTACCCATCGGCATAACCTGTTACAGCTGGTGGATCGCATTATTGTAATGGCTGAGGGGCGTATCATTGCCGATGGCAGTCGTAACCGGGTGCTGGCTGAGCTGACTCAGCGACCCGCCGCTTCTACGATGTAGGAAAAGGTTTTTTCCATAACAGGCACGCCTGACCGTTCCAGCGTTATTTGTCCCTGCCAGTTACCCGGTTGGTCAACCGGGTTTTTCATGCCGATGTAATAGAACTGCTGTGCCTTGCTGCGAGTCAGGGCGGGGAAGGTGTGCTGCTTGAGTGGTTGGCCATCTGGGTTAATCAGGCGGAGCGTGACTTGATCACCTGCGCTGACGCCAATCAATCGTACCCAGAAAAACAGGTGTGGACTCTCCTTGGCCGCACCCTGATTGAATGTGCCGGATTCTATTGCCTGATAGTCTGGTGGACGCTGATCACTGAAGCCATGATCCAGCAAGGATCCTTGAAAGTAAGTGAGTTGTTCGAGAAGCGATGGATGCCAGAGCGTGTTTTCGGTATTTCCGCAGTTCTCGCTCAAGGACGTACCGGTGAAAGGGTCAATCGTCTGATCTTGGTGTTTTACCTGAAAATGTACATGGGGGAATGCGGTCAGGCCTGACAGCCCTATATCGCCAAGTATCTGTCCCTGCTCAATCCAGTCGCCTTTAGATACTTTCAGGCTGTCTTTTTTCAGGTGTCCATACAGCGTTAACCAGCCGTCGGGATGCTTCAGAATCACTGCATTACCCAGCCCGATAGTTTCTATCTGAGCCCGTTTTTCGGGATCGAGATAGACATCCTCAACACCATCTCTTATGGCGACGACTTCACCTTCTGCTGCAGCCAGGACGGCGACACCGGATGCCATTTGCGGGAGGTTAATCAGGCGGATATCCGTACCGGAATGACCATTGTAGGTTTGGTGGTGGCACTGATAATCACGGTGAGCAGGCGAAGGATCGTTATCCACATAATTCTGAATAAAACAGTCAACGCCATAGTCACAGTCGACGGGAAATATGAATGACGGCGTTTCCGCAGCGCTGGTAGTTGCAGGGAGACTGAATAAGCAGAATATGAATCGCCAGCGCAATGGAGCCATCTTAGCGGTCTTGTAGCTTGCTCTTCAGGTCGGTGACAGCCTTGGTCAGCACCTTGAACATCTTTTCAAGCCGTGATTGACGAACCTGGTTTGATTGGCTTTCTGTCTCTAATTTCTCAGAAAGCGCTTCTATCTGCTCCGAACAGTCGTCAACTTTTCCGGAATAGTCCTTGACCTGATCAGACACCACCTTGAGTTCCTTGGTGGAAGTCACCACTTTTTCTTTGAGTGTGTCTTTCAGCCCGGTGACCTGCTCCGTGGTTTTCACCTGGCTTCTGTGCAGGGTTTTCTGTTCATTCAGCAGGGCGGTAACAATCTGCACCAACCGGTGCTTGCTTTCCTTGACGGCGCCCAAGGCTTCAACGCTGGCATTGGTCTGGGTTGTGAACAGCTGGCGCAGTTTTTCTGCCTCTTTCAGTTGCAGTTCTGCCTGGGTCAGCTGGCTGGACTGCAACTCCGTCATGGTTTCAATATGGTTGCCAACCTGTTTCACCGTGTCTGACATTTGGGTGGTTTGTTCAGACAGCTCCTGATGGTTGTGACTGATCAGGTCAGTCAGCTCGCGCCACTGTCCATCACTGATAGAACCTTTGTCGGAGATTTTCTGCAGGATGCCGGAGATGGTATGAAGTTGCTCGGCGATCTGTCCCAGTTGGCCGCTGTCGGCAGCAGGGGGTGCACTGGTTTTACTGTCTCCAGTACCGGGGACGCCACTGCCGGCGAGGTGCTCAACCGTATGCTGCGCCAGCCAGTTTTCCATGGATGAGGTGAAGTAGCTGCTCGCTTTGTTCAGATGGAGCAGGAGAATGCCGAGCACCAGAGATGTGCTCAAGCCCATCAGTGAGGAACCGAAGGCGGTGCTCATACCGCCAAGAGGTCCTTCCAGACCCTTGATCAGCTGTACCAGTGTCACCATGATGTCGACATCGCCACCCAGGCCTTTGGCCAGATCGGCGAGAATGCCGCCGATGGAGCCGATGGTGATGGTCAGCCCCAGAAAGGTACCGAGTAGTCCGATAAAGACCAGTAGATCGGTGAAATAACGTACGAAGGCGATCTTTTCATCCAGGCTGTCCTGCAGAGAGTCAATCAATGCCTTGGTGGCCGGTGCCGAGAGTTTGATGAGACCCAAGGATGCAACATTATTTCTGAGAAGGGTCATCGTTGGCGTCATCAGGTGCATTTTGAGCTTGGGGGGCGGTGCCTCATCGTCCTGACTGACAAAGAGAATCTCATCCAGCCTCGAAACGATCAGCACGTCATCCCGGAGGTGGAAAACGTAAAGAAAGCATAAGAAGGTACCCAACAGGAAAACAAACAGAATGGTGCCGTTCAGCGCCACGTTGGACATGAAGGCCGGGCCAAAGAAGTCCCTGGTGAAATAGACCAGCACAATGGTGGCTGCCACGACAAACGCCATGCGCTGGATGAACCCCACGATTTTCTTGGGGTTGGCAATATGCAGCTCAGACATGTCCCTGTATACCCTTTTGCTTCCGCATTTCCTTTGCCCGAGTTGCCTCGGCGTCTTCTTCTATTGCTGTATACATTCACACGATCAACTGTCTTCCAGATCCCTGATCGTGCTGATGACATCGTTCATATAAAAACGAATGTCCAGAATGCTTTTATAAAAGTCGAACTGAAAGACGGCGCTCTGAACACGGCTGTTATGGTAATCACCCTGTGCGGTGGTGATATCCAGAAGCGTCTTTTCGCCCAGTTCGAATTCCTTGTAATAGAGGTCGACAATTTCCTGATTGGTTTTCAGGGCCTCGTCATTGACCATTTTCTCGTCCAGCAGCTTCATCATGGCGCTGTAGGATTCCTGAACTTTTTTCTCCAGTGACAGTGTGGCTTCACGCATCCGGTAATCGGCCTGCATGACCTTGGCGTTGGTCTCGTCAATTTTCCGGCGGGTCTTGAAGCCATCCCAGAGGTCGTAACTCATGGTGATCGTGCCGGCCTCGGTGGTTTTCCATTTTTCCGACGTGTCCAGGGAGTTTTCCCGGTTAACCTCCAGCTTCATCTTGAAGGTGGGATAGAGGTCGGCACGGGCCTTGTCCCTTTCCTCTTTGGCTGATTCGATGGCGGCATGCATCGCCTGAACCTGGTAACTCCGGGTGACGGCGAATTCCACCAGTTCATCCAGCGTGTGTTCAATCACCAGATCATCCAGCATGGGCATGATCAGGTTTTCGGGTTCAATCCCGGTCAGGCTCTTGAAGGTTTTGCGGGCGAAGGTCAGGTCAGTTTTGTACTGAATCAGTTCCAGTTCGGCAGTCTGTCCCAGGCTGGTCAGACGCTGGACGTCGGATTTTCCTGAGGCGCCTGCAGCTTCCCGGGTTTCAAGAATGCCCAGGAAGCGTTTATAGAATGCGATGTTTTCTTTCACGTGTCCGATGACCTGTTCCAGTTTCAGGATTTCCAGGAACGTCTTGGTCGTCAGCAGGGCGAGTTTTTCGCGGCCATCATTCAGTGTCTGGCGGGAGGCATTGAGTTTGTGTTTCCTTGCATCCACCTGGTTGGAGATTCGGCCAAAATCGTAGACCACCTGACTGAGGATAACGGATGACTTGATCTTGTCCCGCCAGTCCTTGTCGGTACTGCGGGTCAGGCCACGTTCCAGTTGGTAGGATAGCTTGGGTTGATAGTCAGCATAACTTTGGTCAAGCCGAGCCTCTCCCATATCGACCGAAGCCTCAAGGGATTTCACGGTAGGGTTAAATTCCAGCGCCTTGATCACTGCTTCTGTCAGTGTCAAGGCATTGCCCGGGGTCAGGAACAACAATGTACAGCCCCCAAGCAGGCATTTGAGCTTCATACCATCCAGTTCCGCCTGAGTCTGAATTATTTATGGGGAAGGCTTTCAAGCTGCATCGGCTTGCAGGCGCAGAACTGTAGAAAGGTTGATGCACATATAGGCGAACAGAAATTTCAAGAAGCCTATGGGACTGGCGATAGATACTTAGACCTGTCAATGTAATACGTTGTGGCTGACAGCTCGTGCCGGTTTCCCGGGTCGTAGCCGGTTTTCATCCTGCTGATCCGCCGGTGGAGCACAATGGCGAAACAACCCGAAAGTAACCCATGGCCCGGATTCGTAGACGCCCTGTCGACCACACTGCTGGTTTTTGTATTCCTTGTCGTTGTACTCATCCTGGTTGTCACCGCGCTCAGTGTGCAGGTGGGTTTTGATATCGCCAAGGCGGTCATAGAGACACAAAAGGAGGCCGCGGGGAAGACCGATAGCCTGGAGTCTGGGCAACAGGCTACCGTTGATTCCACCATTGAAAAGGAAATTGTTTCGGCAGCCACTGAGGTCAAACTGGAAAGTCAGGTTGACACTGAAGTCAAGGACAAACTGATCCGCATCAAATATCAGGATTTCAGCTCCCGTCTGACTGAAGACGCAAAGAAAGAGTTTGAAACGTGGATTGATCAGGAATTCGATAATATCAAGGAAAAACCGGTTTTCATCATCAGCCTCCTGACTCAGAAAGGCGTGGCGAAAACGGTGGCCTATGAGATCGCGTTTAACCGGATCACCCAGATTCGAAAGGTCCTGGTGGATAAAGGCCTCCCTTCCGAGAATATCAAGGTTAGGCTGGATGATTCCGGGGTGGAAGATCAACGCAATGAGGTTGTCATCAAGGTACTGGAATAATAGCCATGAAACCGTTGATAAGCCGGATGAATCACCGCTTCCTTTCCCGCTATTCCATCGTGCTCTGCATTACGGGCATTATTCTTTTTTTCCTGATCTGGGCGGCGATTGTTGAGATTGATGTGGTCGTCAAAAGTGACGGGCGGGTCACGACCTTCAGTAATAACAGCGTGGTCGAGCATCTGGAAGGCGGTATCCTGACCGGCCTGCATGTCACGGAAGGCCAGCGGGTCGCCAAGGATATGCTGCTGTTTGCGGTGATGAATCCCACGCTGACGGAAAATATCAGTATTCGGAAACAACAGCTGAACGGGCTGGTTGCCAAGGCACAGCGGCTGTATGCGGAAATGAAAGGCGAGGCCTTGTCACCCTCTATTGAGCAGGTCGCGGAGAAGGATGAATATTATTTCAATGAGCTGGAACTGCATAAGAAACGAAAAAAGAAGCTGAGTGAACAGATCTCTATTGTCCGCCAGCAGATCACCAAGGAAGAGGCACAGTTGTCCGAGCTGAATCAGGTCATCAAGGATATGAACAATGAGCGGGCCGTGGCGCAGAAACAGCTGGATATTCTGTCGACCTTGCTGCGGCAGGGCGCCGGTTCCGTGCAGAACCAGCTGGAAAAGAAGATGGCGCTGCTCAAGATCGAAACCCGTATCAACCAGTCAATGAAACAGATTCCGGTGATTGAAGCGAAGTTGTCAGAGCTGCGTCTGAAGAAAAGCAAGTTGATCACAGACTTCCGCGAAGAAGCCCAGCACGATTACAACAAGACCCGGTTGGAAATTGCCCAGATTCAGGAGCAGATTCGATCATCCCGGGAGCGGGAAGTCCGTGAGAAAGTCACCGCCCCGGTTACCGGCACCCTGCATACCCTTCACGTCAATACGATTGGTGAAGTGGTGCCTCCGGGCGCCGTGATGGCAGAAATCGTGCCAGATGGTGTGCCGCTTATGGTTGAAGCCATGGTGGCACCGCACGACCGGGCCAAAGTCTGGCCGGGGCAGGCCGTGAATGTGCGGGTCTCTGCTTATGATTACACCACCTATGGTTCCCTGAAAGGGAAGGTGCTGGAAGTGAGTGCAGACACCTATAAACATGAAGTGACGTCCCAGCACTACTATAAGGCCATGATTGAGACCGATACCTCCGGTTTTGATGAAAACAGTCAGCTGATTCCTGGCATGACGGTAGAGCTGAATATCCTGGCGGGTAAAAGGACGCTGCTTGGCTACCTGCTAGGCCCTCTCTCTGAATCCATCCGCTTTACTGCAACGGACACCTGATTCTGTATCTCACAGTGGCAGTGCCGTGGTGTATTTGATCTGTTCCATGGCAAAGCTGGACGTGACATTACTTAAGCCGTCGACCGAATCGATCAGCTTCTTGTAGAACACATCGAACGCCTGAATATCGCTGACGACCACACGCAACAGGTAATCCCACTCCCCACTCATACGATAGAGTTCGGCCACCTCCGGGAACGAGGCCACTGTCTGTGCAAAGTCGCTCAGCCAACTGCTGTTATGGCCGCTGGTTTTTATATGTACAAAAACGGAAACGCCGAGGTTGACCCTGGCAGGGTCCAGCAAGGCAACACGGCGGGTCAGAATGCCATTGTTTTCCAGGCGTTTGATACGCTTCCAGCATGGGGTGGGAGAGAGGTTGACCTGCTCAGCGATCTCCGTCAGTGGCAGGGTGGCATCCTCCTGCAGGAGTGTAAGTATTTTCCGGTCGGTTTTATCCATGAAAAATAATGCTACTAAAGATGAATAGTATAGAATTATTTTCCATACTGACTGAAATCACCAGCCGACTTTGCAATATTTTTCCCCCGTCCTGACGATAGTATGAGTAATAGAAACTACTGTTGTCGCCTGTGTGGAGAGTGATAATTTATGGTCAGTAATCGTGAATGGGTCAACCAGGCAATCCGTGCCATTGAGGCGGACTTTCAGCGTTCGGCTGACACACACCTGATTAAACTCAATATCCCGAGCCTGACCGGCATTGATATTTACCTGAAGGATGAGAGTACCCATCCCACCGGTAGCTTGAAGCATCGCCTGGCGCGTTCACTGTTTCTTTACGGATTATGTAACGGAAAAATCCGCAAGGGGATGCCCATCATTGAAGCGTCATCCGGCAGTACGGCGATTTCCGAAGCCTACTTCGCCCGGCTGACAGGCCTGCCCTTTATTGCTGTGATTCCGAAGTCGACTGCCAAAAAGAAAATCGAGCAGATCGAGTTTTATGGTGGTCAGTGTTATCTGGTAGATAAGCCTGCAGACATTTACCGAGAATCAGAACAACTGGCATCGGAACTGAACGGTTATTACATGGATCAGTTCACCTATGCTGAGCGTGCCACAGACTGGCGTGGGAACAACAATATTGCCAATTCCATTTTCAGCCAGATGGAAAAAGAGCCTTGCCCTGAACCTTCCTGGGTTGTGATGAGTGCAGGCACTGGTGGTACTTCAGCAACGATCGGACGCTTTATCCGTTATCGCCAGCTGGATACACGACTGTGTGTCGTAGATCCGGATCACTCGGTATTTCATGGCTATTTCAAGACGGGTGATTGTTCGCTGACACTGGATAAGTCATCCCGTATAGAAGGCATTGGTCGTCCAAGAGTGGAGCCGTCATTTGTTCCGGAAGTGGTGGATACTATGATGACGATTCCGGATGCCGCCGCTATTGCAACGATCTACTGGCTGGAAAAGAACATTGGCCGTAAGGCTGGTGCGAGCACCGGTACCAATCTGTTTGGCGCACTCAAAATTGCCAGTGGCATGCAGGAACGGGGGGAGCAGGGTTCCATTGTTACCCTGCTCTGTGATGCCGGAGAGCGCTACCTGGATACCTACTACAACCCCGAATGGGTGGCTGCCAATATTGGTGATACCAGCGCCTGGGAGAAGGCACTGGAAACACTGGATATTACGGGCAATTTATCCATTTGATACGACATCGCTTATAGGCGGGTATTGACTGAAACGCCTTCTGTTTCAGAAGTGCTCGCCATTTTCATAGTAGTCCTGTTCAATCAGCTGGTGAAATATAATGGCGATATCGGTGGTTTCACTGGTCACTTGGCGAATCATCTGAGTCAGGCTGGCGGCGACTTTGTCCTGTACCTCTGGTCCCCGGTTAAACCAGTGCATTTCAACAAAGGGATAACCGGCATCTTCCTGTCCCTCAAAGATGAATGTGGACGGGATATGCTCAAGGGTGAAGTGATCCCGGGGACAGCCAACCAGTTCTGACAGGGAATCGACCAGTTCCGTGCTGATCATCATAACCTGGTTCTTCTGGACGCCTCTGATTCTAACATGTGGCATGGTATGTCTCTTGGTCACCTATAACGAACCGGACAGCATACCATTATGGCAGGCGTTTACCTGTTAGCACTTTCCCGCCTGTCTGTTGATGAATCAAAACATTGCCCGTTCATGAAGAATTCTTGGTCGCTTTTGTCAAAAAAGATAACCGTGATATTGCCGGATATACCTGTCTTTCGTCGTATGATACTGGTGATGGTGTTGACGGTACGTTGTTTAATGGGAGTGCCCAGCTCCAGCCAGAATATTTCTATGACGGGGGATGGAGCCGGATTTCCTGCACTGACAAAAAAGTGTGATAGCGATTGCTCAAGGGTGATATGAGTCTTGGGATAACCCATTATTTCAGCAACACGTTCAATCAGTTCTTTGCTGAATTGATTGACGGTTTTCTGGTCAAGACCTCGTATCTTGATATGCGGCATGTGGTTTTTCCTTATTCAACATGACGTTAAAAACTCAAAAACTATTGACTTAAAACAACTACACAAAAAAGTCGTTCAACTATAGTTGAATCACAATGTGTCGTTGATTATTTCAGTATTCAGGTCAGGTACGACCAAACGTCTTCGGGAGAAGCTGTCACTGTGTTGGAAGACATTCAGACTCAACCTAACAAGCTGCATTTGCCGGATGACGAGCCCGCGTGGCGTAGCGGTCCTTTCACAGAGGAAGACCGCCAGATAATCCGTTCCATGGAAACCGTGGTAGACGGTATTGCCGCTATTCTGGGTATGAGCTGTGAAGTCGCACTGCACTCCCTCGAAGACCTGAATCAGTCGATCGTCAAGATTGCCAACGGCATGACGACCGGCCGAAGCGTCCACAATCCCATTACTGCAGGTGCCCTGCGCCAGCTGCATGAAATTGCCAGCCAGCCGGGCAGTGATATCCGCACCACCTTCAAACGCACGCCTGATGGCCAGCTGCTGAAATCCACAAGCAGCGTTATTCGTAACGGCCAGAACCGTCCCATTGGAATGCTCTGCATCAACATCAACATGAGCATTCCTGCTGCGGACTTCCTGCAGGCCTTCGTGGGTGGTGTTGACAGTGAAATGGCAGTGACCGAGCACTTCCCCTCCAGTGTCGATGACCTGGTGGAGAGCACGGTCGACAACACCATTGCGGAAATCAACAGCGATCACCAGCTGTCCAACAAGGTGAAGAACAAGCACATCATCATGGCCCTGTACGACAAGGGTATTTTTGATATCAAGGAAAGTGTGCCGCTGGTTGCAGGTAAACTCGGCGTGTCCAAGCACACCGTCTACCTGTACATAAGACAGCGTAAATCCGGAGAAGGTTAGTCCCTGACCGGGTATCAGCCTTCAAAATCGGTGTAGTCGTTGTTGCGTCAAAAACGACAATTAACGACTACAGTTGTTTCTCAGTTATCAGGTCTCTATTCAGTCAGTATGCACACGTTTTTTGTTGCGCCCACGCATTATGGGGTTGGTCTTACGTCCGTGACCCTGGGTATGGTTCGTGCTCTGGACAAGCTCGGTTGCCGTGTCTGTTTCTTCAAGCCGGTAGCGCAGCCGCGTCCGGGTGAAAATGGTCCTGAGCGGTCCGTGGAAATGGCCCGTTCCGTGCTCAGCCAGCAAACCGTTCAGCCGATCTCCATGAACCGCGTGGAAGACCTGTTGGGTGACAACAAGTCCGACGTCCTGATGGAAGAGATCGTCGCTAACTTTGACCGTGCCTGCGCCGGCGCGGATGTGGTTATCGTTGAAGGTCTGATCCCGACCCGTGACGCGCCCTATGTGCCGCGCCTGAACAGTGAGATCGCCAAGACCCTGAACAGTAAAGTGGTTCTGGTCGGCCAGCGTGACGCAGACGAAACTCTGGCTGACGTTGCTGACCAGCTGGAAATCGCGGCAGACAACTACGGTGGTCTGTGCAGCAAGAATGTGCTGGGCTATGTCCTGAACAAGATGGACGAAGCCAGCCTGGCTGAGCTGAATCCTGACGGTGAATTCAAGCCACTGCCGGATATCACCTGCGAACGTGCCATGCCCATGGGCTACGTCCCCATGCGCGAAGAGCTGTCTGCAGCCCGTACCCGCGATATCGCCAACAACCTGGGTGCTGAAATCCTGTTTGAAGGTGAAATCAACCAGCGTCGTGTGACTTCCCGTGTACTGTGCGCGCGCACTGCGGCCAACATGGCGCACCACCTGAAGCCCGGCACCCTGATCATTACGCCTGGCGACCGTGATGACGTCATTCTGGCAACCTCCATGGCTGCCCAGAACGGTGTCCCTCTGGCCGGTCTGCTGATTACCGGTGGTAACCAGCCGGCAGAATCCATCATCAATCTGGTGAAGCCCTCTCTGCTGAGCAGCGGCCTGCCCGTGTTGATGACTGAATCCAGCTCCTACGAAACCGCAACCCGCATGGACCGTATGCATAACAGTGTACCGGCCGATGACCTTGAGCGGATCGAGATGGTCATGGAGACCGTGGCTGACCACATCAATGTGGACTGGCTGCAGAGCGCCATTGCTACGACCGTTGAATCCCGTCTCTCTCCGCCAGCCTTCCGTTACCAGCTGGTACGCAAGGCACAGCAGGCGAACAAGCGTGTTGTTCTGCCGGAAGGCGACGAGCCACGCACAATCCGTGCGGCGGTTATCTGCCAGGAGCGCGGTATTGCCAACTGTGTCCTGCTGGGCAAGCGTGAAGTGATCGAAGCGGTGGCTGAAAGCCAGGGCATCACCCTGCCGGAAGGTCTGGAAATTCTGGATCCGGAAGTGACCCGTGGCCAGTACATCGACCCGATGGTTGAGCTGCGTAAGAGCAAGGGCCTGACTGCACCGATGGCGGAAGCCCAACTGGAAGACACCGTTGTTCTTGGCACCATGATGCTGGCCATGGACGACGTTGACGGTCTGGTTTCCGGCGCGGTTCACACCACGGCGAACACCATCCGTCCTGCGTTCCAGCTGATCAAGACCCGTCCGGATGCCGCGAATGTGTCTTCCGTCTTCTTCATGCTGATGCCTGAACAGGTTCTGGTTTACGGTGACTGTGCCGTTAACCCGGACCCGACCGCTGAACAGCTGGCAGACATCGCTATCCAGAGTGCGGATTCCGCCGCCGCGTTCGGTGTTGAGCCCCGTGTCGCCATGATCAGCTACAGCACCGGCGATTCCGGCATCGGCAGTGATGTTGAGAAAGTCCGTGAAGCGACCCGCATCGCCCGTGAGCGCCGCCCTGACCTGATGATCGACGGTCCGCTGCAGTACGACGCGGCGTCTGTTGAAGACGTTGCCCGCAGCAAGGCGCCCAACAGTGATGTTGCCGGCCGCGCCACCGTATTTGTATTCCCCGACCTGAACACCGGCAACACCACTTACAAGGCGGTACAGCGTAGCGCCAACGTCGTAAGTGTCGGCCCGATGCTCCAGGGTCTCCGCAAGCCCGTTAACGACCTGTCCCGCGGCGCGCTGGTAGACGACATCGTCTACACCATCGCCCTGACTGCGATTCAGGCCGACGCCGGGCAACAGTAAAAGAAAGATGGTAGGGCAGCCGACCGGCTGCCCTGTCTGTCAGTTAACGAGAAGCACAGTAGGTATAGCCATGACAACTGAAACCATGAGCGCCGCCTGGGAAGGTTTCGAGCACGGTCAGTGGACAGAGTCCGTTGACGTTCGTGACTTCATCCAGAAGAACTACACCCCGTTTGAGGGTGACCACTCCTTCCTGGCCGGTCCGACTGAAGCCACTGAAAAGCTGTGGATTGACGTTCTGGAAGGCATCAAGGTCGAGAACAAGACCCACGCGCCGCTGGATTTCGATACCAGCATGCCGTCTACCATCACCAGCCACGATGCCGGTTACATCATCAAGGACCTGGAGACCATCGTCGGTCTGCAGACTGAAGCGCCCCTGAAGCGTGCGATCATGCCGAACGGCGGTATCCGCATGGTTGAGGCGTCCTGCCAGGCGTATGACCGTGAGCTGGATCCTGAAACACTGAAGATCTTCACCGAGTACCGCAAGACTCACAACCAGGGTGTTTTCGACGTCTACACCAAGTCCATCCGTGACTGCCGTAAGTCCGGCGTTCTGACCGGTCTGCCCGATGCCTACGGCCGTGGCCGTATCATTGGCGACTACCGTCGTGTTGCTCTGTACGGTATCGACGCCCTGATGAAGGACAAGGCACGCTCCCACGCTTCCCTGGAAGAGAAACTGAACTCCGGCGAAGACCTGGAAGCTACCATCCGTCTGCGCGAAGAAATCTTCGACCAGTACCGTGCCCTGCAGCAGATGAAAGAGATGGCGGCCAAGTACGGCTTCGACATCTCTGGTCCTGCGACCAACGCCCGTGAAGCGGTTCAGTGGACCTACTTCGGTTACCTGGCTGCCGTTAAATCCCAGAATGGCGCTGCCATGTCTCTGGGCCGTGTATCCACCTTCCTGGATATCTATATCCAGCGCGACCTGGACAACGGCACCATCACTGAGCAGGAAGCCCAGGAATACATCGACCACTTCGTCATGAAGCTGCGCATGGTTCGCTTCCTGCGTACGCCTGAGTACGATCAGCTGTTCTCCGGCGACCCCATCTGGGCGACTGAGTCCATCGGTGGTATGGGTCTGGACGGCCGTACCCTGGTCAGCAAGACCAGCTTCCGTTTCCTGAACACCCTGTACAACATGGGCCCGAGCCCGGAGCCGAACATCACCGTTCTGTGGTCCGAGCAATTGCCCCAGGGCTTCAAGGAGTACTGTGCGAAGGTGTCCATCGACACCAGCTCCATCCAGTACGAAAACGATGACCTGATGCGGCCTGACATGGACAGCGACGATTACGCGATCGCCTGCTGCGTATCTCCGATGATCGTTGGTAAGCAGATGCAGTTCTTCGGCGCCCGCGCCAACCTGGCCAAGACCCTGCTGTACGCAATCAACGGCGGTGTGGACGAGAAGTTGAAAGTCCAGATCGGTCCCAAGACTGATGCCATCACTGCAGACGTATTGGAATACGAAGACGTCTACAGCCGTCTGGACAACTTCATGGACTGGCTGGCAACTCAGTACGTGACTGCACTGAACTGCATCCACTACATGCACGACAAGTACAGCTACGAAGCCGCCCTGATGGCACTGCATGACCGTGACGTTTACCGCACCATGGCTTGTGGTATCGCCGGTCTGTCCATCGCCGCTGACTCTCTGTCTGCCATCAAGTACGCCAAGGTCAAGCCGGTGCGTGACGAAAACGGTATCGCTGTCGATTTCGAAATCGAAGGTGACTATCCGAAGTTCGGTAACAACGATGACCGTGTTGACAGCATCGCTTGCGAGCTGGTGGAAAGCTTCATGAAGAAAGTGGCTTCCCACAAGACTTACCGTAACGCGGTACCGACCCAGTCTATCCTGACCATCACTTCCAATGTCGTGTATGGCAAGAAGACCGGTAACACTCCGGACGGTCGTCGTGCCGGTCAGCCTTTCGGTCCTGGCGCCAACCCGATGCACGGCCGTGACACCAGCGGTGCGGTTGCATCCCTGAGCTCTGTGGCCAAGCTGCCCTTCGCTTACGCGAAAGACGGTATCTCCTACACCTTCTCCATCGTGCCGAAGGCGCTGGGTAAGGACGACAGCAACCGTCAGCGTAACCTGGCCGGCCTGCTGGACGGTTACTTCCACCACGAAGATGCTCGTGAAGGTGGTCAGCACCTGAACGTGAACGTGCTGAACCGTGAAATGCTGGAAGACGCCGTGGAGAACCCGGAGAAATACCCAAGTCTGACCATTCGTGTATCCGGCTACGCGGTACGCTTCAACTCTCTGACGCCAGAGCAGCAGCGCGACGTTATCACCCGTACCTTTACTGAAACCATGTAAAGGTAACAGGACAAGCTCGGCAGTGTTGCTGACACTGTCGGCTACCGAACATGGAATGACTGTGAGAGGTAGTTAAGGCGGGAAACAGTGACCCCTGTTTCCAATGCCAGGGATTTTTTACCGGCCCATGTGGCCGGTTTTTTTATGTTCCCCTAAAAGTCTGAGTGTCTGATTGAACTAACCCATTCATTGTCTGTCTGATGCTAGTGAATTTGAATAGAGGGACAGATGAATGACACAGCCGACAGGATATCCAAAAACACCACCAGGTACTCCATCAAGAACACCATCACCAGTAACGCCGGCAGGGACACCTCCGCCAGCAGGCCTGCCAGTATTACAGGGGTTCAAGCATGTCTCCACGGTTATCCTACCATCAGGTGCGGATTGTGGTGCGACATCAATGAGTTTTTATGCGCCTTTTTCAGCCATGCTCACTGGGCCAGCTGAGTTGACACCGTTAACGGGCCGATCTGTGGAAGCTGTGTGTGAAGAAGCGGGTTATGAGACCAAAAAACTGGATATCAAGGTGTTTAGGCATACCTTGATGGAAATAAGGGAAAAGGTCAAAGATGATAACCAGAGGCAGGATGAGCTGGTTAAAGCATTACAAGATGCTGGCCAAAAGGTTGGAAAAACACTAGCGTGGCGGCGCAAGCATGAAGGTCAGTTAGTTTTAGAAATTTTTAATGCAATAGAAGAAAGGCATTTGAACCCCGAGATTATCCCGGAGATTTATGCAGGGAAATATGGAGCAGAACATTACTTAAGCACATGCAAAAGCAAGCAATCTTTAGACAGAGAGGATGCTGTAGGATTAATTATTCATCTTGCTTGTACTGGTGGCATAAAGCTCAAGGATGTTGAGAGACAGGTCAATAGGCTTGTAATGATAAAAAATACATTATCATCAGTTGAAGAACCGCTCTGGCAACAATCTCTGGGAATGGTGTGGTTTTATACAGTTAATGTGTTTTTTAAAGATCTGGTTTTTTATGGGAAGAAAGAATATTGCTCGGACGAGTGCAGGAATACAGTGCTAGGGATGATGAAGTTTGGTAGTTTTTTTAATTTTGCCTATTTGTTGAGTACAGATGTATTAAATGAGATTTTATTAAATAAAAATAAAGGCTGTACTGAATGTTTAGATAGAAGCGCATTGGATTTTGTCATTGGAAAGATTCAGGAATGTATAGACACAAAACAGCGTTTGGCATTATCGGCTCAAGGAGATAAAGAAACGCCTCAAACCTTCATTGAAGCAGCAAGTGATCCGGTGTTAGAGAAGTCATCGAAAAGTGTCAAGGAAGAAGGACTTGCAGGCATTGAGAGCGATACCGAGTCTGCAGGTCGGGCTTTTTTGGGGGGGGGATTAACCAGGAAAACCATTATTAAGCTTTTGAGCGATGAAGCTTATGAAAGCATGATTGACTTATCCGAGTTGCCAACACTTGATGACTATAAGGATGAAACAGGAGAGATTTTTTCTGATGAAGCAAGCGTACTACAGTATCTTTTATTAATTAAAACAAGGGTTCATGATCCAGAGGATATTGTTGAAGCGTTACGTGCGACCTATCGAGTACGGGATAAGGTAAGTACTCAAGATACATGTTTAGTTGATGCTTTTTTGTGTTTCAGGATGTTGCAGTATCTTGATGATTTTTCTAAGCTAAAAAACGATCAAGGTATTTCAGAATATGTTGAAAAAATAATCGATTTACTTCGTGAAAAAGTTATTCCTGAAAATATATTCGCTTCAATGTATATTAGTTTGAACTTACTTAAAAAAAGTGTTGAGCGTTTGAGTTTTTTAGAGATTATGGGTAAGGATTATGAGGATGTCCGAAGTTCATTATTTGATGAGGTGGAGGAAAGAAAGAAACTAGAATCAATCAGGGTTTTGGTTGAAAGAATAATCAATGATGACATGAATAGTGAGAAAGCAAAGGCCTTACTAGAGGAGTATAAGCTTGAGCATACGCAACCATTATCAATATCAGGAACTATAGCGGATAGTCATGAAATACGTCTGCATTATGAAGTGATGGTAGTGTCATGGTGTTTAATGTCGGACATACCCTCTAAAGTTTATGTGTTAGAACGCGCGGAAAGCAATCTGGCGGCTAGAAAAATACCTCTGTGCGATGAAGGATTGTTGACAAAAATGTGGATGGTTTTTTTGGTGGATGTTTTTGATACCGTTACAGAAGAATGTTTTATAAGAAAACATAAGCCACTATTTGAACGAGCTTATAGGTTGGTTAAAACTGCGGTAGAAAATGGTGCATATGAAAAATTATCGACAGTGAAACTTGATCTTCTGCAAGCAGCCTTGGATACCACGTCGTCTAAATGGATTCCTGAGGATAGAGATGTTTATCAATTAGTTTACAACGAGCTAGTTAGTTCATCGAAATCCACGCGTGATGATGAGGATTCATTTATGCCTGCGGACTATTCATCAGGTCCGGAAGCGTCTGATGAGGAGTGTTGTGGTGCCATGGGGAGTTATGATGTTTCCGTATCGAAAAAACATGCTGTTCCTGAAACCGTAACCCCACAAACTGATGCTGAAGAAGAAGAGACTAAAAAAAATAAATGTAACCGTGGAATTAGTTCGTCGATTATTGAATGATGAAATTAATGAAGAAGCAGCACAGTATGCAACTACCAGTATCAAAATTGAATTTGTGTTGCCATTTGATATTTCAGGCAGTTATCTGGATGATGGCGAAGTGTACATGAATCTACTTTATTTGCTCTTGTGCTGGTATCGTCCTATCA